>OX375813.1:9034782-9634782 GCA_947359405.1 Antitype chi
TTCAATAACAAATAGTGTAAGACGTTATTAAAAGTACCTCATAAAAATTTTAATGCCGTAGAAAGTATAACTAACATGTAGTTTTTTTTTTAAATATCTTTTAGTAGTAATAAACCTTAACAAACTGAAAAATTATACTTATTACGTGAAAAGTAGTACTCTATTTAAATAATGGTACTAATTTGCCAAGGTACCTATTAATAAAGCAGCCCGTTGGTAGCAATGGGCTCGCCCCCTATTACATGGGACTTAAATCATCACTGGCGAAATGCGAATGTACTCGTATACCGCAGCCTAACCCTCCAGGGATTACAGGCGTCATGTTGATTTCCTTTACAGTTCTGAAAAACTGGCTCACTGCGCGCCCCTTCCTCAGAACTTATTATTCATTATGTGGCGCCGGGCCCGTGAAAATCGTACAAAACAAGGAATTTTAATGAAAGGCATTTACTTTCTCATACGACAGCCATACTGTTTATTTTATTTGTTAATCAAAGTACTTAAGTATATTAAAAGGAAATAATGATTTACAAATAATCGCATTGGTGTTTTCTGAAGTATTTAACTCTGATGAAATTCATATGATCAAACATGGTATAGCTTATAGAAAAAGTGTGAAAAACCAGAATTCACAGATGCACAGGATTTAATATCTGTAATGATCGGGCTTGTATGGTCCCTCAATTGGAACACCAATATATTTAGCTTGTTTCGGTGTCAGCTTAGTTAATTTAACCCCAAGATGGTCCAAATGTAAAGCAGCTACCTCTTCATCTAATTTCTTAGGTAATGTGTGTACTCCAACTGGGTAAGCATTATGTCTTGTCCAAAGTTCAATTTGAGCCAACACTTGGTTAGTGAAAGAGTTGGACATAACAAACGACGAATGTCCTGTGGCACATCCTAAATTAACTAAACGTCCAGCAGCCAATACAATAATATGATTGCCATTGTCAAGCTCATAGCGGTCCACTTGTGCCTTAATGTTTACTTTTTTAGCATTGTTTTCCAACCAGGCAACATCTACTTCACAGTCAAAGTGGCCAATATTGCAAACAATTGCATCATCTTTCATTTTCAGGAAGTGTTCCTTGCAAATGATATCTAGGCATCCAGTAGTGGTGACAAATATCTGGCCCACTTCAGCAGCTTCATCCATCGTCGTTACCTGGAATCCTTCCATAGCTGCTTGGAGAGCATTAATGGGATCGATTTCGGTGACAATGACTCGACCCCCGAATCCCTTAAAAGCTTGAGCACAGCCTTTGCCCACATCGCCATAACCAGCAACCACGCAGACTTTTCCAGCAACCATTATATCTGTGGCCCTTTTAATTCCATCAAGTAAGGACTCTCTGCATCCGTACAAATTATCGAATTTACTCTTGGTTACTGCATCATTTACATTGATAGCTGGAACCTTTAATACGCCCTCACGGAACATTTTATACAAATTGTGTACGCCAGTAGTAGTTTCTTCAGAAATGCCCCTTATACCTTCTAAAAATTGTGGGAATTTCTTGTGAACCAAGTTTGTTAAGTCGCCGCCATCATCCAAGATCATATTCGGGGGCTGAAATGAAAAAATTATAAATATCAAGCAAATAGTATCAATTTAGCAGAGACTGAGTTGGTAACAAATAATTTACAAAATGTACGCATATAATATCGCTTATTTTTCTGCCCTGCCTATACTGCCTGCCTTGGTGGGCTCAGGTGCGTCGCATGCCTTGCACGTATCCAGCGGGCCTGGCTACTAATACAACAAACGTGCCACGGAAATGGATAGTTATTATTGTTAACTGCAGTTTTCCGTGATCACCCAGCGCCGACGGCACGTCTTTCCCTCGCGCTTCTTAATTCAAAATTTTCTAATAAACAATATTATGATAAGGCGCGAGTTGCGTGCTATAGAATTTTGATAAACGGAACCACCGTACTACCCAGTACTAATAAATTACGATTAAAACCAACACAAAGTGTTTTTAATAATCTAGCTAGATCTGAGAATCTTCGTTGGACTAGTGGTCCCAAGCGCTATTGTTTGAGGTCCTGGGTTCGATTCCCAGATTCGGGATTTTTTTTAGGTATTGTGTTTTTCTATCGGGAATCATTATCTCAGTAGCAGCCTGGTGTCTGGATTTGTGCCTGGTTGATGGCAATAGGGTCGCCCCCTATTACATGGGATTTAAACATGACTGGCGAAATGTGGGTGTACCACAGGTACAACTCTGCCCAACCCTTCGCGTAAACAAGGCGTGATGTTATATTTTATCTAAGAAGTTTTACTTATTGGTTTAATAACAACAAACATTAAGGAAATCAGGTAAACGGCATTTTCCTCAACGAAGAAGGTAACAAAATGTTAGCATAGGAAAACCCCCACTTTTATTACCTTTCCGTCCTGGAATATTAATGTCTGCTCAATGCACCATACATATTCTTCTTCGGTTTCTCCTTTCCATGCATAGATAGGTATTCCAACCGCAACTAACGCCGCAGCAGCCTCGTCTTGCGTGCTGTAGATGTTACTGCTTGACCACTGGACCTGTGTAACAGAGTAAAATAAATGTTTTTGTTTGTAATTGTAAACTCAGTAATTATCGTATATTATGGGCTATAACGAAGACCACAACTGACAACCAGTCTCACCAAGAAGTATTGTGATAGAGTGAAAAGGGATAAAACTAGGCAGATGATGATTGGCCACAAAGACACCGCGTTTCTTCATTGCCCAGATGAACTTGGGTCGTGGGGCTTAAGGGAAAACACAAGGACTAATTACGCCTGACAATCTTTGATGCTGCATGATTTTTATGTGTTTTTCTGCGCTATTTTCGGTTACCTCATCCACATGCTTGCTGTTAGGCATGTACTACCTACATAGTGGCTAAGTTATCCATGTTGAACGGTTTTCGGTACTTACTGCCTAGACAAAGTACTCTGCATGTAATGAAGGATCGCAGAACATCTTGCATATTACAAATGCGAAAGTCAGTTTATTTGTTTGTTAGTAACGCTTTCGCGCTAAAACGGCTGAACGGAGTTGGATGACATTTGGCACACAGGTAGTCCATGACCTGGGTAAGGACATAGGTTACTTTACATCCTGGATCGCAGACGTCGTGGGGAACAGCTAGTACTAAATAAAGTGACTAGAGTATTAGCATTTGAATACAGAACATGAATTGCAAAATATATTTCATAATAGTAGCAAACACATTTAAAAACAGATCAGGGGTTAAAGATAAAGAGGCCAACAGACGATGATAAATATAAGCACAATTCTTACATGTACTCACAAAAATAAGATAACAAATGATGATTTAATCTTTGTCACATTTCAATATCCATACGAAATAACAAACATAATGTTACTCATATTATTTATGCCTAAAACTATTTATACAGTTTTGTTATATAAGATATGCATTTATTTAATGGATTCGAGGATCCGAGAACCTCCTTGACTATGCCTCCATCTCCCATGTGTAGTCAAGTTTAGGTCGCTATAAAGATATTCGAGTACAGTCATAACTAAGCTTCATACTAATCAAATCTGAATTATATTGCGTAACAAGCATTTAGCTTTACCGGTGATCGGTACTTACTCATTTTTGTTTTGCAATAACTTATAACCTTATGCTCTTGAATAGCAACATGCAAAAAAAAATGTAACAGATGGGTTCGAACCCCGTACCCTAGCACAAAGCAATGGTCATGAGTGTCATGACAGTACTAATATGGATCGCCACGCATGCGTAACGCTGTTTTGTAGTCTTTTTGCTAGCCGTTCTGTCCCGTAATGTAATTTGTCGAAATAATGTTTAATTGCAAATAGGGCACGTATGCGTATTATTGGAGTAGTCGCCTCATTTTAACTATTCAAATAGTGACGCTAGGGGTATAACCTGGCGTCACGTTCCTTGTTCACGTTTTTTTTAGATTTGGGCCTAAATTAAATAATTATTCAATGGGATTAAATGAACGTACAGGTTTTTAATGATGATTGTAATTATTATAGTTCAGTAAACACACACGTGTGACGGTTGCGAATCATATTTATAGGTAAAACGTAAGAAAATCTGAATTTCGCGGGCTACATTGGAGCTTCCCCCTTAAATCAAATAGACGACCGCTATAGGTACTTCCAACAGTTGTTGGTTGAGCAAGGCAAATCAAGTTATCTAAATGTGTCATTTTCGATACGATAGCCTGTCGAATATTTGTGTGCTATGCTGGTAGTTTAATAGTGACACCGTCGACGAGCGAACCCAACTCGCACTTGCCCACTTTTTCTATTTTGTATTTTAGGCACTGACAAGTAGACAGTTGGTCAAGCTATTATTAGAATGCGAGGTTGCGATACAGCTATTCCCATTCCTATATTTTATCGCATTAGTACTCTTTCATAGTCGCCTGCGCCGCGGTTTGTTAACGCTCCACTTAACGTTACTAACCAAATCAAATCGTAGATAACAATAGTAGGTACTTATCTGATTTCCTCAAACAAAAAAATGTAACAATTTAATAACCAATGTCGACATTTCAAGTATTTCGATAGGTTTATCAATTTTATCATTCAGTGATTAGATCTATACTGGATTTAAAGAGTCATTGGTTTTGATGTATAATCTTTGAATATGATATATTACTTGCAACCAGGAAAATAATTTATGATTAATACAAGCTTTTGCCCGCGGCTTCGCTCGCGTAGAGGTCAGGAATGATCCTATGGTAATTTACTATACCCGGATAAATAGTATCATATGTCCTAACCCCGGTAGTCTATAGTCTGTGTGCTAAATTTCATCGAAATCGGTTAAGGCGCGAAAGGCCAACAGGATTAGACAGTGTGGATGTCGGGTATCATATCATCCCACGGTTTATACGTACTACAGAGATAAAAGTACCCTATAATGTAACCCAAATCATGGCCTACCCTGTGTAAACCCCATGCATTTCATCTAAATCCATTCAGTAACTAAGGATTGAAAAAAGTGGTAACATAACCTCATGTTCATAGTCAATTATAGACAGATATATAAAAACCTAGCATTTTGAAGAAATGCTAGGTTTTTATATATCATTTGAAAAAATACCCATAAATATCTTTAGAAGTATACAATAACATCAATATTGCATGATTGTGAATTTCAAACTCATACCCTTCTTACCCTTTTTTTCTTTTGGGTGGGAAATCAACAAAATAACTTCTCCCGCTCTGGGTGGAGTCACTCTGGGTGGTCAGACTTTTACTGACTAAAACCCACCCGTGTTCCCTCAATTGCCTATGTCCCAACAACCCGCACCCCTGGCAGGCTTCGGGCCTTGCGGACCCCACCAGTTGGTGCTAACATCTCTTTGAGGCGCGCGTGGAACACAACGCGCCGTCGATCCGGGCTTGGTTCATACCGGACAGCGAGCTACCCTTTACTTGCCGTCCGCAAGCCCTTGCCTACGGTGGCCGGGAATCAGCCTGGGATTCCCGACGCCCAGGGCGTCTCCCGCGGCGACAAACGCCGTGAGGGCGCATAAACTGCCTCTCCCTCACGTGCGCCGCCTCCCACTTCGCGAGCATTACTGCTTCTTCGCAGTAGGTGACGGCTACCCATGCACTATCGCTCCGTACCATGGCCTGGACCAGGGCCGGACGCGAGAGATCGTCGCCGCCGATCGCCTCCACGAGGACACGGCGGTGCTCTGCCCAAGCCGGGCAGACCTCCACCGTGTCCACAGGGCGATCTTCGCAGTGGAAACACCCAGGCGTTTCCTCCCGCCTTATCCGAAACAGGAACCTCCCGAAACAACCGTGTCCGGTGAGGACCTGCGTCAAGCGGAAAGTGAGGACGCCGTGCCGCCTCTCAAGCCACTCCCCAAAGAGGGGACTTACCGCCGCTATCGTGGCGTGCCCAACCCATACGGAAGGAAATCGTAAATCGTCCTTCAACCCTTGAAGGACGATTTTAGAAAAACGCTGTAACACATAGTACAGCTCGATTCAGATTTTATGGCGGCTCGGAAAACGAGGCGAGACGCTGCGCAGTAACAATTCATGGGTCAGCGGGGTTGAGGGATGGGGTAGTGCACAGCGAGTAGCGCACTTCAGAGCCGCCATAAAGTTTGACGCGAAGTATAATTCCCTATTTCTTTCCTAAACCATAAATTTGAATTTTGCTTAACAAATGCTGGGTTTCCCATAGCAACTTTCATCCCCTATAAGATTATTTTTGAAACCTCATTACCAATTTTTATCAAAATCCTTTCAGCGATTTAGGCTTTAAAAGGTAACACCCAGACAGTTACTTTCGAATTTACAATATTATTATGGATGGACATGTTATTTAAGACTTAACCTATAGATCTGTAGGTGAGTTATCATCTGCTTCACCTTTTTAACTATTTATTTATTTCGGCCTTTTTTGGGGTTGGTGAATAGATTGGAAAATATAGACACCAAGCCTATCTCTAAAATATTTAATTAATAGACAGGTGCCATTACAATTAAAAAAGGCCATCTTGATTTTTGAAAATTGATTATAGTAACCATGCAGAAATTAACAGCACTTACTTCAGCACCAAGCTCTATGAGTGTCTCAATGAGGACTGCAGTCTGCACAGTCATATGAAGACTTCCAGCAATTCTAGCTCCTTTGAGGATTTTACTCGGAGCATACTTGCGGCGGCAGGCCATCAATCCTGGCATCTCCTTCTCTGCCAGCATGATCTCTTTGCGGCCAAGCTCAGCTAACTTCTCATCAGCTGTAATACAAAATTAATAGCACAGTTTAAAATCTTTCTTGATTATTTAAAAAAAATCAAATCATTTCATATATTATTTTTCATACTTTTTCATTTGAGAATATTTAAATGAATAAAATATCTAGCAGTTCTTTAATAAAGCATGTGTAAAAAAAAAATTAAAAACAATAAATATTAAGTATGTATGATACAGTAATTTTTATAGCTGTAGACATTACAACAAAAGCAATTTATCATTGTTAACACATAAAATATTTTTGATGTAAGTATTATGTAAGTAGATTTTTCACTAAATTCATAAAAAAAAAGCATTGCAAAATTTATAATGCAAATAGATATTAATAATAGGTTTTTGATCATTTAACCGGTAGAATGCCGGTAATTACAGAAACAATTAAAGAGCCATTGTGTCTCTCATAGATTTACTTTCCTGTATACAAAGGGTTAATAGACAAAAACTATCATTTAGTAGTAATATGTTTTATCAGTAAGCTAGAATAATCTTATGCAATAGTGATGAAATTACAAAATGAACCTATCAACCTCATGTTCAAAATTTTCTCAATTTAGACAATGATTTTGATATCCTATTGGTTGGTCCCGAGAAAAGGTCTTGCCTATTTTCAATCTATTCTAGTTTTGAAAAGTACTGGGATCTCTGCCGAATTTCCTTTATAAAATTTTTGTTGACTGAAAACCTGGAAAGAATTTTGTAGTACTAAGTGTTTCTCTTTGAGGTATTTTCTCCTGATCTTTAAATAATCGCCTAGGATAACTTAATTGAAAGGAAAGATCATAAAGGGGCTAGTTTTGGATCACCTTTAACACACTCTAGGGTCAATGGGTTGTCTTAGACTCCGCTCGAGTTTAGATACCTTTAATGCGCACCTAATGCATGGAACACTGGGTACCTAATAATTTTTTGTTTATTATTACGATAGGCAAGGAAGTTAGGTAGGTACAAACCGTCTTTCTAAACGCTATCAGTTAAATAATGTAAACACTAAAGATAATGGGCCTCATCAGAACAGCAATAATTGCTGATAATGTGAAAGAAACATTATCGTGATTAAAAGTAAATAAGCAGTACACAATTAAAGCGGCGGCCTGTCTAGGTGTATGTCGCATGGTTAAGATAACCTATAAAAATCCATGTTTTGTAAAAGAAAAGAAGTACCTAACTAGCTGTATTTGGGAATAAATAATATTTAAACTTATTATTTTGCTACCTCAGACATTACTTTCCTGTTACAGAAAACAATTAAAATTACTTACCGATTTTATACGGTGGCTTCATGATGTGAGATGTATTCAAAATATTAGCAAAGTATGTAATAACCTAGGTTCACTTGCGAATTTTTCGAAGTCAGTGAATTTCCTGGTAATTTTTGGCTTTTATAGACAAAATCTATTACCAATATATACTGAATAATACTTGCAAAACGAGACGACCTAGCTCGGCCACAGACTGATCTAAAATGAAATTGAGATTCTGGATTCTGTGATTCTGTCATTCTGTTTGTCTGCGACTCTGCGACAGATGATTACAGATTCACAGACTACATAGGTAAGGTACAGTCGCGAATACCCGTTATATTATAGTACTCTTTGGTCGCGAGCACACTCCCCCGACCGACCCTTGCTCGTTGAAGCGCCAGCCCGCGCCGCAGCTGAGCCAGTAGCTTTAAATTCCCCTAATAATAATAATGCCAATATTTCGATCCAGCCTGCCCCCAAGCTGTCCCCCTATCAGTGACGCCCTGAGCCGAGGTCCGTACCCCACAGGGGGTGCCCTCAGCGTGCAGTCGCTTAGTATATAAATTTAGTTTGTAAGCCCTGGCTGGAGGCGTTAAGATTAGTTTCTTCATGGCAGCCCCAGGAAAGCCCGGTTGAGCAGTCACGGCCTCTCAAGGTCAACTGCGAGATGCCCAACAAAAAAAAAAAAAAAGCGAGCACACTACTGCCACTGCCGGTTACAGTCATGGTCAAATTAAATAATTAGCAAAACTTTGCAGACGTAATTGGTACCAATATCTAAACGTGATAAAACTAAGTTGAATGATTTTTTGAGTTCAACGACAGTTGGTAGGTTTACTAACATAACCGAACATACGAGTGACCACTCGTGTATTAGGGCATTTTCACTTTTAAGTGTTTAAAAATATGGGTATTTTTTTAAAAGATGTTTAAAGGTCCTAGTCTATACTACATAGTCTGACGGACTGAAAATAGTATTTTATTTCAAATAAATAGCCTACTTTCCTTATTAAAAACGCAAAATAAATGGACATTGTGGTAAAATAGTGGTCAGTTTGGTGACTACCTACATAAAAGTCGTCCTGTTTTATTGTTTTAAGTATTAGGCCTTAATTTTTATTTTCCAGTGCTACAGGTGCTACTGAATATTACAATCTATCGAAAAAAACAGATAATAACCTTGAATTTAAATCTCGTTTTTCTAAAATGAAGTATCAACTTCTGTTTTGTGACGCTACGAAGATCGATTTTGTTTTAATATTTCTTTAATAAAGTGTTAATTTTGGAATATATTTTGTAGAGTTCAATATTGTAACTGGCTAAAACAATATTCAAACAGTTATTTAGTTAAACAACAAAACAAAAGTTATAAAAAATTTTTTTTTTTTTTTTTTTCTTTTTGGCTTTGCACTATTCGTGCTTATTGCCACTAACAATAATTTATTTGATAACAAAACGTAAGAATCAAGTACTCTCGAAATTATAAAATATTACAACGGGAAATTTGGAAATGGAAAGGAGATTAGTTGATATACATAAAAATAAAAAATTATAATAAGTTAGCAGTAGGGAATTATAATACAACAGAAAATAATTGTAACCAATTAACGACACCAAGTGACCTAACAAAAAGGCCGACTCGGAGCGATAACTAAGAACTACATGGTAAAAGTACTTATATACAGTTTATAAATAATAAATGTTTAAATAGCTACTTATATCATTATTTACAAGGAAAAGAGCTATGGTTTTATAAATATCTACATTAAAATTAAATAAAATACATGAGATAGAAGTGGGCAAAGGGACTCCGAGGGAAACAAGACTTTGGAAAAGTAAGGAGTGGTCATAAAGGGGGCAGGAAAAAATAACGTGGTTCAGATCTCCCACTTCAGCGCCACATTCACACGTAGGGTTTTGCACAATGCCAAGCCGGGCAAGATGAGCAGGAGTGCATGTTGAAAGAGGTTGTATGCTAGAAACATTTTAGTCTATTATAACTTTGGTTGCTAGGTAACTTGTTGGTTTATGTATGTCACTCTGTAAAAAGATAAAATAAAAGTCAACCATCTATTTCCGAGTTTTACTAAACTAGCTCTATTTAAAAGATATTTCCAACAGGTTATGGGCCCAGACCGTGACTCGTTAATGCGAAATTAGTAGGGTAGTTATATATAGTAAATTCGACTAGGTATAAAGATGGAAAGTTCGACGAGTGCGATCAAAAAGCTCACAGGCCGAAATAATTATGGCAGTTGGGCCTTCAGCATCGAAATGCTATTAATAGATGCGGGGCTCTGGGACACTGTGTGAGCGAAAATTTCGTTACTACCAAACCTGAAGACCGGAAACGCGACGAAAGGGCAAGGGCAAAGATTTGCCTGTCAATCGCAGAACAGTGCATCACCATTGTCAAGAATGCCAAAACCTCATGGCAAGCATGGAATGCGCTCAAAAAGGCCTATGCTGACTGTGGTCTAATTAGAAGATTAGGTCTGCTGCGGAAGCTATTTTCATTGAAACTGGATAATTTCCTAAATATGGATGCCTACGTCAATGAAGTGCAAGCTACGCATCAAGCACTGGAGGCAATCAAAGCTGCACTGAATGATGAATTCATCGCGGTTATTCTCTTGGCTGGTTTGACGGATTCTTACGACCCTTTGGTGATGGCCATGGAATATTCTGGCAAGGAATTATCATCGGAGAACGTAATAGCGGCTCTTCTGCGTGAAAGTCACCGACAGCAAGTGAATGATAATAAGGACGATACGGTGTTAGCTAACGTTGCAGGTGGTAGTAGCTGTGGTAGCGCTCGTAAGAAAATAGTTTGCCATTTTTGTAAAAAGAAGGGTCACTTTAAATGGCAATGTAAGCTCTTCAAAGCCAAAGTAAGCCAAGATAAGACTGAGAGCAATTTAGCGGCTGCAGGCAGGATTAATGATGATGATTCTACCGATTTTCTTACTTTACTTGCCGCTAGTGGGGATAATTGCTGGGTGATAGACAGTGGCGCAACATCACACATGACATCAAATAAGTCTATTTTAACGCCTATAGCAAGCAGTTCGAAAGCTGTTACTTGTGCGAATAATGACAAAATAGTATCGACCTCGCAAGGTACTGTCAAGTTGGACGTACGTCACAAGGGACGTCCTTTAGGACTGACAATGAATAATGTGTTGCTGATTCCAGAACTAGTCACCAACTTGATGTCTGTTGGCAAGTGCACTGATAATGGCAAGATTGTAGTGTTTGACAAAAATAGTTGCAGAGTTTTAGATGGCAATGTATCTGTGGATGGGAACGTACTGTTTACAGCGCCACGCAAGCAAAACGGACTCTATGTTTTAGGTTCGGGGAGTAACAAGGCGACTGTTCTCATAGGAGAAAGTCAGGATGACTTTGAGTTGTGGCATAGGAAATTGGGCCACTTATCCCAATCTGAAATGTGCAAACTTAAGAACATTGTCAAGGGCCTTAGTTATAGCCTTGGGAACTGCAAAAACCCCTGCGTACCATGCAGTCAAGGCAAGCAAGGCAAGAAGAAGTTTCCAAAAAGGAAATTTAATAGAGCTTCACAGATTTTGGAGCTGGTCCATAGTGACGTTGCAGGTCCCATTGAGGTGGAGTCATGGGGCGGCAAAAGATACATACTGCTATTCGTTGACGACTATAGCAGGAAAGTTTATGGCTATTTGCTGAAACGCAAATCAGAAGTTTTCGGGAAGTTTCGTGAGTTTCAGGCATTTGTTGAAAACCAAACGGGCGAAAAGATTAAAAAATTAAGGAGCGACAATGGTGGCGAGTACACCAGTAAGGAATTCCAGGATCACCTGAAAAATCGTGGAATTCAACATCAGACAACTGTAGCGCACACTCCACAGCAAAATGGAGTTGCGGAGAGAACCATTCGGACAATTGTCGAAAAGGCGAGATGCATGCTGGCAGAAAGCAATCTCAATAAGAGATATTGGGGTGAAGCAGTTCTAACGGCGATTTATCTGAAAAACCGCTCGCCCACTATGGCTTTATCGCAGCAAGTCCCTGAACACGTGTGGACCGGAACGGCGGTGGACCTTTCGCACTTAAAAGTGTTTGTTTCAAAAGCACAGGTTCTTATTAAGGATGGAAGCCTCAAAAAGTTTGATCCCAAGACACGAGAACTTATATTTCTTGGCTATAGTGAGAATCAAAAGGGGTTTAAGTTTGCTGATGTTAAGAATAATCCAAGGCGGATTATTGTTGCTCGGGATGCCGTGTTTGATGAGAGGTTGCCAAATCTGTCTAAGGACAATATGGATTTTCTCGGACCTCCAAACAAATCGCCAACTAAAATGTCGGTGGTGGATGTTACTGAAGAATTTTTCATAGTCCCCATCACAGGAGGGACTACCGGAGCTATGGAAACTCAGGAGAAAGTTCCAAGCCAGAGCGTACCTGCTCCAGCAACCGGGTCTACCACACCCGAAAACGTTGTAGTCGAATCTGAGGAGTTCCATGATTCAATGGATTCCATTTCGGATTCTGACAAAAGCGAAGAACGAGAAGCTGAACCAGCTGTAGAGGGGCCTCGATACCCTCAAAGGACTAGAGTTCCAAATAGACAGGAAGATTTTGAATATAATTTTCTCAGCGTGCACGATCCTGTGTCAGTACAGGATGCAATGGACCGGGGAGATAAGGACCTGTGGTTGGATGCGATGAAGCAAGAGTATGACTCGCTCATCGAGAACGGAACCTGGGAGCTGGTGGATCGCCCAAGAGGAGCGAACGTAGTCAAATGCAAGTGGTTATTTAAGCTGAAGATTGGCGCTGATGAGACAGTCCAGCGCCACAAAGCAAGACTGGTGGCTAAAGGGTATTCCCAGAAGTGGGGGGAGGATTACTCCGAAACCTTTGCACCAGTGGTTAAACTATCGTCGGTCCGACTACTGTTGGCGCTATCGGCAGAAATTGGATTGACAGTGCATCATATCGATGTCACGACCGCTTTCCTTAATGGCGACCTTGCTGAAGACCTGTATATGGAACAGCCAGAGGCCTTCATCACGAGGGGGAAAGAAGGCAAGGTTTGCAAGCTGAAGAAGGCCATATATGGTCTGAAGCAGGCAGCACGATGTTGGAACGTGAAGGTACACGCTCACATAATTGAAATCGGGTTTACGAGGTCAAAATATGACCCATGCGTATACCTGAAGAAGGTAAAAAGCAAGTTTCTTGTAATTGCCTTGTACGTAGACGATTTCTACATTTTTGGACATGACATTGACGAGATTCAGGCCGTGAAAGCGAAGATTGGGGACGCCTTCAAAATTGAAGACTTGGGATTAGCAAAGGATTGCCTGGGCATGGAGCTCAAGCAAAGGAGAGGAGAAGTGGAGCTCAACCAAAGAAACTTCATAAAGAAGGTCCTTCGAAAGTATAAAATGGAAGATTGCAAAGTTGTCGCGACTCCCACAGAGACTAATCTCAGATTGGAGAAAGGTGATCCGACTGGAGATATGAGCTACCAGGAGATTGTAGGTTCACTCATGTACCTTTCCTGTGGCACACGACCTGACATTACATTCATAGTGAGCTACCTGAGTCAGTTTAATTCTTGTTGGAATTCGACTCACATGGCTGCACTCAAGAGAGTGCTGAAGTACCTAAAGGGTACAGTAGATCACAAATTGGTCTACAAGAGGACTGGCAATCCTCTGGTTGCATATGCCGATGCGGACTGGGGTACCAACGCTGATGGACATTCGTTCACAGGGTATATGCTTGCCCTTGGCGGTGCTGCGGTTTCCTGGCAGACCCGCAAGCAACGTTGCGTCGCACTCAGTACGGCTGAAGCAGAGTATGTCGCTATCTGTGAAGCAGCGAAAGAGGTAGTTTGTGCCAAAGGTCTCTACCATGAACTGACAGGTCAAAATAATACGATTGATCTGTTCAGCGACAGCCAAAGCGCTATAAAATTAGTGTACGTGCCAACAATCGGTAGGAGGTCTAAGCACATAAATATTAGATACCATTATGTGAGAGAATTGGCCGAGGCAAATGAAATTTGTATCAAATATTGTAAGACTGATGAGATGCCGGCCGATATCTTCACAAAAGGACTTACTAGAGTTAAGCAGGACTACTTTAAAAAATGTATAGGCATACAGTGGGGGTGTTGAAAGAGGTTGTATGCTAGAAACATTTTAGTCTATTATAACTTTGGTTGCTAGGTAACTTGTTGGTTTATGTATGTCACTCTGTAAAAAGATAAAATAAAAGTCAACCATGAACAAGAAAAAAAGCGCGGGAATCATCGAATTTGGCGGGCGTGATTTTTCTTTCGTTTTCATAAAAATAATAAAAAACGTTTACGATTGGAGATAAGTTGTGTAGATTTATGTAAATATTCATTAGATTAGTTATTGTAATTGTTTGTAGATATAATTCTTCATATTTAGGGTAAGTTTTTTACATTTTATTTTTTCTGTCCACAATGGACAATGAACCACCCGATCCGGGGGGCACAGTCCCCTCGGTCGGTTATAATGTTACAATTTTTGAATCCAGTATGGATACAGACTCGTCCATAACCAGATCGGAGCGGAAAAGGACTAGAGCTCCACGCAAAATATGTAAAAATTGTAATAAAAGAAGGCGAAATGGTCACTCAACTGGAACAAATAATAATTCAGAAACAAATTGCCATTGTGATAATGACTCAGTAATCAATCCAAAAATAACAACAGACGTACCGGTACATCCAATTTTAGTTCACCAAGAAGCCACTCCACGTTCTGTGGATGGTCCCCAGATTGAAAACC
The DNA here is from genome assembly GCA_947359405.1 of Antitype chi. Classification (NCBI taxonomy): domain Eukaryota; kingdom Metazoa; phylum Arthropoda; class Insecta; order Lepidoptera; family Noctuidae; genus Antitype; species Antitype chi. Next base: position 9,049,611 of record OX375813.1, read on the forward strand.
TCATAAAATCAGATCTTCCCCAGAAGGCGCCACAGGTTGCTAGGGCTTTGTACGAAGCCACAGACCTGTCGCCGTACGTTGTACACATCCAAAAAATTTTTGATACACAAAACTCGGCTCAAACATTACACCCAATAACTTTAGGACATTTTCTTAAAAAACGCAGGTTCAACAACATCATTAACGGTTCACTAAAACGCATTGGTCGAAATAGAATTTCACTAAGCTTCTCCCGTTACGTAGATGCAAACTCTTTTTTAAATGACCCAAATTTGGCCAAAGAGAAATTAAAGGCATTTGTTCCATCTTTTAATGTGTGTCGTATTGGACTTATTAAAGGCGTACCTACCGAATGGTCTCCGGAGGAAATATTGGAAAATATATCTGTCCCCGCTGGATGCGGGAAAGTCATCAAAGCAAGGCGTCTCAATTATAAAATACACGAACCGACCCCTGTGTGGAAACCATCCCAAACAGTCGTGCTCACCTTTGACGGGCAAATTTTACCAAAACGTGTGTTTTGTTGTTACAATTCCATGCCAGTGGAATTGTATACATTCCCAACAATTCAATGCTTTAATTGTTGTCGTTTTGGCCATACAAAGGTACAATGCAGGTCGAACCCTCAGTGCTTCAAGTGTGGGGAGAAACATTCTGCTGACACTTGCAGTGTTGAAGACGAGAGTAATAGTAAATGCTGTCATTGCGGTGGCATTCATTACGCCATCAATAAAAAATGCCCAGAATTTGAGAGACAAAAATCAATTAAGCATTATATGGCCCATAGCTGCGTGTCGTATGCTGAAGCGTCGCAGCTACATCCACCAATCTCAAAATTGTATGCAGATGTGGTAACATCTGCCCCATTACATACCACTAACAATTCTTTCTTGTCACAAACCTCACCCCAATCACGTAACACACCAATTGTCTCATCACAAAAAAAAACGGTATTCCTGAAACCTCGGGATCCCCCAAAAACAGCTAAGGGGTATGACCGGGCAGCTCATCAAGCATTAATCAGTAATGAAGTTTCTGTTTCAGGGAATGGTGTTGCATTCCAAAATAAAACAACAAATAATAATGAGAATCAAATTTTAAATTTAATAATCATGCTAATTAATACCTTATCTAAAAATAATAATATTGAACCGTCCAACGTTGCCACTGTAATTGATACTCTATCTAACTTATTTAACCATCATAATGGATCCAAATCTATCCAAGATTGTCCAGTGGAACAGTCGCAGCATTGTGAATAAAAAATCTGATCTGTCCTACATATTGAACAAATATGATCCCTTTGCAGTCGCTCTCTGTGAGACATGGCTTAAACCAGGGTTCTCTTTTAGAATTCCTGGCTATGCGTGTCTAAGAACAGACAGAAGCGATGGGTATGGCGGGGTCGCCATACTTATTAAAAATAACTTGTCTTTTCAATCTTTCCCTCTTCCAAGTCTCAGTGACGAAATATCTGCTGTCGCTGCTATTGTAAATAAAATCTGTTTAGTATGTATATATTATTCTCGTCCCACTGTAAATATTCTTTCTGAAATAAGTAATCTTCTTTCAGTTTTACCTAAACCATTTTTGGTAATGGGCGACTTTAATACACAACATCAGTCCTGGGGTAGTTCTAGTTCCAATTACTATGGGGAAAAGTTATTAGAAATTCTAGACTCTAATAATTTGTGTATTTTAAATACGTGTCTCCCAACACGCCAATCGAATCCAGATGAGGGAATAAGTGCCCCTGACCTCTCAATCTGCACACCTGAGTTAGCATCGACATTATCCTGGTCTCCTTTACCGTCTTCTTATGGTAGTGATCATTACCCTTTAATCATTTCTTTTCCACATAAAAAACAAACTGCTTGCAATCCAACACCACGATTAAAGTATAGACTTCAAAATGCAGATTGGGATACATACAAAAATTGTGTAGAAGAAAGAATTCTTGCTTTAACTAACTCCTTACAACTACATGATCCCCAGCTATTATCTGATCAAATAACAAGAATTTTAATAGAGGTGGCAGATAATACTTTCCCTATTAAGAATAGTGCTACAGGCAAAATTCCTTCACCACCTTGGTGGGATGCTGAGTGCACTCAGGCCATAAAAAAAAGAAAAGAAGCAGAAAAAAATTATAGTCATACTATGACTCGTCACAATTTTGAAATATACCTAGATGCTGCTCGTACAACTCGTAAGCTCCTTAGGAAAAAGAAATTTGAAGGTTGGCAAAGATTCTGTGCATCTATCTCGCCAGAAGTTAATGCATCTCTAGTATGGCAAAATATTAGGAGATTCAGGTCAGCATTCAGTGACACAACAGCCTCAAAACTCCCATTAAAATTAGCCAATGAATTTATGGATCATTTAGCTCCTCCTTCTGTCCCAGAACAGAGATCTTTAATGCACTTTCCCTATGTTCCTATTCCTAAATCTGAGTTGAATTCCCTGTTCACACTAAGTGAGTTGAAAGGAGTCCTTTCACATGTTAAGGATTCAGCTCCTGGTGAAGATGGTATACCATATTCATTTATAGTTAATCTGTCTGACGCTGTTCTCTTAATATATTTAAACCTCATCAATACAGCTATGATATCTGGCAACATTCCATCAAGTTGGAAGTCTCAAACAATTATTCCTATTCTGAAACCAAACAAACCTTCTTCTAATGTTACTTCTTATCGACCGATTGCACTTTCTACAGTTCTTGCTAAAATTGCTGAACATCTCATTAAGAATCGTTTGGAGTGGTTTTTGGAAAGCAAAAACTTACTAGCTACATCACAGTTTGGTTTTAGGAAGGGTAAAAGTACGATAGACAGCCTTAGTGTGTTCACAACTGATATTCGTTTAGCCTTCTCTTCTAATAACTCTGTAATTGCTGCTTTCCTTGATATTAGCTCAGCTTACGATAATGTCCTGATATCAATCCTAGAACAAAAGCTAAACTCATTACAAGTTCCAACAATGTTGTCTAAGTTAATAATTAACATGCTTTCAGAGAGATCTTTAAATCTTCATATTGAAGGGTATACATTTACCCGTTTAGTTTGGAAAGGTCTCCCTCAAGGTTCTGTAATTAGTCCAATTCTCTACAATATTTACACTTATGATTTGGAATCCTCTCTAAATGAGTCAGTACAAGTCCTTCAATATGCAGATGATTTACTTCTTTATTTATCTGGTCATTCTGTTACAAATATTTGTACTTCCTTAACCTCTTCTTTATGCTTACTGAAGACTTGGCTAGAAACCAATGGTCTACACCTGTCAATTGATAAAAGTAACATTGTCTTGTTTACTAGAATGCGTATGCCTCCTATAGTTACAGTAAAGTATAATAATATCCCTATGCCTGTTAAAAACCAGGTTAAATTTTTAGGCCTTATTTTGGATACACATCTTACTGGTTTACCACACTGTGATTATATAGCTGCTAAATGCGAACGAAATATCAACATAATTAGGTGTCTTGCTGGTGTTTGGTGGGGAGCACATCCCTTTTCATTAAAATTACTGTACAACACCTTGATTAGAAGCTTATTAGATTATGGGACTTTTTTGCTGGAACCTGCTAATGTTGCTGGTCTTAAGAAACTGGACAGTGTTCAGTCCAAGGCACTTAGAGTGGTTTCTGGCGCAATGAAAAGCAGTCCTATTAATTGTCTTCAGGTGGAATGTGGAGACCCTCCACTTCATTTGCGACGTCAATTTTTAGCTAATAGATTTATGGCTCGGTGTCTTCAATTTACATATCATCCTTTGCGAAATAAACTTTCCACTCTCTCTGAAGAAGTAATTTCATCCACTTACTGGAGGCACAAAGCTACTCCGTGTTTAGTTAAAAGCTTTAGAAAATACAATTTAATTGAAGCTCCTTGTCACCAATCTGAATTTCTTCCTATATTTCACTGTAATTACAGTTCATTAATTATGTTACCAAATATACATTATAACCTTAGCATTTACAGAGATGACGTATGTCATAACCATAACTTCAACTTCACCATAGATAGAGACTGGAAGGGCTATCAGCTCTTGTTTACAGATGCCTCGAAGCATGGAAGAGACTCATGTGTGGGAGTAGGTGTATACCACTCCCAATATAATATCGTCCAAAAAATAAAGCTCCCGCCCGAATCATCTGTATTTACGGGAGAATGTTACGGTCTATTCAAAGCTGTCGAATATATACTTATGATGGGCTTACGGAATTCACTCATATTATCTGATGCAAGGAGTGCTTTACAATCTTTGGCCAGATTCCCTTTCTATTCTCATAACTCTTATATTACATTTCAAACACGTGAACTCCTTTATAGGTGTTCTATTAAGGGGTATTCAGTGCATTTTGCGTGGATACCCTCTCATTGTGGCATTTTAGGTAATGAGAGAGCTGACCAGTTAGCTAATGATGCCGTATTGTGTGGAGATGTTTTTCCGTATAAAAATAACACCCAAGATCTGGCAGCTCTGCCCAAAGTTTATCTACAGGAATCCTGGGGTCAGCTTTGGTCCGGGCAATCAGTGAAAGGGAAATTTTATCGTAATATTCAGCCATCTATTTTTGTTAAACCTTGGTTTAGCAAGTACAAGCTAAGCAAAAAGATTACTACAATATTCATACGTATGCGATTGGGTCACGTGTGCACTCCTGCTCATCTTGCCAGGCTTGGCATTGTGCAAAACCCTACGTGTGAATGTGGCGCTGAAGTGGGAGATCTGAACCACGTTATTTTTTCCTGCCCCCTTTATGACCACTCCTCACTTTTCCAAAGTCTTGTTTCCCTCGGAGTCCCTTTGCCCACTTCTATCTCATGTATTTTATTTAATTTTAATGTAGAAATTTATAAAACCATAGCTCTTTTCCTTGTAAATAATGATATAGCTATTTAAACATTTATTATTTATAAACTGTATATAAGTACTTTTACCATGTAGTTCTTAGTTATCGCTCCGAGTCGGCCTTTTTGTTAGGTCACTTGGTGTCGTTAATTGGTTACAATTATTTTCTGTTGTATTATAATTTCCTACTGCTAACTTATTATAATTTTTTATTTTTATGTATTATCAACTAATCTCCTTTCCATTTCCAAATTTCCCGTTGTAATATTTTATAATTTCGAGAGTACTTGATTCTTACGTTTTGTTATCAAATAAATTATTGTTAGTGGCAATAAGCACGAATAGTGCAAAGCCAAAAAGAAAAAAAAAAAAAAAAAAAAAAAAAGTCAACCATCTATTTCCGAGTTTTACTAAACTAGCTCTATTTAAAAGATATTTCCAACAGTGCACACGTGACCCAATCGCATACGTATGAATATTGTAGTAATCTTTTTGCTTAGCTTGTACTTGCTAAACCAAGGTTTAACAAAAATAGATGGCTGAATATTACGATAAAATTTCCCTTTCACTGATTGCCCGGACCAAAGCTGACCCCAGGATTCCTGTAGATAAACTTTGGGCAGAGCTGCCAGATCTTGGGTGTTATTTTTATACGGAAAAACATCTCCACACAATACGGCATCATTAGCTAACTGGTCAGCTCTCTCATTACCTAAAATGCCACAATGAGAGGGTATCCACGCAAAATGCACTGAATACCCCTTAATAGAACACCTATAAAGGAGTTCACGTGTTTGAAATGTAATATAAAAGTTATGAGAATAGAAAGGGAATCTGGCCAAAGATTGTAAAGCACTCCTTGCATCAGTTAATATGAGTGAATTCCGTAAGCCCATCATAAGTATATATTCGACAGCTTTGAATAGACCGTAACATTCTCCCGTAAATACAGATGATTCGGGCGGGAGCTTTATTTTTTGGACGATATTATATTGGGAGTGGTATACACCTACTCCCACACATGAGTCTCTTCCATGCTTCGAGGCATCTGTAAACAAGAGCTGATAGCCCTTCCAGTCTCTATCCATGGTGAAGTTGAAGTTATGGTTATGACATACGTCATCTCTGTAAATGCTAAGGTTATAATGTATATTTGGTAACATAATTAATGAACTGTAATTACAGTGAAATATAGGAAGAAATTCAGATTGGTGACAAGGAGCTTCAATTAAATTGTATTTTCTAAAGCTTTTAACTAAACACGGAGTAGCTTTGTGCCTCCAGTAAGTGGATGAAATTACTTCTTCAGAGAGAGTGGAAAGTTTATTTCGCAAAGGATGATATGTAAATTGAAGACACCGAGCCATAAATCTATTAGCTAAAAATTGACGTCGCAAATGAAGTGGAGGGTCTCCACATTCCACCTGAAGACAATTAATAGGACTGCTTTTCATTGCGCCAGAAACCACTCTAAGTGCCTTGGACTGAACACTGTCCAGTTTCTTAAGACCAGCAACATTAGCAGGTTCCAGCAAAAAAGTCCCATAATCTAATAAGCTTCTAATCAAGGTGTTGTACAGTAATTTTAATGAAAAGGGATGTGCTCCCCACCAAACACCAGCAAGACACCTAATTATGTTGATATTTCGTTCGCATTTAGCAGCTATATAATCACAGTGTGGTAAACCAGTAAGATGTGTATCCAAAATAAGGCCTAAAAATTTAACCTGGTTTTTAACAGGCATAGGGATATTATTATACTTTACTGTAACTATAGGAGGCATACGCATTCTAGTAAACAAGACAATGTTACTTTTATCAATTGACAGGTGTAGACCATTGGTTTCTAGCCAAGTCTTCAGTAAGCATAAAGAAGAGGTTAAGGAAGTACAAATATTTGCAACAGAATGACCAGATAAATAAAGAAGTAAATCATCTGCATATTGAAGGACTTGTACTGACTCATTTAGAGAGGATTCCAAATCATAAGTGTAAATATTGTAGAGAATTGGACTAATTACAGAACCTTGAGGGAGACCTTTCCAAACTAAACGGGTAAATGTATACCCTTCAATATGAAGATTTAAAGATCTCTCTGAAAGCATGTTAATTATTAACTTAGACAACATTGTTGGAACTTGTAATGAGTTCAGCTTTTGTTCTAGGATTGATATCAGGACATTATCGTAAGCTGAGCTAATATCAAGGAAAGCAGCAATTACAGAGTTATTAGAAGAGAAGGCTAAACGAATATCAGTTGTGAACACACTAAGGCTGTCTATCGTACTTTTACCCTTCCTAAAACCAAACTGTGATGTAGCTAGTAAGTTTTTGCTTTCCAAAAACCACTCCAAACGATTCTTAATGAGATGTTCAGCAATTTTAGCAAGAACTGTAGAAAGTGCAATCGGTCGATAAGAAGTAACATTAGAAGGTTTGTTTGGTTTCAGAATAGGAATAATTGTTTGAGACTTCCAACTTGATGGAATGTTGCCAGATATCATAGCTGTATTGATGAGATTTAAATATATTAAGAGAACAGCGTCAGACAGATTAACTATAAATGAATATGGTATACCATCTTCACCAGGAGCTGAATCCTTAACATGTGAAAGGACTCCTTTCAACTCACTTAGTGTGAACAGGGAATTCAACTCAGAATTAGGAATAGGAACAAAGGGAAAGTGCATTAAAGATCTCTGTTCTGGGACAGAAGGAGGAGCTAAATGATCCATAAATTCATTGGCTAATTTTAATGGGAGTTTTAAGGCTGTTGTGTCACTGAATGCTGACCTGAATCTCCTAATATTTTGCCATACTAGAGATGCATTAACTTCTGGCGAGATAGATGCACAGAATCTTTGCCAACCTTCAAATTTCTTTTTCCTAAGGAGCTTACGAGTTGTACGAGCAGCATCTAGGTATATTTCAAAATTGTGACGAGTCATAGTATGACTATAATTTTTTTCTGCTTCTTTTCTTTTTTTAATGGCCTGAGTGCACTCAGCATCCCACCAAGGTGGTGAAGGAATTTTGCCTGTAGCACCATTCTTAATAGGGAAAGTATTATCTGCCACCTCTATTAAAATTCTTGTTATTTGATCAGATAATAGCTGGGGATCATGTAGTTGTAAGGAGTTAGTTAAAGCAAGAATTCTTTCTTCTACACAATTTTTGTATGTATCCCAATCTGCATTTTGAAGTCTATACTTTAATCGTGGTGTTGGATTGCAAGCAGTTTGTTTTTTATGCGGAAAAGAAATGATTAAAGGGTAATGATCACTACCATAAGAAGACGGTAAAGGAGACCAGGATAATGTCGATGCTAACTCAGGTGTGCAGATTGAGAGGTCAGGGGCACTTATTCCCTCATCTGGATTCGATTGGCGTGTTGGGAGACACGTATTTAAAATACACAAATTATTAGAGTCTAGAATTTCTAATAACTTTTCCCCATAGTAATTGGAACTAGAACTACCCCAGGACTGATGTTGTGTATTAAAGTCGCCCATTACCAAAAATGGTTTAGGTAAAACTGAAAGAAGATTACTTATTTCAGAAAGAATATTTACAGTGGGACGAGAATAATATATACATACTAAACAGATTTTATTTACAATAGCAGCGACAGCAGATATTTCGTCACTGAGACTTGGAAGAGGAAAAGATTGAAAAGACAAGTTATTTTTAATAAGTATGGCGACCCCGCCATACCCATCGCTTCTGTCTGTTCTTAGACACGCATAGCCAGGAATTCTAAAAGAGAACCCTGGTTTAAGCCATGTCTCACAGAGAGCGACTGCAAAGGGATCATATTTGTTCAATATGTAGGACAGATCAGATTTTTTATTCACAATGCTGCGACTGTTCCACTGGACAATCTTGGATAGATTTGGATCCATTATGATGGTTAAATAAGTTAGACAGAGTATCAATTACAGTGGCAACGTTGGACTGTTCAATATTATTATTTTTAGATAAGGTATTAATTAGCATGATTATTAAATTTAAAATTTGATTCTCATTATTATTTGTTGTTTTATTTTGGAATGCAACACCATTCCCTGACACAGAAACTTCATTACTGATTAATGCTTGATGAGCTGCCCGGTCATACCCCTTAGCTGTTTTTGGGGGATCCCGAGGTTTCAGGAATAGGTACCGTTTTTTTATGTGAGGAGACAATTGGTGTGTTACGTGATTGGGGTGAAGTTTGGGAAAAGAAAGAATTGTTAGTGGTATGTAATGGGGCAGATGTTACCACATCTGCATACAATTTTGAGATTGGTGGATGTAGTTGCGACGCTTCAGCATACCTACGACACGCAGCTATGGGCCATATAATGCTTAATTGATTTTTGTCTCTCAAATTCTGGGCATTTTTTATTGATGGCGTAATGAATGCCGTGTGCGTAGTCCCAGCGGAAAAGTGTCGAATTTCGTAATTTCAGTTTAGCAGATATTTAGTGTATGACTTCGTGTAATTGTGTATGGTAAATAAAAATTTGTGCATCCAACCATTGAGGAGCTATTCAACAAAAACTGATTCCGCTGGGACTACGTCATCCCAGCGGCACTTTTTTTTAAAAATGGACGTACAAGAAAAAAAATTCATTCAATAATTAGTGTGTAACGAGAGGTAAATGTGTATATTTAAATGAAATTTGTGTGTCAATACACTGCGGAGATAATCAAGTTGCCGCTGCGCTGACGTTTTGCTATTTGATGAAAACCATATAAAACAGTTTAGTGCACAGTTGTAATTTTTTACACACGTTGCTTTGAATTTGTGTATAAAGTGTGTGAAAACAGAATTTGGAAAAAATATACCGTTCAGAAGATATACACGTAAAAGTAAAATAAGGTTATTAGGTCCAAGTACTTAAAATAGGAAGTCTAGAGCCTAACTTATAACGTTTATTTGTATCTTGTAGGGGTCTACAATGTCTTGCCAAGTTTCATTTATGTGCTCTTTGTAATTAATGAGCAATGGCATAATTTACTACGACTGGACCGCTATATTTTTGACATCCGATTGTAGGATTTTTTATTGGAAAAGAAGAATACAAAATATGCAGATATTTAGTGTATTAATGCAACTATTCACGCGTAAAATTTTAGCTCATTACACTAAATAATTAAAGAGATATAATCAAAATGCTAGAACAACCGCAAAACGTGGATAAACCGACCAAGTTTGAGAGGCTACGAAAAAGCGGGCCTGCAGTATATAGAGCTAACGTTCTACATTTTCCAGTGTTATGTGACCATGTGACCATTATTGAATCGGTACAGGTGGGAACACAATTCTTGAACAAGTAACTAATAACTTTCGTGATTAAACTAGTAAGTCACTTGTTTTTTCCTAAACATACGAAATGGTTACAATATTAATTACATCTGTATTAACAAATGCATTTATTTATCAGATTATTACAAAAATTTGTAACAGTAGGTGATTATTATGTCCTTAATATTCTGCTGCTTCCAGCGTACACATATTTTGATGTTACACGGTACAATTTCATTAAATAGAAATACTGATAATAATTAGTAAAAAACATTTTTTTTTTATTACTAAATGGGCCTGCTCTTGACCTCGATCACACCTGTTGGAAAGCGATTGACGAGGTCTATGACGGATCTAAAAAATATTAACACCAGTAGTCTTTTCAAGCGTCAAACGGTATAAATCTATCTTCACAATTGAGTCAATTATTACTGATCTGCGATTGTATGATATATTTGTTGCTGTAAACGCTCGAACGAGACGACCAACTCCCGAAAATTTACTAGTAAAACCTAAGAGTTACTTACCTACAAAGGTACGTATGGCTTTTACAGTAGGCAATATATTTGTTATTTATATTTCATAAAAGAACTGATTCTTTGTATCAATGCTATTATTACTTTCTCTAATGTTGTTTTATTTTAATTAGTCATTCTTGCCGATTCTGTTGGCACAAAATTCTCTAAACTAAACTAAAAATCACCAAAATTTAGTTTATTCCTGTCAAACGATGATTTCCCATTCTGAAATTGACTAAAGTGTCACAACTTAACTATATTTTAGTTTGACAGCACTAAGAATGCACTGAATTATTAATTTAGTGAAGATGGTAATTTTGCTATTCTGAGTTTGTCGTTTTTCACCAAAAATGTTGACTATATTAATTTTTCTAACTAAATCTGACTATTTTTAATCGCGATTAGAAAAGTGTGGAATAAAACTAATGGTCATGAACTAAAATTTACACCAACACTTCGACTGCAAAAACAGTACCGATCTTTGTTTTCTTTTCGTTTGCTTATATCTCGAAAATGGTGTGTCCTATCGCAAAAATGATGATAATTTCGACCCCCTTTAATAAACCAGTAAGCCCCATAATCCCAACATGTAGGTAATTTAATTTTTTTTTCCATACTAAAAGTGAAAAATTCCATATAAAAAAACGTCGAGGCTGCCCCCCTGCGCACTTCAGCTCTTAAAAAAATCATTGCGTAGGGCACACAAGTACCACTTTGCGAAGTCAAAAGAAAAAAATACCACCTGCAGGCTTGGTACGACAACCGTAGGGAAGCGTTTTGTCGACGGAAGACAAGACAAAAATGACGTTTCCGTGTAGACAGTTGTCAGTTTTTCACCGAGAAATGTAGACAAGCGATTTCTATTCTACAGTAGAGTAGAAATAGAAAGCGTCATGCTAAGCCTGCTGGAGTCGCGATTGTCAAATTCGATTTTAGTTGTGTCAAAATTATTTTTAAGTTTAGAGGTTTTTTTTGCAGAATAGCTTTAAGATTCTCATAGCCAAAAGTAAGGAATTTTAGTGATAGTTCAGTTAGTTTAGTTCGGTGTACAAGAGAATCGGCACCATTAGCTAACTAATAAATATTTTTAATAGTACAAAGTTAATACAGTGTTTTATTTTCTGCTAAACTATTATGTACGCACCTGTACGAAACTATTAAATATATTAACGATACTATACTGGAAAATGTAGAACGTTAGCTCTATATACTGCAGGCCCGCTTTTTCGTAGCCTCTCAAACTTGGTCGGTTTATTCACGTTTTGCGGTTGTTCTAGCATTTTGATTATATCTCTTTAATTATTTAGTGTAATGAGCTGAAATTTTACGCGTGAATAGTTGCATTAATACACTAAATATCTGCATATTTTGTATTCTTCTTTTCCAATAAAAAATCCTACAATCGGATGTCAAAAATATAGCGGTCCAGTCGTAGTAAATTATGCCATTGCTCATTAATTACAAAGAGCACATAAATGAAACTTGGCAAGACATTGTAGACCCCTACAAGATACAAATAAACGTTATAAGTTAGGCTCTAGACTTCCTATTTTAAGTACTTGGACCTAATAACCTTATTTTACTTTTACGTGTATATCTTCTGAACGGTATATTTTTTCCAAATTCTGTTTTCACACACTTTATACACAAATTCAAAGCAACGTGTGTAAAAAATTACAACTGTGCACTAAACTGTTTTATATGGTTTTCATCAAATAGCAAAACGTCAGCGCAGCGGCAACTTGATTATCTCCGCAGTGTATTGACACACAAATTTCATTTAAACATACACATTTACCTCTCGTTACACACTAATTATTGAATGAATTTTTTTTCTTGTACGTCCATTTTTAAAAAAAAGTGCCGCTGGGATGACGTAGTCCCAGCGGAATCAGTTTTTGTTGAATAGCTCCTCAATGGCTGGATGCACAAATTTTTATTTACCATACACAATTACACGACGTCATACACTAAATATCTGCTAAACTGAAATTACGAAATTCGACACTTTTCCGCTGGGACTACGCACACATGAATGCCACCGCAATGACAGCATTTACTATTACTCTCGTCTTCAATACTGCAAGTGTCAGCAGAATGTTTCTCCCCACACTTGAAGCACTGAGGGTTCGACCTGCATTGTACCTTTGTATGGCCAAAACGACAACAATTAAAACATTGAATTGTTGGGAATGTATACAATTCCACTGGCATGGAATTGTAACAACAAAACACACGTTTTGGTAAAATTTGTCCGTCAAAGGTGAGCACGACTGTTTGGGATGGTTTCCACACAGGGGTCGGTTCGTGTATTTTATAATTGAGACGCCTTGCTTTGATGACTTTCCCGCATCCAGCGGGGACAGATATATTTTCCATTATTTCGTCCGGAGACCATTCGGTAGGTACGCCTTTAATAAGTCCAATACGACATACATTAAAAGATGGAACAAATGCCTTTAATTTCTCTTTGGCCAAATTTGGGTCATTTAAAAAAGAGTTTGCATCTACGTAACGGGAGAAGCTTAGTGAAATTCTATTTCGACCAATGCGTTTTAGTGAACCGTTAATGATGTTGTTGAACCTGCGTTTTTTAAGAAAATGTCCTAAAGTTATTGGGTGTAATGTTTGAGCCGAGTTTTGTGTATCAAAATTTTTTTTGATGTGTACAACGTATGGCGACAGGTCTGTGGCTTCGTACAAAGCCCTAGCAACCTGTGGCGCCTTCTGGGGAAGATCTGATTTTATGAGGTTTTCAATCTGGGGACCATCCACAGAACGTGGAGTGGCTTCTTGGTGAACTAAAATTGGATGTACCGGTACGTCTGTTGTTATTTTTGGATTGATTACTGAGTCATTATCACAATGGCAATTTGTTTCTGAATTATTATTTGTTCCAGTTGAGTGACCATTTCGCCTTCTTTTATTACAATTTTTACATATTTTGCGTGGAGCTCTAGTCCTTTTCCGCTCCGATCTGGTTATGGACGAGTCTGTATCCATACTGGATTCAAAAATTGTAACATTATAACCGACCGAGGGGACTGTGCCCCCCGGATCGGGTGGTTCATTGTCCATTGTGGACAGAAAAGATAAAATATAAAAAACTTACCCTAAATATGAAGAATTTTATCTACAAACAATTACAATAACTAATCTAATGAATATTTACATAAATCTACACAACTTATCTCCAATCGTAAACGTTTTTTATTATTTTTATGAAAACGAAAGAAAAATCACGCCCGCCAAATTCGATGATTCCCGCGCTTTTCCTAAAAAAAAAAAAAAAAATATTTTGTCCAGCACAAGACAGTCACCAAAATGACACATCGATAAACCTTAAGCTGAGGTTACATGATACAAAATAAAACATAGCGTTGGTAACTAGGAAGAGTAGTTTAAGAATAAATGATAAACTTTAATATACACTACTTAAATAAAAGAGGAAACTATCGTATAAGTTGAAAATTAATTTGATTTTGTTTCACCGTATTTTTAAACAAGAAAGTGCCAAATATAAAAACCCTTTTTACGATTTGTAATTTACCTTTGTTTTTATTATGCTTCGAATAACGGTCAAGTGGTTTAATATCGGCGTTTTACCTGAAATAAACCACTACATACCGGTACATACCTTATTCGAAGCCTAATAGTCAAAGAGTATAATAATGATATGGGAGATAACGGTAATTATAATTTCTGCAATGATAATTGTAATTTCTGCCTGATGACAATAGTCAATCATCCAATGAACAAGACGAGTCGCGCCACAGAGTACAAAAATATATACTGAGTCGCTCACGCTCAAAAGTGCGCTCCCTTCTCTGGCCTGCAGGCTTAGCACGAGAACCGATAGGCAGTTACGCATACGACGCGCAAAAAGTCCGGCGTACAAAAACTCCGTGTCATTCAGGCAGATCGCAGCGCGCCGCGCCGCACAAAGTGCGCGAAAAATATAGAAAGTTTGCTTCAACGCGCGCTAACGCAGACGGCGCACACTTTTAGTATGGAATCTGCGAGTATAGTAAAAAGTACTCTGTGCAATCTGCACTCGTTAGTGGGGGACGTAACGGACGATGTACCCAAAATTCTCTATATCGTCTTCTTTTTCTGTCCTTCAAGTATAAAATAATACCTACATCGCAATCTCTGAATTTCCATAGCGTCTACGTCTCTAGTTCTGCCGACAGAATGATCGAAGGTGTGCGTCGTGTGCGTTGAGTCTGCGTAAATCCGCGACGGACTTTTTGCATACCATGGAGACATTTTGTGCGTCACAAGACTATGCACAAAGTGTCGTCTCGTCTGCAAGTTTTATGTACTTATTGTACAGCCAGAGCTCGTGGAGCTTCGTACATTGGACTCAGTACCGTTCTCAATAGAATCGCCGAAGAGGTAAACTCGCACTACAAGTGTAAAGCTGTATGTGGTCTTGACTGTACCTACAATTTATACTTTTACCATGCATACTCCATATATTAACTTGACCCCCCTGGGACATCGGCTGGCGGCGACGCCCTTGGTCGGTATAGAACCTGACTGTTTACTTAACTGAGAAGATTGCACTCCGAGTGGACAGTTCAGCGTGGAATCCTATCGCTGTTCCTATAATTATGAATAGGGCATGCAAACCCGGTTTTCCGGTTTTGCTAAAAACCGGAAACCGGACAAAATTTACCGATTTTTTTAAACCGGGTTTGAGAGACAAAACCGGAGTTACCTCCGGTTCTCCCGTTATTGAATTACATTTTGAATTTTTGATTTAAATTAACTTTTTTCTAACGCACTCAAGAAATATTCAATTTAGAGTCATCAAATATATCCAAACGCAACCTATACTCACTTACACTCCTCCCTCCGCGACCCCCGCACCCGCGACGCGATTCTTTCGGCTCGCGTCCCGTGTGTACTACCAACAAGTGTTGAGAGTGAGAGGGCCTTTTCGAGTGCTGGGTACTTTTGTAACAAAATAAGAAGTACCCTATCTGATAAAATGTTAGATGCACTTTTATTCTTAAGAACACATTATCAAGAACAGCGGTCTTTTAGAAAAAAATGATTACTGTTTATTTAAATTAGTGTACGGTACAGAGTTGATTTGATCTCGTTTTATAGTATAAGAGTCAAATATGAATATTATGAATCCTATAATAATGTTGCTACTAGTTTGTAATTAAAGAGCTCATGATTCAAGAAATTAAGACGTATAGTAATTGTGGTTGTGTTTAGTATCTTACTTAAGATGAATGTGTTTTGTACGTTTAAAATATATTATTCTTTAGAACAGAATTGTTAGGTACCACAAACTTACTTGTTGTTGATTTGCTCTCAGTTAGTTAATCTTTATATTATTCATGTTATCCAAACTATTAATGTTGTCTTAGTTGTCTACTTGGTATTGGTAGGCATAAATGGTTGATTAAAAAAGGTAATTATGCTAAAATTTGTTTTATTTGTAGATTTTGTGGGTATCTAAGAAGTTTTCTTGTTAAAATTTTACTATACAAAAACTGTAAAAATGTAGCCGGAACCGGGGCTAATACCGGTTTCCGGTTTTGGGCCTTCAAAACCGAAATTCAAAACCGGTTTTGAAGACTTTCCGGTTTTGCACGGCCTAATTATGAATGAGCAGTAATTACAAGATCATTCTACATTTTTTTCCTTACCTTGGTTACATTAAATTTATGGGGAGCCACGAGCCACCCCAATTCTTTGTTTAGCAGTGCACAGAATACTTTCCAATTTTCATCCGTATGGGGCAAACAAGCCTCCGCGTAAAAATTGCTGTGTTCCATCAGGACCGACGGACATGACGAAATCATAAGGGTTCCGGTTTTGCTATTTAGCTGCGGAACTCTAAAAATAAGGCCTTATTGAAACTTAATCTTAACCAAACACAAAAAGGTTTATATAGCAAAATCAGAAACCAATTTAACTTCTAAATTGTTTAATCGCCATAGAATAGTTTACAGGGTAGCAGATAGTCATAGTCAAAACTAATGAAAATATACGCCGTAACAAAATAACTAATTGATTTTAGATTCGCGCAGGAAAAGTGGGTGGTATTCATTGACTCGATGCCTATGATTCTAAATCAGAACCTTTCATGGCATGGCACTAGTCCTCACATATTCTCCTATCATACTTAAATATAAGTACATACGTAACTTGTATGACATTTGGAATATTTTTAATAATATTTTGATATCCAAATTGTTTACTTTTTCAAATATATATGGTATTATGTAAAATGTAAAACAAAGTAATTGGTAGTAATGACACACTTCACGTAATAAATTCTTGCATAATTCGCGCAAACATCATTCCTATCAGTGATGCTCACAGACTAGCAGACACTCAACACGACAATTGAAATTATATAACATAAAAGGTATTTCCAAATATTAGCACGTACGTTTTAAACCTGAACAGTAGGTATAAAAAGAGTTCCATCCGCGTTAACGTAACGAATTGATTCAAATATTAGTCACGACTTCAGCTGGACATTGATAACAGTTAATTTTAGTTCTTTTACACATTAAAGGCACCGATAGTCAGCATAAACGCAAATGTGATTGACCAACTAACAGAAACAAATATTTCATTACATGACAAGTAATTGCGCGTTTAACCATAACAGTTACATAATGCGACACGCGAACTTATTTATGTTTTTGAGCTAGTAGACATGCGAGAAAAGCCTCGGTTTATTATGACTCGAAAAGGCAACACTAAAAGGACAACAACCTGAAAGTTTCTAAAATTTTATAGCCAGAAACATCTTAATAAATGGTTCGTTAGATATCCGTAATAAGAAATTTTGGTTAGTGAAAAATATTAAAGTTATAAATAAATTTAAAAATAACACTTTAGGCATAACTTTCATCATCATTTCAGCCGAGAGACGTCCACTGCTGGACATAGGCCTCCCCCAGGAAAGCCAGGTGCAATTTTCGTTTGTTGTGGTAGCAAGATCTCTTCCGGAGATTCTAACATAACAGAAGTGGATACAATTAATAAAGTTAAAACGTTAACACGAAAGAACGGAAAAGGTTTGGTGAAATATACCCACTTGAAATTTTTATGAATATTGTTAACGAAAGTTCGAAACTCATCAATTTGATACCAATTGTTCAGCCCTAATGTTTTAACAAAACGTCCGCTTGGTTTTTTCACTTTACTTTCAGGGCATTACTATTTTGCCATTTCAGAATATCTTAAGAAAAAAAAAAACGCTTTAATTACATATGTACAATAATGTGATATTGAGATCAGAAGGCAAAGACACTTTTCATTCATCACAAAGGAAGATTTGACTAAAGATTTCGTCCATTTGAGTTATGGAGTAACTCTGTATTCATAATAAATATACTAAAGTGCAACATTGTTTGTTTTCTAAGCGACTATTGTTGTACTATCTCATCAATGTTGTTTCAACAAAGACATAACTGACTACTGCACTTTCTTAAATAATAAAATTAGTACAAAAATAATATTAAGTTTGTTGTTTAGCATTTTTCGTTATATGTTTACCTACTGGTCATCGTTTTTATTGTTTAAATCTCACTAAAAGATATCTTCAATATTTTTATTATTAAACGGAATTGCGATGAATAAAAAAGAATCGTCACCAATATGGCGTCCTTCAGTCTCGAGTAACGTCGACGGAATCTTAAACATACATTAATATACCGAATTTTCATTATGATCGACAATGCCTAAGTTTATAAAATATCTGAGATAATCATGCACGCATCTACACATGCATTCTTACCCATTCATAAAATTCTTTCATACTTCTTACAAAACATAATAATAATTTATAAAATTCATAATCCCTTGCACTTGTGCATGCCTAAAGTAACATACATCACCTTTCATATTATATCCCTTTCAAACTATCACTTTATCTCACATAAGTAAAGATACCACAGCCACTGTCTGTATTTATAATACCAAATAGGAAAAATGCTTCAACTTTAAGATAACTATGGAAAGATTATGGTCAGGCATACATTTAGGTTTCAATAATGCTACGCTAAGTGCATTGTTTGGGGCCAAAAATCACTTGGTGATCTGAAGAAAAAGCCACAACCAAATCAGCACTTTTCTTACATGCAAAAGAGAAACGGTTAATATATTACATACAAAAATCCACTTGCTTATAAACTTTCATCCACTACTGATTTGTTGTTTTTTTATTATGGTTTTAACAAAATTCATAGACTGTTTTGTCATGGCAATACACTTTGTAAATTAAACACAGAAATAGTTCCAAATGTTACTATGCTACAATAATGGTAACATGTTACTAAAGTAGACAAATATTCATATAATATCATAGATAATGCAATAATATTTATTTATAAAAAGGCCAGAGTGTTAGACCATGAACACAAAATAACTACTATATAATTGTTGAAGACAGTTTAAAACAATACAGGCCTCTTAACAAATGCACCTAACGACTTATTAATACGAACATAATATGCCTGCCAGCACAGTTGAGTTTACCAGCAGCAAGATATCTGAAACTGCGTTGCATCACCTTGGCAGCGAATTGTTTCAAATCTGAAAAAATAAATAAAGCTTATTGCATTTCGTCTGTTTTCGTCGATATTCAAATGTGGGTATAGGAAAACCATGATAAAAAACCCATCCATGATATTGTAAAATGTTGGTTTTAATCTCTCGACATACATAAAGGAAAACCTTGTATACTACAACACTTGTACAAAGGCACGGTTGGTTTAGTACATACCAGCTAGTGAGAGGCGTCTGATGCTTGAGCCTGCGGATCTCCTTGGTGGCCCAGTTGGCCAGCGCCTTGGTGCGCGGCGTGCGCGAGCGACGCGCGGCCTGCAGCAGGTCCAGCAGCGACCGCGTCTCCAGCAGCGGCAGCACGCGCTGGCCGAACACCATGCACAGGTCGCCCGTCAGGCCCGCGATCACCGACATGTGCCCGTCCGTGCGCTCGGGCTCGGACGCCACTAGCATCATGAAGGTCACGATGGCCGGCACGTGCGGCTCAACGAGCGCCACGTCTGAACGCACCTGCCACATTACACACGTTCATAGTTTGCTCAGCCATATACCCCACGAAGTCATACTTGAATTGAAATTCTACAAACCTCGCCCGTCGATCCTTTCAAGCCTTGAATGATACCAGTGTAAGCCTCGAGCACGCTTTCGCGAAGTTCGCCTAAGTATTCGACCATGTCATAATCGTTACGATCTACTTGAGCATTGCTTGCCTGTAATATAAAACATTGACGTAAAATATAAGATCATTTTTATGTTCTTATTTATAGTGCAATATTGAGTATTTACCTGCAATAACATCTGCATCACGACGTCGAAGTATTTAGCAAAATCAGGACCAATGCTAAGGGCAATATCACCGAACACAGACAAAATCTGTGGTTTTACAGAGCGATGAATTGAGGGATCACCAAGATTTTCCAATAGCAAGACTATGATTTCATCACAATAGGGTAGCACCTGTAACAATAATATTTTTACTATAGATAATTGTGTGTGCACAGCCTCTACCTCTCTTATCTCTCAAAGTCAGGCTTTTTCAGAGGAGATGATACATAAAAACAATAATTATTATTGTTAAACTTACTTTGATTTTCAATGCACGACAAATATCACCAGTGAGCCCAACTGCCGCTATGCATACTTGATATTCCTGATGATTTTTAAGTCCAACATAAAGATACCTCTTGAAGGCATCCATATATTTTAAGAAACCTTCTCCTAAGACCTCAACCAAAGTTGAGACTGCCATAAGAGCATCTTCTTGAACACCACCAGCTTTTCCCGCATTGCCAGCAAACATAGTCAACAAGGCGGTCATAATAGCATCTGATATTTGTGGTGCATCTTCTGGAGTTACCTTACGTAGGACCGATTGCAGTGTGGCACACAACAGACTTTGAAGATCATTAAACTGTGAACGATCAGCCTGACTTGAAATGTGATTCTCCATCTGCAAAACTTGTTGAAGCCTCTCTAAAATCACCATGGTTGTTTTCTGCACAGTAACATAACAATCAGTAGGAGAGTTTTTAACCATTTCCATGAGAGCTTCATATGCAGCTGATCTTAAATTATGTTGTGCAGCATCTTGGCGATCTGTTGTTTCAAGAAGCCTTTGAATAATAAAATCGAAGTATTTTGACATGCAATAGGTTTGAGGTTGATTGGCATCTCCGCAATCGGCTGCTTCGTAAGCAGCTTCTGCAAGGCCTGTGAATGCCCAGCAAACATTAGCAGCTACACGTGGTTCTGCTTTTAATCCATTAACAAGACTTTCTAAGAGTGGTTTCAGATATGTTTCGTTTATAGCTGCTTCAGGAACAATTTCACAAATCCTTCCAAAAGTCCAGGCAGCTGTGTCTCGCACAGCGACACTAGTATCATACATGGCTTCAATCAAGGTTGGCATAGCCTTCTCCACTAGTGGCTTCAGAGTATTTGCTTCAAGTCCACCAAGAATAGAACCAAATGCCATCAAAGCAGCCTCCCTGTATCGCCAATTTTCATTTTTAATATTTGAATTAATGAAAGGTAATACATGAGGAACCACTTCATCTTCACAGCAGTTAGACAAAAGCATAAGACAGACAGATGCAGCTTTGGAGGGATTCCATTCCAACTCATCTTCAGTATCTTCTTGTTTTGTTAGTTTCTGCATGAGAACAGGAGCAAGGTATTGCAATGCTCCTCGTGCGTAGAATCTAGACGTACGCGCTGGAGGTCGTCCTGTAAAAAAAAAGGAGTTGGACATGAAAGATCTTAGTTCTGTATACAATGCAGGTGCAAAAAAATCAATTTTAAAACCTCATCATACCTGCATCAGCTGCCTCTACTTCTTCAATTGCAAGATCAATCTCTTCATCACTAACATTAGACCAGAACTCAATGCCTTGAAGTGAAATTTCGTCCACATCAGACTTCATAGCCTCTAAAGTGATAGGGAATAATGCTTGACCCATGTAAGGTTCCATATATTGGTAGTATAAAGAGAGAATTTTAACCTGAAATTAAAAATAAACAATGGTAGTTACTAAATTCAAATATTTTAAATCGATAGGGAATAATGCTTGACCCATGTAAGATTCCATATATTAGTAGTATAAAGAGAGAATAGGGTAATTTCCAATTTATTAGAAACTATTCTAATTTGAAGATTGGGCCGAAATAAGTAACAGAAAAATAAAAGTAAATTGATTTAAATCCATTTTGTCAATTTAAAACTATTTCAATCAAATTTATTATTAGTTGTTTTGAATTTACCGCCAAAACGCAAGGAGCGTTTTGGCGGTAATTTCAAAACAACGAAAAACAAATTTGATTTTAATCGTTTTTAATTGAGAAAATGGATTTAAATAAATTTATTTATATTTTTCTGTTAAATACAGGAAAATTTTTCTTCAGTACGCAAACTTTAACCATGAATTCAGCATACCACTCTAGACCCCCCAGCTAATAAATTTTTTCGACGGTTTTTAAAAAAAAAATCAGCTGTTTCGTAGAAAAGTGCAATGCCTACGCGGTCAAAATGTATGAAACAGCTTTTATTTTGTATATGCAAAGAAAAATTTCTATTGGGTCTAGAATGATATTACAGTTTGCGCACTGGATAAAAACTTTTCCTGTATATCGTCCCAATCTTCAAATTAAAATAGTTTTTATTAAATTAGAAAATAAACAATGGCAATTACTAAATTCAAATATTTTATACCAGCAGCCTTTGGTATAACCGTACCCTAAAAGCAGCCAATGCCCTGCGCATTCAATACAACAATGCCTTCAGGGCGCTCGCTGTTGAGACTTCCACCTTATTGTAGTGCCTACTTTGCGATAATGCGGAAGAAAGTTATCTCAGTAATATCCCGGGGGAAGCAGCAACAGCATTCGAGGGTGTTTGCAGAGAGGCTGGATGGGCCTATAATGGGCAGGTTTACCAAGCTTCATGTTGGCAACAAAGCTTGTTAAACCTTCCTGTGATTGTGATTTTCTTTTTCTTTCTTTTTTTAGTGTTCTAGCATGTTATTAAAGTTTTTAAGATGTATGACTAACACCTTATGGGCCTTGATGCCTGACAATATTTTTTAAAATTATTTATTACTTTATGTTGCGTCATTTCATATATTTAAGTAGCTGCGTAAGGATCGTTAAGTTCGTCACAGTCGCTCAATCTTAGCACAAAAAACTGGGGACAGCAATGGGTATAATGATACAAAATAACGGAGTGTATGTAGTCCCTGTACAAAATAAGTTAAAATGTGTTTATTTAATTTTGTTGGATTACTTATAATCGTTTAACTTTACTTCAACTAAAGATATGAGATGGCAGCTCTGTAGCAATGTTCATTTTAATTCGAATAGATGACGCTGAACAAATCGCAACTTGTCAACATTGCGAAGCTTCGATAGCTCATTACTACTAAAATAGTATATTTTTAACCGACTTCAGTTCTATTGTTTACAGGTTTTAATTACATTTATCGCACAGTATAACAATTTATAATTTTTTGATCAATTATAACATAACACAGAGTATTTTAATTTACGCAAACATTCATTGGGGTGGTGGTAGAATTGCCTTAGTGGTTTTATTAATAATAAACTGGTAACCCCAATACAAATGTCTGCTAATGCCCGCCGGTGTTTTGCGATATATTGTTTATTTCTGTGTTATATTGCTCTGGGCAGTAATCCAAACGGGTAATTCAGCACCCTAATTGCGTAACTCACGATTCATCATAATTGGTTTCGTTTTGAAACAGATGGCTAAACCATTGCTTCCTATGTTCGAAAAATGTGTCTGCTCAACAACTTAAATAAAGCAGTGAATATTGTTAACTGTCAAAATGAAACCGATTATGATTAATCGCGTGTTACGCAATTAGGGTGCTGGTCAGTGGGTCGTCTTAGGTCTACCATACTATGTTAAATCTTTACGTTAAGTTGTGTCTTATGATAATTACTTAGTTTCAAAGTAATAAAAACATGATAATTGCATTTAATTTATCAATCCTTGAAATGAACATTTAAATACTACATAATAAAATTAAAAATCCCTGTATGTATAAAGGCATAGGCATACCGGTGTCTTATCCAAAGGTAGTTTTAAGTATGACTATCAGATGGCGCTAGTTTCTTCACGAACGCAAATGACTCGTTCAACAGAACAAGATAGGTCTCTATTTCAGTATAATGTACTCGGTCTGTGGTTAGTCGCTAATAAACACCATTGAAGACAGACACATCTGTGATTTTCAAACAGCCGAATGCAGCCACATGTGGAGCGACCAAGGGAGAAATTTTGTTGGTGCAGAAAAGGATTTAGCCGCAGTATGGCAAGAAGCTAACTTGAATTTTGCGTACAAGTTGGCTTTGGAAGATACACAGTGGCATTTTAAACCAGATTATAGTACAAACGTTGGAGGCCTCTGGGAGGCTGGTGTAAAGTCCTTGAAGACTCATCTGAAACGCATGTTGGCAACAAACCTCACTTTTAAAGCAATGACAACAATACTGTGCCAAATCGAGGCGTGTCTTAATTCAAGACTACTATGTCCTATTGTTGACTCTGATGCAGATTGTATAGAACCCTTATGCCTGGTTATTTCTTGATTCATGAAGCCTCAATCGTCGTGGCCTCACCAGATTTAAAAAACACAAAGATTCACAACTTACAATGGCAATACACTCAAAAGCTCATAGGTGACATCTGGTGACGATGGCAATACAAATATTTAAAAAGTCTACAACAACGTCCTGTCTGGCACAAGAAGAAACAAGAATTCACTGTTGGTGACATGGATCCAATTAAAACTGATGGATTACCAGCAGGAAAATGGTTACTAGGCCGAATTGAAGATAAGCATCCCGGTCCTGATGGAATCACACAAGTGTATAGCGTTAAATCTGGCAATAACATTGTGAAGAGATCTGTCACGAAACTATGTGCCCTACCTGTTGACACTAACTGATTGTTAACTATTGTAATAATTTGATTGTAAAACTTTGTCAAACCTCATTTCAGTTTGTATGCAAGCTTTATAACTATTTATTTAACTTCATGGCAAATTAATAACAACATAGTTACAATGATTTATGTTTGAATTTGGATAATTGGAAATGTTGCAAACTGCTTATCAAGTTAATTTTTCAATATGTGTATTCAGTCTTGAAGACAGTACTGCTTATCAAGTTAATTTAACAATATGTGTATACAGTCCACTAAGCATTATTCTAAAGGGCTATGTTGTTCCTTTGGTGAGCACTATTTTGCATCATTTCATATATTTAAGTAGCTGCGTAAGGATCTTAAGTTAGACGCTAATAAACACCATTGAAGACAGATGCATTTGCGATTTTCAAACAATTACCCATACACACAAAGGTACAGGCATAGGAACCCTAACAACATCAACAATTCAAATACAAAAACAAAAAAATTGCCAAACAAATAATAGTATAGTTGCGGTGTAGTTTTTGTATAGTTTCTAAGCAAATAATCTATGGAAATATAAATGTAATGTAATAAGAAGTTGCTAGTATTATGATACTTACTAAGCACTGGAGAGCTGCAACACTGATTCTCATGTCACTGGACTGTGTGGCTTCACATACAACTTCCATAATAAAATTCCTTTCATTTTCTTTATCAAAATTAGCTTTAGTAAATTCCAATGAGTTAAGTAAAGCTTGAGTGGCAGCAAGCCGGACGTGGTTGCTGGTTTCAATAGATCTCATGCCATGAATGATAGCAGTTAGAATCGGGTTGCTCTGTTCTGTTAACACTTCAGCATCAATTTCTTGGCAGATGTACCCTGAAGAGTGAATAAAAAATATCAGATCTTAGCTAAAATTCTGTCACATATTGAGAATAATGTTAAAATATCACTGTACCATAAGACTGATAAAAAATTCACATACCAATTGCTTCTAATGTTGCTTCTTTTTTAAGTTCTGTGGATTGAGCATTGACAACATTTTCTACAAGCATGGGTATGAGGTCATTCCACTGCCCCACAGGAAGCTCTGCTACTGCTACATAAGCTACACACTGGGCAGCTGAACTAGGCCTACTGTTCTCTGTTCCAATTGCTGTTAGAATCTAAAAATCAAAAGTATAATAATACATTTCTTAAAATTAGGTGTATTGAGAATGTTGATAAAAATACTAGATGATAACCTACATTTTTCTTAATATACAATCTGATATCTTCAGGTAGGGCCAGCCACCTTTGTTGGTATTGCTGTTTTAGGGTAGGGTCTTTAGAAGTAAGGTGGTTTTTTAGCTGTAAACCTGCAGCCATCCGAGCCACCTGACTGTTCCCCCCCGCAACCAGAACATCAGACAACATTTTGATAAATGTTGTGAAATTGGTAACAGCTGCATGGTCAAGGTAGGTTTCTGCAGCTTCCAATTCATTTCGATCTGAAAAATTCAAATGTTGTGACAATTATTACAAAATCCTGCCCAAAAGTGTTAAATATTATCATCAGTACATAAGTAATAATGTTGTTATAATTAGGCAGAATTACTGATAGGAGTTATTTCAGATAACTATAGTACAAAAGCAGTATAAAAATAACAAAGAGTTGCCTAATGGGGTACATTTCAACAATACATTGATTTATTTATAACTATCAATAACCAATCATCAAGTTAGGTTTACATAAAATACAATTAAAATTATTTTTGCTTAATTTTGGAGTAGATAAACCCAATGCTTGTCTGTAGAGATTGGTTGATTCCTGCAGTGTAGTGTTTTTTTTAATAAAGTACTGGTCATCATTGATTTTAGAATACATTTCTTTTTATCAAGCAGAATTATTTAGGTTTAAAAGTTGAGACTGGACAAAATGCATAAAGTACATAAGCTAAGCCAGGAGTCCTTACTAAGAACTAATAACAATTAGTCCTTTGTAAGGACTCCAGACTTAGCTATGTTATGTATTTTGGACACGAATGGAAATTGGAATGTCAAAGTTGTGAAAGATTGCAGATTTATAACCTTCAAACCTTGGGACGACCACCAGTCATCAGTGAAGAAACCAGTAAAAGCAAATGGAAAATAATTTAAGATGTGTGTCAAAATGTCAAACTGTTTGTGCACATCAATGCCGCGTATTGTAAAACTTGAATCGTAGGTGAACCTAGAATTTTCCTTACATGACAGTTAGCATCTTTGTCATCCACATTCTATCAACGGCTATAAAGTAATAAGCCGTGCTAAAATATGAAAGATCCGATAGCAGAATTACTTTTTGAGGACTGTTTCGACAAAATACAGTTTAAAACAGTTACGTTAGGTGATAAGTCGGTTGACGACCTGAAGCGCCATACATGAACAGTTTACAAAATGTGATTTCTTACCTGGTGATACAGTCTTTTCCAATATTTGTATAAGTGTTAATGTCGTTTCTGTATGCATTGTATTCACTGTTACTTCAAAACTCTAGATAATAGCTGTAATCCGTAATAAAAGATAGAAACCGGCACACCACCGACGGAAGAACACTCATTGATAAAATATTACCAGTTGTGAAAAATATTCATGAATGAAAATGTGGTCAGTACAAACCAAAAAAAAAAATCTACAGCCTTCCAAAAACACACAATACCTAGAAAATAAAAATTACTTCGGAACTCGGAGTCTTTGGTTTTGCAGTTTCGATTTTTGCCACCAACTTCGTTCCTTTTTTTAACCCATTATAATATAAAAGGAGGAGGCTCCGCGAAAATCTACCCCTAAGTGTAGAAAAAA
Source organism: Antitype chi (assembly GCA_947359405.1). Lineage (NCBI taxonomy): Eukaryota > Metazoa > Arthropoda > Insecta > Lepidoptera > Noctuidae > Antitype > Antitype chi. The sequence goes on from OX375813.1 coordinate 9,077,078, forward strand.
AAATAACCCCAAAAAAATGTTGTAAACAGAAATGAAACCGACGAAAAGAAAACTGAAAATAAAAAATCTAAACCTTTTAATCTTAATAAGCTCCTAAATTAATGTTAAATACAAATTTTGAGTCGGCACTAAACAAACAAAGGCGCTAAGTAAAAAAATGGCAGCTTGATTTCTCTGCAGCGTTGATTGTTTGTTTGGCCTGGACTCAAAATTTGTAATTTACATTAATCTAACAGCTTGATTAAACTAAAAGTTTATGTTTTTGTTGATCAGTTTATTTTTTCGTCGGTAAATTTTTTGTTAAAGGCTCCTGCAAAAAGTCGCGACGCGACAGCGCGTCTACAAGTGTCGCGTCGCCTCGCGTCTGTCTCTGTTCTAAGAAAAAAGCTTTAAAAAGTTTTTTGTAGTAAAGTTTTTTTTCACTTTATAGTATACTTAGCTTCCACCCACAGCTTCGCCCACGTGGAAGTCGGAAATTATCCCGCGTGACCGTACTACCGGGACAAAAAGTATCCTATGTTATAATGTATCTGTGTGCCAAATTTCATCCAAATCCATTCAGTAGTTTTTGCGTGAAAGAGTAAGAAACATCCATACATCCATAAATACAAACTTTAGCGTTTTTAATATTAGTAAGGATATAATTATAGTGGTACCCCCACACAAATATTATACTTGCGTAAATAACATTGACAGCAAGCTTTTAGATATTATTATTAAAACATCATCCACACACATTAACTGGAAGAAATTCGTATTAATGAAGCTAACTCCAAAACCACTAGAACTAATTTAAGTAAGACTCCCATAAAAGTATAAAAACGCTTTCAAACAAAAAGGCATCAAATCGGTTTATAAATTACAGTTGTGAGGCAACAAATATAAAAAAGAATACAATCTAAATAAGAAACTCCTCCTTTTTTGAATTCGGTTAAAAAATTGAGAAAACTGGTCAAACAGAAGGTGACAGCTACAGGGTAGCCCGCGAAATTCAAATGTTCTTACGTTTATTGCAATTTGCAGGTCAATGTCAGGCTGTATGTTGAATAAATTATGATTCGCGACTATAACACGTGTGTTCACAGATTTTTATTATAATTATAACAATCAATGTAACCCCTCTAAGTTCGTTTAATCGTATTTATACATATTTTATACAATAGATAAACAACTATTGTAAGAAACAGCGATTTTTTTAATGACTGACGAAAATTTCAACGCAGGGCGTCAAGAATCCATGGTAACAGGTTATTAGTCAATTTCTCTACCACCCTCTATAGAGAAGGTAAAATTACTTTGTCGCTGATGAAGATGACAAAATGTCCTATCTGACAAATCCGCAGCCGCCACCGTTTCAGTCTGGATGGCGCGGCGTGGCGTTTTAAATCTTTGTAAACCTTAGTTTACACAATAATCAACGTCATTATGCGTCATTGTTGTAATAATCTATGGTCAGTACGGGATGGCTGGTGATAGCCACAGTGGGTGAGTGGGTGCACTTTTACGAGGTTGTACACACGACTACGCATCGAGCTATACATTTCCAGTTTACGCTGACTCGCACTGTACGGAAATCCTATACAATGCGAGATCAGCTTATACTGGAAATGTATAGCTTGATGTGTAGACGTGTGTAGTTTAAACCTGGGTAAGTATCAATGTGACTTTTTAAATTCATTATGTTGTACTTTGAATTTATCTCGGATATTGTTTTGTTTTTGTTTTTTTTTTAAAACGTTGCCCCACACTAGGAATTTTTCCTGTATTGTGGGTGCGTTTACAAACATTTAAACTCACATACACAAACAGCCAGACCCGGAACAACTACTTGTAGGTCAGACAAATATTTGTTCCATGCGGGAATCGAACCCGCAACACGCAGCGCAGCAGTCAATCGCTTGGCCACTGCGCCAACCGTGCGGTCAACCGCCGTTACTGAAAGGTACAGAAAAAAATCGTAAGGGAACCTAGACTTTAAGTTAATACTAGCACTTCGCCCGCGACTTGGTCCGCATGAAATTTATAGCTCATGTTATTCCGGGATAATGTAGCTTTCCATCGGTGAAAGATTTAAAAAAATCTTTTAAGATATTTTTGAGTTTATCCATTACAAACAATCAATCTTTCCTCTTTTTAATATTAGTGTAGATTAGTGAAATCGCCCGTCTTGAGCAAGCGTGATGAATTCACGATCAATTTTCATGACTTCTGTTATGAGATGAGGCCTATGCCCTGCAGTGGGGTAATTCTATTCAGGCTGCTACCACCACCACCTCGGTGTGAATACCCAGTCCACTGGGTTTGTGTAGGTTTACACGCAGTGATTAACGTCGTCGACGATACGCTGGTGATTTTTAATCTAGATAGCATAAATTATTGGTCCCCAAACTTTTATGGAATACCGCCCTCTTTACAAGAAAAAAAAATTCCAACGCAACTTGACGTAATGAATTATTCCAGTATTTTACTCTATAAGAGAAAAAATCTAAAAGTATAATAATGAGTGTGTTCTGTTCTGGCCCGGCCACGATACCGAAGAAGGGCATGGTTATGGCAGTAGACTGTACGTATCTGTACAGACGCCAGCAGGTCAAGCTATCCAAACTGTCAAATTTTCCCAATTGAACATGAACCTTATCATACTGTAATCCCCCCCAGTGGGTTCCCGCATTGTCGTTGCGGGGGGGGCTCAGTAGCCGTGGTCCACTCCCGCGGTGAAGCGAAAAGGAACCCCAAGGTAGGGCCGCTCGTCAGGGCTTTTGTCTCCAACCCAACGACGCGACGTAGCGGCCAAAAAGTAGGTTGCGGTGAGGTGCACCGCAACTGAGGCGGGCCGCGATATCGAATGGGAGGCATCGCGGCTGAGGGTTACAGGCTGCGGCGGAGGAGGAGTGCCGGTAAACTCAAACTCAAACTCAAAGCATTTATTTCAATTAAACCATTTACAGGCACTTTTGAATTGTCAAAAAGTCAACCAGTTGGAAAGTTGAAGCTAGTTGCCCATTCCAAAACGTAGATCTCTATGGAGAAGAACGGGCAAGAAACTCCATGGACACTCTTTTTAATCATGTTATGTATTACAAAAACTTGGGAACATTATTCTTGTTGCTTCTATATGTGAGACAATGTAAAAAAAAACAATTCTAAATATAAAATTTAAAATTAGCCATGGAAGTTAGGAGATGACCAGTCTCAACCGACGGCGCCCGTTCACGAACTTGACGCGTGGATCAGCACCATCCAGCTCAACCATTTTGTAGGGAACCGAATGATCCAACACACGCGCCACCATCAGCGAGACATTTAAGTGAGCATGACATACTCTCAACTGCCACGCTTTTTCAAGTCAACGTACATCAAAACAATATAATTATTATACGGATGCATGGTACTCACATTTACAAAGTTTAAACAAAATGCTTCTAAATTATACAAAAATATAGTTTGCAATGTATTTGAGAAATTAATCAAATTTGATTTCCAAAAAGAAAGAAAAATATTTAATATCTTTTGAATTTTTTATAAATAATACTTAATTCAGTCAAAATAAAAACTTATTCGTAATGTCAGAAAATAAAAATAATAGGAACAGAAATGTTCATAATGTCAGAAAACAAAAAAGGGAAGCATCTCTTCCAAATATGAAAATTTTAAATAGCAAGCCCAGGTGCCTGTGGAGTCGGACCAGCATTAAGCCAAGCATTTTTATCAACAATGTAATCATCTAACTTATAATATGCTTGTCTACACAGTGTGCGTTTAATGCATAATTTAAATTTCTTTTCTGAGTAGCGCTCTTCCCTTCCGTGGCCTAGACGGGGCTGCCACCGTTTGATGGCGGACGCGGTGGGGCCGCAGGGGAAGAGGAGTGTCGGTATAGCGTTGGCCGCTCTCCCTATCTATCCCCTGCGGCCGAGAAGTGGTAGCCAGCGGGGCCACTGCGCTGACCCGTCGCAGGGGGACCAAGGGTGCCAGGGTGGTCTGGGCTCTTGTGCTGCTTGGTTCCTGGGGTGGTCACGGCGTGCCATGTGTCCTGGTGCGCCGGACTGGTGGGGTCCGCAAGGGCCGATGTCTGCCAGGGGTGCGGGTTGTTCGAAAGAGATACCGTCGCCCCTGGCACACAGGCAACTGAGGGAACACAGGTGGGTTTTAGTCAGTAAAAGTCTGACACACCCTCCTGCTCCACCCAGACCGGGAGAAGTTATTTGATGATTTCCCACCCTCAAAAAAAAATTCATATTGTAATAAAGTTGAAAATCTATCAAAGAAATTTGACAGATTGGGGTAGCTTGATGCGCTGGCGTCTGTACACATACATTTTGGTACTAGAAAAAGAAATAATAGTACCACATTATTTCATGACTTAGACACCATTTTCAGTGGCCGGGCTACAGCGTATCCATCCTAGCACGGCAACACTTAGATCGTTTTGTTTTTTGTTGGGCATCTCGCAGTTGGCCTTGAGAGGCCGTGACTGCTCAACCGGGCTTTCCTGGGGCTGCCATTAAGAAGTTAATCTTAACGCCTCCAGCCAGGGCTTACAAACTAAGCGACTGCACGCTGAGGGCACCCCCTGTGGGGTACGAACCTCGGCTCAGGGCGTCACTGATAGGGGGACAGCTATCTCTATTGGGGACAGGCTGGATCGAAAAATTGGCATTATTATTATTAGGTGGGGAATTTAAAGCTACTGGCTCAGCTGCGGCGCGGGCTGGCGCTTCAACGAGCAAGGGTCGGTCGGGGGTCTCGACGTTAGGCGCCGATACTACTAGGGGTCTTCGCGGGGCGCGAGGACCTCGGCGGCGAGGTCGGAAGGACGATTTTGTGCGGTGTGTGCGAACTGTACTGGTGGCCCTATTGCTTTCCTGGAGGAGAGTAATGTGGTCGTCTGGGTCGGTGAGGACATGTCTCGGCCGTCGGACAGAGCTAATCCTACTGGGGACATAAGTGGCGGCCTTCACAATCAAGGGATTGCGGTGAATTTCGGCTTTATCGAAGAAACGCTTCGCGGTGCGTTTTATGAATTGACTGACCGTGGGGATTTTCAGATCGAGATGGAGGATCTCGTTCCGAACGAACCAAGGGGCGCCTGTGGCTTGCCGGAGGAATCGGTTCTGCAGGGTCTGCATCCTATGGATGAATCGGGGGTTACACTTAGATCGGCTGAAATCCACAACTATATTGGGTGATTCGTGTCTGAGATAAATGTACGTGCTATTTACTATAAAATAGACCGACTTATATTTATAGAAAACCTTTCAAATCTATTTAATAGTCTTTTCAATTTTTCAGGTAATGTGCTAATCCCCTAATACCCTATTTGTCGCCAGCGATTTCAATATGTGTATGAATATGAGTTTTTGAAATCGCGAGCATCTAAAGTCACTGCATGTGTATCTAGCTTAGCTGGCTCACCCACGTATTTCAAAGAGAGATTGCCAGGACCAAAAATAAGTTTTGTGTTAAATGGCAACTCTTGAGAAATGTTGTCAATGTCATTCTTTTATCCCACGAACCTTTGTTGTTAGTGGTGGTTGACTAACCAATATTTGCAAAAATGGTAATAATCCTATATTTTCCAACTAATCATTGGATCAAAATTAAAATTCAGTGATTAAATGTGATCTTGTAGTAAACATGGTGCGAGTTTTCTCAATATTTTGCCTCATTCGGCGTTATAAAATGAGTGTCAACTTTGTTTCAGTCGCTGGTAATTCCAGACAAGTTCCAACATATTCTTCGTATTATGAATACGAACATTGATGGCAAGCGTAAAGTTATGTTTGCTATGACCGCGATCAAGGGTGTTGGTCGCAGATACTCTAATATCGTACTGAAGAAGGCCGACATCGATCTTGACAAGCGTGCTGGAGAATGCACTGAAGAAGAGGTATGTATGATTTTGGTCCCTTCATTGAAATATATGCAGATAGGTATTTGATTTATTTTCTAACGCTGCATACTATGGCAGTTTGCTAGTTGTTTTTGTTCTTTCCAAAACCTTTAAGACCTGTAAATGCATACATTGTTACTCATGTTGGGTCCAACCAGCAAAACAATATATAATGAACTAGGTACATAGATGTAATTCCTCTCATTTATGCCATCCGTTTACTGGACACCCCAGATCTTCATTCTCAAAGTAAACCTGTATCACTTATTTTATCTTATTAGACTTCTAGTATTCAAATATATCTTTGCTTACAAAATGTATTTTTTATTTTATCACTTAACTATTTCTTGTTATTTTTCAGGTTGAAAAGATTGTTACAATCATGTCCAACCCCAGACAATACAAAATCCCTGACTGGTTCCTCAACAGGCAGAAAGATATTGTTGACGGCAAGTACAGCCAGTTGACATCTTCTAACTTGGATTCTAAGCTTCGTGAGGATTTGGAGAGGCTCAAGAAAATCCGTGCCCACAGGGGTATGCGTCACTACTGGGGCCTGCGTGTGCGTGGTCAGCACACAAAGACTACTGGCAGGAGAGGAAGAACTGTTGGTGTATCTAAGAAGAAGTAATCTAAATAAATAAAAACATAATTTCTGCATTTCACAAGTTTTATTTTGATACTCCATTTGATCTCACTTTAGATTATTTTCAAGCTCAATCACTGTAGTTATTTCATCTTGAATGTATAACAAAAATTAATTGTGTTTATATTATAATTTACACTTGATTATATCTATTGTGATTCTACAATCACAATAGATATAATCGAATAGACAATACATCATTCATAACATTATTAAGTAACTACTGATTGGTGAGATTAAGGTGAATGCGCGCGCAGTGGTAGAGCGCGAAATTCAAATTTTGTTACATCAAAATTTGAATTTTACGCTCTACCACTGCGCATTCACCTTAAAGATTTATCTGTATAGGTAGTTATTACATCACTATCATTGGAACATAGTCATACTTTACAAGAAGTAACAAATGTAAAATCAAACAAAACTAAGTTATTGACAGTTTTACGAAAGAATGATACATTTATTAATGTGATGTTTACTGATTTATTGAAAAAATAGAACAATGTAAATATAATTACATTAAATGTCACAAGCATACAAAATTATTCATACTGTGCAATAAGTACCATCATGTAAACTCCAGCTAGTAGAGCTACTATCTCTTTGACAGATTGTGAAAACTTGGTTGAACTTTCAAGAAGTTCAGGGATAACTGACACAGTAGCAATATAAATAAAGCCTCCAGCAGTGAATGGTAAAATGAGAGATGAAACAAGGCCATCTCCTGAACCTCGAAGATATATAGACAGCACTGTTCCTGATATTGCGCCAAATGCTGTGAGCAACTGCAACATCATTGCTTTCCTTCGTGAACATCCTGATTGGACAAGAATTGCAAAATCTCCAATTTCATGAGGGATTTCATGTAAAAATATAGTTACAGTTGTAATAAGACCAATGTTTTGACCAGCAATATAAGATGCTCCAATTGCTAACCCATCAGTAAAGTTGTGTGTGAAGTCTGCAGCAAGGTTTAAATATCCAGCAATCTTTATATCTTCTTTTTTATCCTTTATCTTCTTCTTTTGTTTATCATCAGATTTCTTCTTTTCCGCTCCATGAGAATGGCCATGTCCTCCATCAAATAACCGAACAGTTTTTTCGACCACTAGGAACGTAATAATTCCTCCTAACACCCCAAGCCCAACAGTGATGTCATGTGGTTCATGTTGCTCGCTGTCATGTGAATGGCTGTGGCTGTGCCCTTCGGCGCCGCCACTAGACATGAGCGCATGCGGGATCAAGTGCAGAAATGCATCGCCGAGAAGACCGCCAGAAGCAAATGACAGCAAAATCTTGAGTAACGGTTGTTTTTCCACAGTTCCGTCAATAGGTATAAAGAACAGTATTAAAAACGGCGCTATACTTATGAAGAGTGTGGAACTCAATGCTCTGACGTATAAGTCGTAATCTGGTTCAGTTATCACTTCTTCGTTTTTGTGTTGTTCGTTTGCACTTTTGGAATATTTGAAAGAGGGCGGTTCATTTCCATGAGAATGATCATGCGAGTGGCTATGACTATGTCCCAATGCCACAATTATCGTACATGCTAGAATAAGACGCAGTAATAGCGCTTTACTAGGGTAAAACATTCTTACAGAATATTGGAATTCCCTCCGACAACTGTACACAATACACGACAATGTGAATGAATGACAGCAGAAACAGAACAGACAGAATGGAATGACAGCCTGACAGCAGAATTGACATTTGACAATGGATACTAATCGTAGACCACTGACTTATAAATCATATGGACTTGAAATGTTTGACTATAGAAAAACAAGTTATACAAATATGAGGCATATCGATACCGAAATCATGAAAATACTGTCATCTCTTTTTAACTTTCATAATTTTGCGTAAGCGAAAAAGTATAACAGTGTTTCTGACAGTTACTATAATGGCAACCCTTCATTCCTAGCGTCATTGAAATACCTATTTGCGGCCGGGTCGCCATTTTATCCTCTCGCTGTTGGTAACAAAGTTGGGGTACGTCAACTGTCAAATGCTCTTGAGCTGTGGATTTATTTTGTGAATTTTGGAGTAATTTTGCTGTGTTATTGCGTTTGAACTCGGTTCTATAATGGAAATCGTCAATTGCAAGGTGTCCAATTGCAATATAATCGGATGCGGCATTAAAAGAAGCGGAAATCACCCGAACATAACTTTGCACCGGTACGTACTTAATTTCAGCTGAAATATCTTTATCTTTAGATAATAAACAAAATATTCTGCATTCGTTAAAGAGTTTCAACAGTAAAGCATTCACGATTTCCCTTTTGCCTTTATTAAAAACAGTAATAATACATTTTATTTCATGAAATCATTTTCTTGTTATTGTAGGGATAGAGTAGTGCATGCATGACATTTTTATATTTATCGATAATGCTATATTATGGTTCTTTATTGGGTTTTTGTTTTATTTTCAAGGCTGCCTGCTAATAAAGGAAGAAAGAAAATTTGGCTGGAAACAATTGGTGTAGAAAATTTAAAGATGTCAACAAAAACAATTCATATTTGTTCTCTTCACTTTAAAGAATCTTGTTTCAACCGGACACTGAATAAAGTAACATTGCGTGACGATGCTTTACCTTCACGAACCTTATTGGTAAGTAACATTGTTTGTTATAAATTTATCCAACATGATTGTGTAGTGGCTAAGAGTGATGTAAAGAATGTGTTTGAGTGTCCTTAGATTAATTGCCAAAATAAGATCTTCATGCGTTTATTTGGTTGTACTACTAAGTCCATTTATGGTATTCCTTTTATAAGCAATTTATTAATGTTTAATTACAAATGTCACCAGTAGTCTGCTTTTTGAATAGTACTTTACAGATTACTTTTTAATAGTATAATAACAATGCTATTCTGTAAAAATGTCCCTGTGAAAATTTGGATGAGGTAAATGTGAAGTGAGCTTAAGTACGATTATTTAGCTCATTTTCACTTGAGAGCTGCTAAACTAGCGAGCGAGTTAGAAGTGAATTGAGACTTCTCAACCCACCAATTAAGTAAATGGGTGCTTTATAATAATAAATAAACCTATTAATGAAATCAAGAAACATCAAAAATACTAATAATTTTATTGCTTGTTAACAGCCTGTGATTCCATCGAATATGTCTGGCATTTTAATTGAAAATGACCAAAATCAGACAAACTCACAATCAATATCTGGATCTGGTGCTCTTAATATGGTAATATTTTTTTTGGAATTTAAGCAGTAGGATCACCTACTGTTTTTGAAGTGTCATAAATTTTTTGAGTGTTTACTTTTATGTTTTTGTTAATATTGTTAATAATAAAGAGTGTTTTTTAGGTCAAAGCTGTTTGTGTGCCTGGAGAGATTTCAAAGAGGAGTGGCATACATTTAGCCTCTAGAACATCCGCTACGCAAGATTTAGTCACCAGAACCTCCGCTGCGCCAGATTTGGCCGTTAGCACCTCCGCTGCGCCAGGTTTAGCCGCTAGCACCTCCGCTGCGCCAGATTTGGCAGCTTGCACCTCCGCTGCGCCAGATTTAGCCGCTAGCACCTCCGCTACACCAGATTTATCGGTATAACTAGCAGTTTTTCCTGTCATCATTATTTGCGAATTTGATCTCAATGATAACATCTTATCAACTAAAATTGGGTGGGAGATATCTCTCGCTTGTCTTCAATATCTATTAAAGCTGACTTTGATTTTATTTGATTTCAGATACATACAATTAAAATGATTACAAAATTAAAGGACAAATGTCAAAAACAGAACAAGAAGATAAAAAGACTTAATGAGAAAATTAGAAGACAGACAAAAAAAATTGCCCATTTTAGTAATAATAATATCAAAGATTTAAGGGAAAGAAATTTATATATCACACAGAAATTACCTGAACAAAAATGTATTATTCTGAAATGAATGAGATTAATTTATTTAATATTATACACTTTATTATAAATAATTATTGTTGACTTTTAATTTAAACCCAAAATCATCGGCATGTTAGAAATGATAGGTGTTGGAGACGTCCGTGCCGGGAGCCCATCGCAGATGCAGCGTCATTTGTTTTCTTAGAATTTGTTCCATCCGCTCCGTCTAGAACGTCTACCTAACGCAAGGCTCTAGAATAACACTTATATTTAATTTAAATTGACACAAACTTATTTGGTGTAAGTACCTACTTATCTTAATAATGACAATCGGCCACTGCGAAGGCCACCAGTTCGGCGCACCAGGAGACATGGCACGCCGTGAACACCCCAGGAACCAAGTAGCATAAGGGCACCAGACGACCCCATGTCTGGCACCCTTGGTCCCCCTGCGCGGGTCAGCGCAGTGGCCCCGCCGCCTACCACTTTTCGGCCGCAGGGGATAGGGAGAGCGGCCAATGCTATTCCGACACTACTCTTCCCCCGCGGCCCCACCGCGTCCGCCATCAAACGGTGGCCCCGTCCAGGCCACGGAAGGGAAGAGCGCTACTCAGAAGTACCGTCACTCCTCCTCCGCCGCAGCCTGTAACCGTCAGCCGCGATGCCTCCCATTCGACATCGCGGACTGCCTCAGTTGCGATGCACCTCACTGCAACCTACTTTTTGGCCGCTATGTCGTCTGCTTGGAGACAAAAGCCCTGACGAGCGGCCCCACCTTGGGGTTCCTCTTCGGTTCACCGTTGGAGCGGACCACGGCTACTGAGCCCCTCCCCCCCGCAACGACAATGCGGGAACCCACTGGGGGGTTAGATTATAAGGTAAGATAGGTTGTAAGGTAGGCAAATTAAGGGTAGGTGCACGTAAAAACGTGTCGACTAAAAACAAAGTGAAGCGCAAGGTATAAACTAGTCTGACGTCACTAACTTAGTTCATAGCTACAGCCGTACTTTTCTCGCACTGCCTTTTAATAAAAGATAACGATTTTCTAATTTTAGATTCGCTATTGAAAAAGTGAATCGCCAGCAATGTCATACAAACTAAACATGTAGGTACGCAAAATTTTAGCTTATTAAAAACCGGGAAGTGGGTCAAAAATAACTTTTAAGATTTGTTTACATAGTAAGTTATTTTGTTAGTTATATACAAATGAAGCTAAGAAAAGTGTGTAAAAATACCCTTTGATATTGTACCGTGACAACATGAAAACATTCTCACAACCTTTTATCGATGTTTTAGTAGAGAAAAATCGATATGGGCTGCCCTATTAGCCGCCATTTTATCTTCTCAATAAAGTGTAGGTATCCACGTTTTTCTTGTAGGTATGCCAAGTCCATATGATTTATACGTCAGTGTCGTAGACAGAGGATAATAATTGATTACATTTTAGCGTGTCAGAACGAGCATGGAATTAGTAAGCACTTTTGGCTATTCAATTATTTACCAAGGTTATGTCTGAGACCAAGGTACATTAAGAGGAAGGAGGTACACCAACAGCTTCTGTGTATAATATATCACATGTACTACGGCAATAGCTTTGGAGTTACACAGTCGCCAAGCAATTTTATAAGTAAGTGATACACTTAATAATAAAATTAAAGGACGAATTCGTTTAGAAGTTAATTGGCAAAGTAAAATAGGTAGAGTCTTTATGGCTGACGGATAAAGTTTAATATTAGGCATTCCAGTTTTATTTATACAATTAAGCACCCAGAGAAAGTCCATCTGGCCCGGTGACGGCGCAGCGGCCCGGTCACAGAATTGTAAATTTTCAAAATGACGTGGCTTGTTCCAATGTGGGGACACACTATCAATTTATCCCGCTAGGTGTTGCATCGTCGCTGGTGTTGATTAACCGTCAAAACTAGGATTAAAAAAAATAATCATTTAAAATAATTGTGTCTCCGTTTTCCCACTGATAAGGAAAGAAGAAAACTGTCAGTTAAGTCCTTACTTACGCCCAAAAATTTAAAACTGAGTTCAGCGGCAGGGCTATGTAGTGATCATTTTATACCTGTCGATTTTTGTGTCATAAAAAAAACATTAACAATTTCAATTTCAAACATATTACTCCTGACAGGTACCAGCGAGGGTGGCATCATGTGTGTCGCTCCCATTAAAGCCACCAGGCCAGATACATTTTCTGCACTATATCAGACTGTATGCTATTTTCAGTTGCTCGACTTGCGTGACATTTGATGACTAGCACGTCGCCCGTGACTTTATTCGGGTATATCCCCCTTTAAAAGGTTAAATGAAAACGATCTTAATTATCTACTGATTCATAATTCAGTAAATAATTAAGATAAGTCAGTAAGAGAGATCAGTAAGACAATGAGTTTCTTTAAACATCGACCGCGTTCCGTGCTCCTCGCAGTGGCGTGCACAGACTGTTTAGACAGGGTAGGCAGAAAAAAAAAAAAAAACAGAATTACTGATTGCTGTACCTACACAGCATGCAATTTGTGAGGCAATTAAGAGTCATATTGTTTTATAATGAATTTACGATTGACTTTACCTTTAGTTTGTATTAGTTGCAAATCCGGTGTATCTATATACAATTACTTTTCACGACCACTTGTTTTTTTTTTCACCGAAATATAGTTTTTAAAATGCATGATTTTATTTATATATGTATATATTATATATTTTCTCTATACACACCACTAGCTCACAACCAAAACAAATAAATCAAAACAAACGATGGCGCCGGGAATCGGAATATAAAAATAATACGACAAAAAAGTAATGGTAGTTTATGTAGTGACAATTCAATGAAATAATGCTACTTTTTAAAATAGTCGCATAACCAACTTTTTTCGGGAAACTTCCGTAAGTTTCGTAATTCGTCGTGGAGTAAAAAAGCGTAAAAAGCCAGTGACTACCTTTACGGTTGTGTGCATTAATTGTTACATTGTGTGACACGTATGTATAGGAACGCACACACAATACATCTGCATGACCACGAGAGCACACATATAAACATTAAGACGCGAATAGTTCGTGTCTTAGTATGTAAAATTTAGTTTGTAAGCCCTGGCTGGAGGCATTAAGTGTAAAATCTTAATGGCAGCCCCAGGAATGACCGGTTGAGAAAAAAAAAAAAAAATTTGTTCGTGTCACTCCCGAGGCACTCAGCGGCGCTAGTGCATCGCAATGTGGAGTTGCGACAAATTGTACGAACGATCTCTTTTTTGAGGTTTTCATTTGTATGTGTGCCGGGGGCCAGTGGTGCCACGGTATCTCTTTCAAAAAACCCGCACCCCTGGAAAGTTATCTGTTCGCTCCATTCACTCTCCAAGTAGTCGCAGTTTTCTTTCTTTTATTAATCTCATTTTATCACCATCTGATTGTCCAATGAAAGATCATTAGTTACCTTCGGATAAGGTAGTGACAACCTTGGGTACAAAATCCTTAAATAATACGTCGTAAGATTCCAGTAATTTATTTTTTACTCTTAAAAATACGTAGATTTTAAAACCAATATGTCATTTTCATATTTCCGTCGATATCGCGCTGCGTTTCAACGATGCTGGATTGGCGGCGCACGAGTCTGCGCATTGAATTGCGCCTTATGTCTGGGATGTCGGGAACATCGTCTTCATTTAATGGTGCCTGAGTGAGTTCCAGTTGATCTAAATTTTCATATGATTCCGCATCTGATATTTTTCTGAAAATAAGTGCGTTTTTATTAAGCGGGAGTGATTGTATTCAATTTTATTTTAGACTCTAGGCATCGTAATAATGATATGGATAAATATAACATTTTAAGAGCGAAAATTAGTACGCATATTGAGAAAAACTCGATTATGTCTCCCTCTCAAAATGGATGTAGGAACGGGTCCCGCGGTACCTACTAAGGACATGGCCATAAGCCAACAGGTTCGTCGATTCCGTCTACGACTCGGTGCCACATGCATGGTTCATGAAAGTGCTGGAGTTGTACAAGATTAATGCAACTCTACGCACCTTCCTTGAGTCGTGCATGGGGCAATGGAGGACAGTCCTTCGCCATCCGGGATGTCCACAGATCTAGGGGAATGATGAACCTGTATGGATCAAACGGGGAATATTTCAAGGCAACAGTTTGAATCCACTTTGGTTTTGCTTAGCCCTGAATCCTCTAAGCACACTGCTGGAGGATTCAGGTCTAGGCTATCGGCTGAGGAGAGGTGGTGAGGTTATATCTCACCTCCTATACATAGATGATCTTAAACTCTTTGCTCCCAACAAATTGCAACTTTTAGTAGCGCCATCAGGATGAAATTTGGTGTGGACAAATGTGCAGTCATGCAAGTGAAGCGAGGTGAGATTATGGAATCCGAGGGAATTTAACTCACGGATTCCATACAACTCAGATCTCTCTCTTCATCCGAAAGCTTTAAGTATTTGAGTATGTCGGAAGCGTTAGGCATCAACGCTGCTGACATGAAGCAATCGTTGAGGGAGCGCTTCTTAGGTCGCCTGTATTAATAGTCTTCTTTCAGGCGGAAACAAGGTGCGCGCTTTCAACGGTTGGGTCATGCCGGTTTTGATGTACTCTTTCGGCATCCTCAAATGGACTTAGACTGAACCGGATGCCCTGGATCGACGGGTCCGTACACTGCTGACTGCAAACCGGATGCATCACCCATGATCATCGGTGATGAGACTGTACATCCCGCGGAAGTGCGGGGGTCGAGGTTTTTTAAATGGGAAGAAAGTTGCCAGGATTATTCACCAGCAACTTGCTTTGCAATATAAACTTATGGATTCTGAGGTACAGTATTACAACTATGTGCCCGACCCAGTTCTTGAAAATCACCATGTCACGTTGTACTGGGACCGGTCTATCATTACTGACAGGACTATTGTAGCCAATAAGCCTGATATAGTGGTGATAGATCGGTTAGCGCGCCGCACAATGATAGTCGATGTTACCATTCCGCATGACGGGAACCTCGTGAAAGCTGAGAAAGAGAAGCAAATTAAATATTTCGACTCAGCACACGAGGTTGTTGACATGTGGAATGTGAACTCGGCCGTCATTGTGCCGATTGTCGTTTCAGCCAATGGATCGATGGCCGAAAGCCTCGAACAACATCTCTCGAGGCTCTCGTTAGGCGATAAATCTAGAAATTAGAATCGTCATCATATCAGTATTATACTGTGCGTGCCAAAGAAATAGATATACATAAAAGAGCAATGTATATCTTATATTGACTGATTTTTAAAAGCATACTATTCTAAATTTCTTGTAATATTTACTTAATTTGGGTTCTACGCCGCGGAACAAAACTATAAATATATTTAAGCTCTCTTATTTACTTAGAAATGTAACTTTATATAACTATTAAAAAAAATCACCCAACACCGTTATATTAAAAGAATGGGTCTACTGCCTATAAAGGGGCCTCTACGCTTACGTAGGCCCTATCGTAGCACTTCTTAGCACCGTCTTTGTAGAGGGTGCTACGAACTGCTACGATTGTTGTGTAGCCGTTGCCGTATTTTGTATATTAATTGCAAAGTTTCGTTTATTTTCAAAGCTTTCCAGGATAAAAGTAGGCTTTGTCTTTCTTTTTTCCCGGGCTACCTGTCCACCTACCTACCTGTCTGTCGAATTCCATAATCATTATGGAATTCACGGTTCAGTGAAAAGGTAACCAATTGGTATTTAATGTTTTTTTTTTCGGTAGGGTTTTGGTGGAGCAGGAGGGCGTGTCAGACTTTTACTGACTAAAACCCATCCGTGTTCCCTCAGTTGCCTGTGTACCAGGGGCTGCGGTATCTCTTTCGAACTTCGGAACTTGCGGGCCCATCAGTTGATGCTGACATCTCTTTGAGGCGCGCGTGGAACTGGTATTTAATGGTTAGGACGTACTAGTGATAGTATGGATGGATTTGCAAGTATTTTGGGAAATTCTATTTTTTTATTCTTACTTATATGTATTTTTTTGGGATTTGGATGTCTGTACATGGAACCATAACAGAAAAGTACCGACAACCTTTTCACTAATGGCGAAGACTTGATATAAGCGCTCTAAATAAATATGTCTACTTAAATCTCTATCGGAATACTCCTGAAAAAGCTAAAATTAGTTCTTTGAATTGTAAGTCCTCACCTATCTATCTAATGATTATGATTAATTTTTATTTATACAAACAAAAAAAAATAACAAAAAAAAATACAACATTTTATTAGTATGGTGATACATTATATGACACTTGTTTCTATAAACAGATTTTGAAAATCTGTGTCTGAACTAGATAAGAAATATTTGTATTTCAGACATCAGCGCACATCCCCTGTTGTAGGCGACACTTAGTAAATGACTTTGTTTGATCTCTATACCTACATATATAATAGTTCAACATAAAATTAAAAAAGAAGAAGTGACAGAATGTTGGAGAATACCTAATCTTAAATAAGTTATGTAATGATGGCCTCCGGTGAGTAGAGTGTAAATGAGGGGCTATGTGTAGGCGGGTGAGTAATATTATGAGCTGAATAATACTGACAGCAGGTCTTCGGTATCATTGTAATTTAGCTTGCGAATGTAGTCTACTACCGTAGTTTTACATCCGTTCCTATTTAAGGGGTATATATCTACAAGCTTATTTATTTTTCTATAAAGAAAAGAGCCTAGGTAACAATAATATTTGCGAGCGTATGGGTGTTTAAAGGTCGGCAGCAGATCATTCAGAAAATAAGCGGACTTTTCATACTTTGTACTAGCATGGTGATTCAAGATTGCATTTAGGACAAACAACTGGCGGACCATGAGGACACAAGATTCACAAGGCTGATATAAAATGCCGTATCTAATAGGCCAAAACATGACGTTTTTGTCGTTGAGATTGATACTGTTTATTGCTCACCTTTGATCACCACAAGCCATGCAGTCAGCATAAGTCCAATCCTTGCCAAACTGTTCTCCTTCTTCAGCCGTTTGTGGCAGCGAAGTGTGTAACGTTTCAGGCAAGCGAAGCGCGCTCAGACCTCCCACGACAGAGACTGCGCCCATCACTACCAGAGGCAGGACTAGATTACTTGAGCCCTGGAAAGAACACCACACACACACACGATACTTTTTTGAACATTCACGATATTTTTTTACGTGAAGCCGTAACAAGTCGTAAGTCATTGCAATGTAACTCTTACTTCATTGCTATAAAGTATAAACTAGAATGATGCCGTGAGATTTATACAACTCTCGGCATTCATTCTAATTCATCATTTATTTAAAAAAAATCGTGCATGTGCGTGTGTGTGTAATCCTTGTACGTGACGGATCACGTAGGTAAATAATCAATCTAAATCAAAATTTGTAGTTATTTTAAGTGCATTTGGGTACCTACTCCATTTATTCTAACAACACATTGGACAAAAGTGGCCCATCCAGGGCATCCAGACATTAATAACTAGTCTACTCTATCTTCAAGTGGGGTGTCGCTAATCTTCATTGACCTAGATAGGTTTTTAAGAAATGCTGCAAGATTGTCCTTGCTGAAAGGAAACACTTTGTTTTTTCTTCTCCACATTTCCTTGAATAGGTCATGTTTGCGTAATGTTGTAATAAATGAAGCAAGTAAAAAAAAGTTGTACGTTTATTTAATATTAACAATGTCTGTGAACTATATGAAGTGGAAAATATGATAGTCTACACAGGTGGCAATTCAAGCAAAAGAAATACAATAATGTATTTGCATAGTTGTGAATTTATTGGATTTCAGTACGGTGAGTGCTGTAATTAGCGTGAAAATTAAATAGGTACCTAAGTACTTATAATCTACATAGTTTTGCTAAAATATACCAACATGTTTAATAAATAGAGGGAGATAAAATAATATACGTCTAGGCTTTTGTTAGACTTTATATGTTACAAGTTGAAAAAATTATGAAATGAAAAGGCAAGAACTTCACGATACCAGAGGGGCAATTCTCGTAATTTTAAGAACGTTCACAGTCTGATCTCAGTCTCAATCTGTCAAAAATACCTCGAGTTTCCATACATTTTTGACAACTTCTTGACGTTTGATTGTCGCTGAGATGAGACTGCGACTAGATTGTGAACGTTTTTAATTACGAGATTTGGCTTTTTGATGATACGTACCTACATACATCTACTGTGACTCCGAGCAGATACCTTGGAATTGTTGTTTTAAATTTTTCTAGCTCTGCCAAAATGTTTGACAAGGTTTTGGTTAACATTCTTACCAAGTAGTTTATAAAAGGTATTATAGTCAAACCCAAGCCGCCAATGTATGCCGATGTCCCGATACCAACGCCTCTCAATTCCGTCGGGTACAGTTCTCCGGCATAAGGGTATATTATTAAGAAGGATGCAGATATAAAACACTTGGATATTAAATAGAGGATTAGGGTTTCCGTTCGAGCATCTGGAAAATTATTTCGGTTCTATACACATAGGTACCTATTTACAAGGGAAATTGTTATATTACAATAATGCTTACCACTGGGGAGTAAAACAGTTACGATACAGAAAATTCCACTTATAACCATTGACAAACAGAGTGGCCATCTTCGTCCAATACGGTCCATCAGTACCCAACAGACCAGGTAGCTTGGTATCTCAACTGCCGACGACAGGAAAAAGCTCATGTACTGGTTTTCGCCTATAGCCGGTCCGTAGTAGCTGAGACCCACGTACACCATCTCTGATGCGCACCAATTTAGAGTTATAAGAAATGTTTTAAGTCTCATGTTCGGAGTCCGACACAGAGCGAACACGCTCACAGTTTTAGCCTTTGTTACTCCCCTTTCTTTTTGTTCTATAACCTGTTTTTGAAGCTTATTCGTAAACTCTTCGGGCAATTCCTTTCCGTTTACTCTTGCGATAGTTTTTAAAACATTGTTGGCTTCTTCCAGCCTTTCACGCATGAGTAACCACCGAGGGGACTCGGGTAGTACGAACCAATATAAATAATAAAAAAAGAAAGGTACTGATGTAGCTAAGGCGAGGCTTCTCCAGTCTCTCAACAAGTATGTGACCATGGATAATAATATCAAACCCAACGTGTAAAACACGCAAGTCATCACAGTTACAAAAGATCTGTAGTTTGGGCCTGCTAACTCCAAAGCTGAAACGATTAAGTATTATTATTATTTTCTCTTTTAATTGATAAATATATGTACTCTTTCATGAATAGTAATATACGTACAAATAATAAAGGGTATCTGATAAACCGCAGGAATAGTTAGTCCTACGATAACTCGTGCCATTGTCCAGAACCAGAATTCATGAGCATACGCAGTCATTAAGCTTCCAAGTAGAAGTGTGCTCAGACAAAGAAAGAAAGATTTCTTGCGTCCTATTCGATCATTTAAAATCCCAAACGTGTATACTCCAACTGGCCCTCCAACATTTAAAGCAACCAGACCAAGAGTAGGGTAGACGTCGTACTCGCAGACAAGGTCAAACTGAAAGTCAAATCAAATCAAAATATTTTATTTCATATAAACCTACATGGGCACTTATGAAAAGTCAGAAGCTAGGTGCACGGATCCAATTTGTCGCTTCCTATGGAGAAGAGCTGGCAAGAAATTCCATGGTTACTTTTTAAACAATAATTGGCTTGGTACAATGTTTTCAAATTACAGTGATAATAGGTATGGGAGGACAGTGAAGGCCGCCAATTAGTAGCATGTACTTATTAAGAGGAATGAATGAAGATTGAATGAAATGTATTTTAAATCAGTTTTCTTAATTCAGAGAAAAAACAAATGAGTGCTCTCATTTTTTTTTCATTCCTCGGTTATGATGCGTATTGACGGAGAATGTTTTTTTTTCATTTGGCTTCGTAACCTTAACAATAAGGCAAATTACCTACATCATTTATTAGTGTTCGCGCGAAGGTGTTGTAACTTACATCAATAACAACAGACGATGTTACTTCAGAGGTGTCGTATTCATAGCCTTGAACACAGTGTTCAGTAGACCAACTCTCATTGACTTCTACATTTCCACCCATTTCTATAATTTCTGTCCAGTTTATGGCATATCGTGAGCATTTTTCAAAGGTTGTATTGTCCTGGAAGATAAACAGGTCTTAGTTAATCACGATGTCATCCACTGCTGATCATTGGTTTTTAATTACCGTGGTGATTGTTGAACACACCTTCGTTTTATTAGTTAGAAGGAGGACACTCTGCTCCTGCTCTTGACATAGGTAGGTACCTATATAACTATAGGGAAAATACTAACTGTGGTACAAGTACAATCGCCGCGTTTTGCAGACAGTCAATATTCAATTTTATTAGAGACTAGTCATTGGGAGGTTAATGGTACATACATCATTAGATAAAATTGTGATTTGCGATCGGAAAATAATGTACATAATAAATAGTGATCGATTGAAAATGTTTGAAGCAAGCTTTATGTGAGGTATGAGGATGTGCAAGTAACTAAAAAATAGTTGCATCAAATAAATCAAAGTTGCGGGCGGGCTACCGTTAATTGTCAAGTCATATAATCTAAAAGATAAATAAAACATTATAAAATAATCTGTGATGGCATTTTCGTTAAATATTTCGACTCTAAAACAGCCAGTTGCTGTATTTTGGTTTTTAATTATTTTGTGTAAAAACGGCCAGAAACCTATAACGATAAAAAAGGTTGGTTTCAATTTTTTTTGGCATTCTGAGGTCACGAGGCTAAATAATACCAGACGTACGGGTCGATTGAAGTACTTGCCACGATCGGCCCGTGGATGGGTGACCATAAATTATACATCAGGTGCCCTCCGTTCCTCGTAAAGCACGTTAAGACCTGGATGTAATTTGTAGATCTTTGAAATTCGTAACGGGTAGTCAGAAGCCAAAAGTCTTTTAACCAGTCTTACCAAGGGTCAAGGGTCATAGTATTCTGGGTATGTTAGTATTATGGGGAAGGTAGTTTTACAGCGGGAAAATACGCCCTCCACCCTTAGATCCGACATCATCGCGGGCGAAAGCACGGGCACAGCTGGTTACAAATAATATTTGATTGAATTTTCACAATTAGGTTTTTCTGGTGCTTATTTGATCGCTCAATAAAGAATGATTATAGTTGGTAGGTTACGATTTTGGAATTGATAACTTATTGCTTATGTATATAAGATGGTGATTTCTTCTGCCATTAGAAATATGACATCTGACAACCGCAACGTGCGATGATAAAATAATGATACGATGAAATAGCTGATAAAAGATAAAGACAAGTTCCTCTTGTGGAATTGATAATATTTTACGTTTACCTTTCGTGGAATTGATAATATTTTACGTTGTTGTTGCGTAAGATTGAGTAGCTCTAGTTCAGGAACTCTGCACCAGTAGTCAGGGACATCTGTCATGAACAGCTGGTTAAACGCGCAGAAGCCGCAGGGTAAGCAGGCTGGTAGGCAGACGAGCCATAAAAGAAGCTTCTGGTAAAGACCAAACTCCCCGATTTTAGGCAGCAAGTCGTCCAGATCGATGGCCTCATGCGTTTCATCCGCCTTAAGAAATTATTATTGAAAATTAGGTTACTATGACAGTTTTTCTGAAGTACGGGTCTGAAATTAGCATCAGAAAATCCTTCTGTAGACAGAAGTTGAAAATTAATTAAACTAGGTAAACAGCTAACTTCACACTCGCAAAATATCTAGGTAAATTGCAACACGCTACTGTGTATGTGTTATGCGTAACACTTCTGAAAATTTAATTAAAATCAACCGTAACTAAACTGTAGATTAAATAACGATAGGTAGGTACTAAATTGAATTTTGTTTTTATTAGTCACACGCTTTGTACGCGCATAAAGTAGTCACTATGTTTACAAACTGACACAAATATTTACAGTATAAATACCGATAGTTTCTCTTCTGTGCCGTAAGTAGTTGTGTTATTGCCATTTTTCGTCATTACACTCAACCACTCACTATAATAAACAGTATTCAGACATAAATAACGCGTGTAAAAATGGGTATCTACCATTCACGTTCAACGTTACAGTTTGACAGTATTTTGTGGAACGGGAAGAAGCCATAAAGTATTAATTAAATTAATAAGAATTTACCTACGCATGCGATAGCATTGTACTATCGTTCAGCTTTAGTGTCAGCCAAAGCTAATGCTTACTTACTTGCTGAATCAAACGTATTTGTAGGTCAATACAGAGTGAGTACCTATGTTCTAATGGTGTGCATTGTAAGTACTACTGATAGCAGTTCGTAGGTCGTCTCTATTACTTGTGATGGCGTAGTGTAAAACCCACTAGCAAAACTCGCCGCCTTTAGTTAGATAGGAATAAAACTTTATTTTAACAGTCAAAGCTCTTTTTGTAAAAGAACACAGGGTGTAGCGCTGCGAGCTCCAAAATTTTGCCACCTTGGGTAGGTTAGATTATTATTTTGACCATTTATACAGAAATAGGAGTTACTTTGATGACTTATGGAGAAAAGTAGGGAGCGGGCAAAGTCAGCTCGAATTTTTTTGCCCACCGACCGCCTCGGATAGGTTAGATTTTCCTATGATCATTCCATTCATAGTATCAGTGGTCTAACTGGCCTTATTCCGTAGCCATGGGCTATACTCTCAAGTGTGTGTGTGTCTTATAACAGCGACTGCGGAGAAGACATATGAATGAAGTGGGTTAGAGCATGCCACGTTTTTTCTATTTGAAGAAAGCTGCAAAAGCTTTGGAGATAATTTTTGCTGCCCTCAAAAAGCGCCACACTGGGTGGTTGGTACAACTTAATCTATGCTGTGCCCGACAGTCACAGGATCCATAATTGTGACTTATATTAATTCCCTACCAACTTTATACATTATGGTACGCGAATTGAGAATTGGATAGTAAATGTTTTTACACGCTTTATATTAGCTTCACTTGTATGTTTGTTTGTATGTTTGTATATAACCGACTCCTTTGAGCGCGATTTTGACCCACTTTAAACGGTCAGATTTCATTGAAACTTTGTAAACTTGTCGAGGACCGATGACAATTCAACAATTTAAAAAAAAATGAGAAAAAAAAGCAAGTTTTTGTAGTTAGCAGAACTAAAAAATAGAAAATAAATAATAGTTTAAAAAACTAAAAAACACGCTTTGCGATACTTGAAATTGTTTTTCAAAATATCGTAAGAAACATACGACATATTTGAGATTATTTTTAAATGTCACCGAAATGATAAAGAGATCCACCGAAATTGTATATCTTGCCGCTGAAATTAGATATACGTTACCGAAATGAAAATGTTAACACGACAAAGAAACAGCTTTTTGGCACAATGTCACAAGGCACTATGAGAATGGGTAGCTTAGAGACTGAAAAGAATTTCAAGTCGGGACCGGACCATTTGCGAAAGAGTCCTTTTTTTGCAAATGGTCATAGTACCAGATGGTCCTAATAAACAAAACAAAACGTGTGTGTGCTGTCGGGGGATCATGTGTGATTTAAAATTAAAACAAAATTTTCGCAGCCGCTATCTCTGAATAACATTTTAACGCCACTATCAGCTTTAGCACCCTCGAAAACCAGGAAAACGACACCCATCATGAGAAATTTGAAAATTTTCGCAGCCGCCATCATGGATTTTCATTGAGAGGGCATACCTAACGCTTTTACGTTGACGATGACGATGAAGATTTCTACCAGTTTTCTCCTACCGCAAGCCGCGTTAAAGAATTTCGTTCTAATAAAACTTCGATATCTCAGTTCACTTACGTACCCGTTCATTCACAAATCAAAAGGGACCATAATGTGGATGGAATATTATGCGAAAAGGACCATTTGTAAATGGTAACGACTGCTACTCATCATCATCATCTGGGCCCCAAGACGTCCACTGCTGAACATAGGCCTCCCAATGGATTTACATAGCACCTAACCGGTTGTAGGCGGTCTGCATCCAGCTACTTCCTGCGACCTTTATTAGGGCGTCTCACTACGTTTGCTGGTACGTGGTCTCCGTTCGAAAACTCTTCTGCCCTATTGGACATCAATTCTACGCGCTATGTGCCCTGCCCACTGCCACTTGTCGACCTCGCAGAGAGACCCCAACCCCAGTCATAGCTCTATTGAAAAGAGTGTGGTATCGACTAAAAGTCGGTGAAAAACAGATTTTACAGTGACACCATAAGAAATGTTTCTCAGATTATGAGTTTCTTTTTAAATTGGCACCGAAATTACAAAGCCATCCACCGAAGTGAGCTAAATGACCATCGAAAGGACATTTACATAATCAGCCTATAATGTTCCCACTGCTGAGACACAGGCCTCCTCTCTGTGAGAGGGAGCGGGCTTTATCCACCACGCGGGCCCGGTGCGGGTTGGTAGGTCGATGTCACATGTCTTCAAGTTCTTGATTCTAGGACATGCCGATTTCCTCACGATGTTTTCCTTCACCGTTTTGAAAGCATTGGTGATGAAATAATTTACGAGTACAGAGAGTAAAGCGCCTGTCTGAGTTCGAACCTATGACCTCCATTTCGTAAGTCACGGCCATTACCACTGAGCGACCACTGCTCTAAAAAAAAGGACATTTAACACACCGAAATGGGTTTTTTTTGGGTGGGAAATTATCACATAACTTCTTCCGCTCTGGGTGAAGCGGGAGGGCGTGTCAGACTTTTACTGACTAAAACCCAGCCGTGTTCCTACAGATGCCTGTGTGCCAGGGGCCATAGTATCTCTTTCGAACAACCCGCACCCCTGGCAGGCATCAACCCTTGCGGGCCCCACCAGTTAATGCTGACATCTCTTTGAGGCGCGCGTGGAACACAACACGCCGTCGACCCCGGATTGTTCCTTACCGGACAGCGAGCTATCCATTACTTGCCATCCGCAAGCCCGCGCTTACGGTGGTCAGGAATCAGCCTGGGATTCCCGATGCTCAGGGCGTCTCCTGCGGCGACTAGGGCCGTAAGGGCGCATATGCTGCCTCTCCTTCACGTGCTCGGTCCCCCTTCGCGAGCATTGCTGCTTCGCAGAAGGAGGTGACGACCACCCATGCACTCTCGCTCCGAGCCGAAATGGGATTTGTTGTCATTTTGGTGGATTTTTCATATCGGTGGTGGTTTCAAGCCACCGAATCAACAGTAATGAGAACACCGAAAGGAAAGAAGACCAAAAACTAAAATGACAAAAAATTGAAAATGTTTAGGACATAATGAGCAATACTCAAGTAAATATATACCTACATAAAACGCATGTACGGCATACAAAATAAAAAGTAATAAACACTTGGTTTGACAAGTTATAAGCGCCACCGAAACGATATTATTTTTGTACTAATTCACCGAAAGTACTGGTAGCCCAGCGGTGACTGACGCGACTTACGAGATGTGTAGGTCGTAGATTCGAACCCAGACCCAGGTGCTTTACTTTGCGTAAATTATTTCATCACCACTGCTCTCAAAAACGCTGAAGGAAAACATCGTGAGGAAACCGGCATGTCCTAGAACCAAAAAATCGAAGATATGTGACATCTACCAACCCGCACTGGCCCCACGTGGTAGATTACGGTCCACTTCCTCTCACAGAGAGGAGGCCTGTGTCCCAGCAGTGGGAACGTTATAGGCTGATTTCACCGAAATGGATTACTTACGTCTTTTACGGGAAGGCGCATCGAGGTAGCGACCATTGATCCGCGTCGAGCGCTTTACGTTGACTGACTACAGCTAGGTGAGTGCGGGAGGGCGGGCCCTACATTGCCATATACAAACTATGGCTGTGTCACTTTATTTTCACCGGGATGAGAATATTTCGTGGGACACTTGTGTTTTCATTTATCAATAACTTCATTTGGTAGGTATAAGAATTATAACACTGTTTGTGAATACTATAACTACTGGCCTAATAAATAAAAGTAAACGGTAAACTAAATAACAAATAGCTTTTCTTATACGAGGCACATAACCATCAGAATCGTATTAGGGACAGCCACCGCGATGACAAATTTAGTGGTTTAATAATATAAAAAAAATAATACTAAAATCCTAACGTTACTACATTTTCTAGGCAGAAAAAAAATCGACTGTATTTTAACTTTCTGCAGTGGCTTTTTCAACTACGCCACGAAGATTTTCTGTTTGAGAAATTCAAATACATGCATACAGAACAATATTAGCAAATATTTCGAATATTCTATGTGGGTTCCATTTCAGCGTTGAGAAAAACAAAAGATTGGGAAGAGGTGAAAATAAATGTCATTATTGTTTTGTTAAAATATTTTATTTCTGAAACGTAGATAAAATCGATACAAGTAATTAAAATTCTTAGAGACATAACTTATATTCTTTACATAATAATGAAACTGTGAAAATTGTCTTAGCAACTGTATATATAACCGTACAACGAATGTGCGCTTCCAACATCGATCATTCAATAAGTTTCGTTGTAGGCGTATATAATACGTTTCAACAGTCTCAACGCACGCTTTCCATGCCAATATTAATAAAGTATCTAACATACCATTTATATAGTATTAACCATATAAACAATTCGATTACGAGAGAATTGACTTCATAGGTATAAAATGAAGATTAAATCTTGTATAAAAATTTTAGTATTCATCGCTAGATTTTTACAATTTTAATAGAATAGGAAAATAATGCAAATGCATTTTATTATTTGTTTTGTACATATTGCAAGCATAACAACGTATCTACTTATAGGTAGGTATGTGTACTTTGTGTAATATTTGTAAAACTTTAATTAATATCATTATTACATATATACACTTTCGAAACAAGTAGATACCTATATCTAACATATTTTGTGCCTTTATTATCACTCGGGGTACGTAATATTTCAATCTCTTAATAACCAGCACAAACTATTAAAAATTGACAAATATAATTTATTAATTATTTAAACTTTGACTTAGCAACAATAACATTTAGTAATAATAACGTCCCCATAACCGACTTCACAAGTAGCGGAAAATTTTCAGATACCTAATTCGGTCAATCTCTACAATCTGAATGAAGTAGGATGCTACATGGCTGCCAGCTCTCGGCAGCTGCTGCAGAATGTCGTGAGTGCAGTGTCGTGTTATGAAACGACTTCCTCGGGGCTGTCATTATTATTATTTATATATATATTTTCTTCCGACATGAACAAGTGACCATGAATTCTTCGAAAACTCTCTGCTTTCAACATCACCTCAGCTGTTAAAATTACATTAAAGGCGTTAAGCTTCATAATAGAAGGCATAATAAACCTACAATATGCAGGTTTATAGAACAACGTGCTCCTTACATTCGAAGTTTCCGATTACCGGACACAAAACAGGTTCAATTCACTCCCGCACAAAACAAGTCGAAATTATTAGCTCGACGAAATATTTGGATAATGTTTTCACTCTTATATCGTCATTCTTTGCACACTTTCACAACGTCAAAGAAAAGTACACTAGCAAATTGAAGTCCTTATTGACAAATAAATACGTTTTCATTGGATGTGTAAATGTAACTCTCGTATTGAAAAGGAATTAAGAATAAATGTTATTTTAAACATTTGTCGCACATCAAATAATATTTGGACTATTTCTGGTTCAAAAATTACAAATATTTACAAAAGTGTCGTTAACGGCATCAGGAAGAGAAGGCGCACGTGCGCCGCACGCCGATGCTACGTGAGCAGCTTGAAGAACATGATGCCCAGAGAGATGTTGATGAACAGCACTAGGATCACCAGCTGCTGCCGGGAGAACCAGTCCTGCGAGCGGTATACAACACATTTACATAGTACGAAGGTAACTTATTTTTGCTAGCATTTAATGATGAAATGCGTCGTAGCATTCGTAGGCATTTCGTAGCACTTTCGTAGCAGTTGAATAATGTTCTTCATTTAGGATATTGACATAAAAAATGTTAAAGTGAGTGAGTATCTAACCTTGACTTGCGGACTAACAAGGTAGAGCAGAGGGTTGGCCCTCAGCTTCTCGGTCTCCTCGTGCATGCGGCGCACCTCCTCGCGCCGCGCCGAGCCGAGCGCCGACACCTCCTCGCGCGACATGCCGCCGCCGTCCGGCATGCGCGGCATGCCCGCCACGTCCGGCAACGACTTCTTTCGCTGAAGGGTCTGCGGCGTGCTTAGCATCTGCACATCATAATAAATTACTTAACATCACCTAGACAAGGAAGTCTTTGTTTTGGACTACAACTTTAAGTACCTATGTCTCAAGCAATACTGCTGTTGTGCCCACGGAGCAAATATGCTCCGTGGTTGTGCCGTATATTTCTAGTTAAAGTTGTGGAAATAAATAAATTAAACTTTAACATGGCTACAAGTTCAATTTCTTGAAAGAAGCTTGAGGACGGCTATTTCGGAATTCCAGTAAGTGGGTTTCCTTTTAATTCTAGTATTTTGAAATAATGAGGAACATAGGTACGATGAGTGTTTCAATTTTACAATACACAGTTTAACGGTATCCTTACATAATACGAGAGCTGTATATAAAGTAGTAAACGATATAATATTTATGGACGAAAAAATAAATTGTTTTGTTTGGATTTGCGCCGGAGATCTGGCTCCGGGCGACGGACGTTTAGAAAAACAAGTTGATTTAAGTCTCTGACGGTATACACAAAAAATTCAATGAGTTTTCAATTGAAAGAAAAGCGTGCATTTGCGTAGACACCAATATCTAACATGTGTCACCAATATATAATAAATATGTGCGGATGTATACTCTTTGACCTTTAACTATCAAAGGTATGGCGCGCATCTGTATAACATTGTCATTGTAATTGATAAGGCTAAAGCTTAGCGAGTAGCATCATATTAAGTAAGGTCTACATTTGATCACTGCTAACTTATGTATTATTCAAAGTCCACGTCAGTGGAAATGTTATGCGAGTAAGTTTACCTCCACGGGAGGTACGTTTATCCAGCTCTCGGACGCTCGCCTGGCGAGGATCGCCGGGGAGCACGCAAGATCCTCTTCATCATCTTCCTCCCCTTGGTACCACATTTTCAATTACACAATTGTAAGAATCACGGCTCACGAACTCTCAACATGTTTTGCTGACTTATATAAAGGTACAGTGGCACCGTTTTCCGTTACGTATTGATTAACATTTTACAATTAAACGCGAGTAAATCGGTCTTGTGAGTAACTTGCAAAGTATTTTTTGAGATTTAATGTATTTTAGTTATATATAGCGAAGAGGTGATACACGGAAAGCGGCAGCGAGTGACTGTCTCAATTTAGAAATAGAACGGGCTGAGCGCTGCCCCGAGCCCCGCGCACGCGCCGCCCGCCTACTGTCGTGTCATTACTAAACTTTTTGCAATGCCATTCGCACATACATCGCGTTTTGACTTATAGATTTTCTTGGATTAAGCTTTTTTGATTATTATTCAGCCATAAATTTTGAATATTTAGGCCTAAATACTAAAGCTGTCAGTAAATCTGAATAAACTTTCCATTCCCTCGCATATTTGTGATATTTATCTATAAACAAACGATTTACATGAAATACATGTTTTGATCTCCCACTTAGCAAAACCGTATTTCAGTGTCTATAGTTATTTAGGTGCGCAAGTAACGTACAATAACCTGGGTGACCTTTTTCAATAATTGCGCGTAACGATAGGATAAGATGAGACTAATGTTTGTCTATTAAGTTGCACGATTAGTGCCACTTAAAGTTCCAAAAACAATTGGGTAGGATTTAGAAGTTTAGCATTTAAGTATTTGTATTAGAGCAGAAACTCGTGGTTTTCGCTGCATGGGATATCACTACGATAAAGCGTAGCCACTACCGTGAATATCAGAAAATGATCAAAAGTTAAGAATTGGGGCTATTTATTGCTTAAATATTATCGCAAAAAACGTCTTTTTTTCTGATATTCACCCACTCTTAACAGTCAGGCGCGACCTGGCAACCGCTATTAAACTAAATGCAGATTTATTTATTTCTTCGCGTCTGGCAAAACTAATGGAGATGTTTATGAAGACAAAAAGAATATCCTATCCTACTAATATTATAAATGTGAAAGTTTATGAAGATATTTGGATGTTTGTTAGTCAATCACGCAAAAACGGCTGAACGGATTTGGATGAAATTTGACACACAGATAGTTTGTAACCTGGATTAACACATAGGATATTTTTTATTCCGTTCACGTGGGAAAATTTTGACCTCCACGCAGGCGAAGCTGGCAAAAGATAGTGTAAAATATGTAATATAAATAGTTTAGCTTTACACTATGCTGGGTGACACCATCACCTTCCAGCTCGCTACTTGTCAGCGTCTGGGCGTTCCTTACAGGGCTCTGCATCGTCTCCAGTGCGATGAAGCTGTCGACTGCCTCGGACACCATGGCCTATCTTGCAGTGAGAGCGCAGGTCGGATAGCACCGCACGCCAGCATTAATGACATCATCCGTCGTGCTCCTGTCCGGGGTGTCAGCTGTTTTAGAACAACTTGGTACCCGACCATGAGAAGAGATCAGACGGAATGACCATAATGCCTTGGAAGTTAGGTCAGCCTTTGGTATGTGATGCATTATGTGTCGACATGCTTGCGCCACCCTACCTTCCTAGCAAGACGGGCTGTGCTGCGGCTAATGTTGCAGGTACGGGAAACCTCAAACAGTGAAAATATTCAAATCTTGAGCCCTTTGGGGTTGAAACACTTGGGCCATGGGGTACGAGATCCCACTTGTTTTTTCAAGCTATCGCTAAACGGTAGCTGGACTGTTCACGTCACCAGACGGCTGGCCTATTTTATGGCCAAAGAAAACAGCGTCGCCATACAACGTGGCAATTAGCAATGATGCCAGCCTTTTGGGCACTTTTAAAGTTGACAACTTTGCGGACAAATTTTTTCATGCCCTATGATTCTTTGCTCCCCTTTTTATATACTTGTGAACATTATCTGATTTCGAAATAATATAATTAGTTGAACATTGAATTTTATCATAAACTTGCTTTTGCCAGTGGCTTCGCCCTCGTAAAGGTCGGTGCATTTAAACCTTTCTCCGTCTATTGATAAAAAACTGCATTAAAATCCGTTAAACAGTTTAAAAGATCTAAGCGTACAAACACGAAAAGCGACTTTGTTTTATACTATGTAAGGATGATGTAGAGTTGGTCACTAACGGCTTTGTGCGTTTTAGAGGGTGACGTGACAACAAAGATATATAAATAAAGTTTTTAGTAAACTTGTTACAAAATACCTGAATTATTCTAGAGGGAAATACAAATTGTTTTTTTTTCTCTTATAGGTAATTATTGAAGCAATAGTTATTTGTTATGCAAGGCTGCAAAGTTGTTTTTTGGCGCGAGTACTTGTATTGAAAGCTGAGCAAGCGAAGGATTCTAGGATTGAACTATGAGCGAAGCGAGTGGTCCAAATATAGAATCCTGAGCGTAGCGAGGCTTTCAAAGGTACGAGACGTAGAATAACTTTGCTGCCGATGAAACAAACAATTTTTCACCTCACTACAACGAGGAAACTGCTAGGTGCAAGAAAAACACATTAAATAATATATTAAATTAGTGTAGTTCAATGAATATTTAGTATAACTATGTAGTTCAAAACGTTTTCGCGCCTTTAGAATGCCTCCATAATAATCAGCCTATAATGTTCCCACTGTTGGGACATAGACCTCCTCTCCGTGAGAAGCAGCCCGTACCTAATCCACCGCGCGGGCCCAGTGCGGGTTGGTAGATGTCACATGTATTTTTGGTTCTGGGACATGCCGGTTTACTCTCGATGTTTTCCTTCACCGTTTTGAGAGCAGTGGTGATGAAATAATTTACGTAAAGTAAAGCGCCTGTCTGGGTTTGAACCTACGAGCTTCATCTCGTAAGTCGAGGCCGTTACCACTGTGCCACCACTGCTCTCCAGAATGTACCTATCCATGCCTTGAACAAATTGTACGATTTTATGAACTTTTCCGCGATTATTTTGGAAAAAGACTTATATTATTTACCACTATTACTTATTATTTAGTGCTTGCACTAACCCTGCAGGTGTAAAATTTATATCACCAAGAAACAAACCAAAATGATGGGAAGTCATTTGAATAGAGAAGAAAATTTTAAAAGTTTAATTTTTTAATGTATTTCATTAAATACTTATTTCATGTCATTGCGCCAACCCCATTCTTAGAATAATCGCATTGGCCAGCAGGACGACTGCATGATTAAAAAAGAAACTTAAAAAAAAATCGTTTCTATTCAATTTGCTGACCATAATGATTGGTTGGTTTGTTTTTTGATAAAATCGTAAGAAATCATAAAATATGAGCCAGTCCAGCAGAAATGAAGATATAAATTTAACACCTGCAGAGTTAGTACAAGGGGTAGGTACATAATGCCGAATTGAGTTTTCTTCCGGAAAAATCGCGCGAAAAGTACATAAAAGCGTACAATTTGTTCAATGCATGGAGACATTCTAAAGGCGTGAAAACGTTTTCGAAGACTACGATGCAATGCTATCATACTTCATTGAAATAAGTACACTAATTTAATATACCTCTTATTTAGGCTGTTTTTCTTGCACCTAGTATTTTCCTCGCTGTAGTGAGGTGAAAAATTGTGTTTCGCTTGGCAGCAAGGGTATTCTGCGTCTCGTACATTTGAAAGCCTCGCTACGCTCAGGATTCTATATTTGAACCACTCTCTTCGCTCATAGTTCAATCCTAGAATCCCTCGCTTGCTCAGCTTTCAATACAAGTACTACCCCTGTAACACAGGTTCCACCTAGCATGGGGGTCATTGATCAAATTTCTGTGCACTTGTAAGTCCTAAGCTGTAAATGCTGCGCATAAATACTTTGTAATTTACTTTTGGAAATAAATTATTTTATTATTATTATTCTTTTATTCCACTAAATATACATATAAATTACATTTTTAAATATTAGAATATAAAATTATATAAAAACATTTAAAAATATAAAAAATAGTGGCCCATCGGCATCAGGAGCAGGGTCCAAGATGTCGGTGGTCAGGGCTCTAGAGAAAGGAACCTCCTGACTATGCGTGCCGTGTCTAGGAGTACTGCTTTCTGAATCAAGCCCTTGATCCAGCCGCGTAATGAGAGCCTCCTGAGGTGTTGGTTTATTATTATTATTATTAAGTACTCGCGCCAAAAAACAACTTTGCAGCCTTGCATAATAAATAAATTTTTACCCCTTTTTACGACAAACACGGACGGAGGAATGTGAAACTTGGCACAGTTAAGTACAGTTTCTATGAAGAAGGAGTGTAGATGGCTAATATTTTTTAATTATGGTTGAATTTCGTATTTTTTAATTAAGGTCGAGTTTCGACCTCTGGGCAACCATTAGTAGCATTAAAAGTGCGTTTTAATCCTCTTAGAATCATGCGTTTTTGTAAATGTAGCTACAGTAGATTCATCTTTATGACATTCAGTCCGCCTCTTTCTGTACTGTGTTTGTTTAAAAATAGAATAGTTATTTGTTTAAAGAGATTTATTAAATTTTCGTAGTTTTTCTGCCAGTAGAGTACCTACCTGCAACAACTTACCAAAGCTTCATCACAATAGCTCGAGCCATTTTCATGTATGGCAATTGGTTTTTATATAAATAATTACAGTTAGAAAATGTATAGATAGATTAAGAAACCGCTTACTAGATAGCATAATGGATATTTTACAGATGAGTGAAATTTGCGTCCGCAGTATGATGCCCTAGAGCCTTCATTTTGTTAAACCGCACTTTTTATACTAACTCTTACATACTATCCCATGCTTAATCTTGGATTAACCTACCTTACGGCCTCCTCCGCCTCCGCCGCCTCCACCGCCTCCCCCGCCCCCTCCGCTTCTCATCGGCGCAGGCGGTGGTGGTTCGGGTACTTGAGCCACATACAAACTTTCAGTTCGTTTGGGCTGATAAGGTGACGGTGATATTTCCTGTCCGAGCGTCCGTTTTCTTAAAAGTGAGTCCTCAAATGGTTGAGGCTCTCGCGAACCCGCACGAGATGATATGGAGCCGCGGCCAGACGCTAGATGCCCGTTGCCTGCAGGTGTTGCGGCTCGTGACGCCGGCCGAGATGGCACCGTTGGCTGTGGAGCCACGGAGCCTGCCCGAGAGCCGCCGCTTGGAGCCGCCTCCACAGACGGCTGCCGTGACCGTCGTCCGTACCGATCCACACTTGAGTCTCGACTAGGGGGTCTTTTGTAGTGATCGAAGTAGTCAATGGACGGACGTGGTCCTGCTGGCCGTGCTCCGTTGACAATATCTTGTTCAGTGGGAGCACTGGGCCTATATCCCTGATCAGCAGACCCTGTTTGTCGATATGCCTGATTGTCATTCGGCAGCTGTCGATACATATGATCTTGCGCTTGGCCGTATCCTTGTTGATCATGTGGTTGCCTATAGCCTTGGGAATCCATCGTTGGACGATAGGGTTGCTGATTAGTCGGCATTCCTTGTCGGTCGAGAGGGCCCTCAGAGTGTACGGTTCCGGTTCGAAGCTCATTTCGTCCATACGCAGAGGCGGTTTCAACATACGCATTACCCTGGGCGTCATAAGAAGGCTGACCGAGCACACTCTGTCGTCGGGGGGGAGCCTGAGGAGGATTCCATTCTTGCTGTTGGGGTCTTTGGTTTAGTTGTTGTCTGTTAGCCGAGGAGAGTCGTCGATCTTGGGTGACGTATTGCTGGCCACTTTGGTCCATACTTGGTTGATTAAATCTGTACGAGGAAGCTTGCTGTTGTTGCTGACTGCCTTGTGAGATAGGTCCATATGAATTTGTTTGGTCATTTGGTAAGTATGATTTTTGACCGTCGGGCGAAATTTGAGGTGTTGTATTTGCTGATTTCCAGTTATCTTGATTTGATGAATAGTACGGATCGTGTGGCGGTCCAAGATTTCTATTGTCTGTATTGTAGTTGGAGTTATTTGCGAGCCGTGGATCTACGGATTTAGGATATTGCGTCGAAGGTCTCCTGGAGGGTACTGCATTTGGAGCTCTATTATTTTGAGGAATCTGTGAATGCATCGGAGGGATATGATTTGGAATGCTCTTTCCATCCAAGATCTTTTCAGATTCTTGTGATACGGTTGCTGCAATTTGTGCATCGTGAACCTTTTGTCTATATTTTTCTCTTAATCCTATTCTGTCAAAGCCTGGGTGCTTAAAATCTGGAGCGAACTGCTTCGCAGTAGCTTGCGCTATATCACAGTCTTCTTTTGCTTGGTCTGCCGCTTCGTCGGCTTGTTCAGCTTTCCCTCGAGCCGTGGCGGTTCTGTAACAATTATCATAAAAAATCTCAATGATGTACCTACACATTTAGAATACTTTTAGGATATAAAAAATTGCAAAATCTGATATACACTGACCTGGAGATAGCTATATCAGCCTTTTGTAATGCTATTTTGGATGCACGTTGCGCCGCGTTTACTGCTGAGTCGACACGTTCCCGAAATTTAGCGGACCGCATGAGGAATAAATGTTTTCGTTTCTGGCTTGTTATAAGTACGTTGTTCTTATATTTGCCTTCTTCCCTCGTACCGTCTCGGAACGTAGTAACGCCATATCCATACTTTTTGTTCGCCGACCACTCTCCCTCGTACCGAAGGCCGTCACTGCGCTCGCTTATACCGAACCCAGTACGTTTATCGTTTTTCCATTCGCCCATGTAAGTTTCTGTGACACTCGCATCCAAATGTTCATCCTGCCAAAAGAAAATTACTTTTAAACTACTATATGATATTGATGAGAAAAATTCGTATTTTTTTTCTGTATTTTTAACAATGCCTCATGTATTGGTTATTAAACAAAACCAAAACGCAAAATACAACCCCATATATCAAAAACATGCTTGTCGAATTAAAATGATTCAGACGTACATATAACATCGAATCGAGGTCTTAAAACGAGTAAATTGTCCGTCTCCTCTAACGAATAATCGTGTAATGGCATTCCACACATTATATTATCGTATACCTTTATTTACAAAGCCGGCAGTCTGTGAATATTATACATATTTTTCGATCAGGATTTTCCATAAAGGTTGTTGAAAGTGTAGTTAAAGGCAATAAATACGAGTAATAAAGGTTTCAGAGTTAGAGATGGTGTGTCACAAGGATGACAACATGTTTATTTTAGTTAGGACTGGATCTACACGTACTTATTATGTGTGAGCAATATTGGTTAATGGGTTGGTATAGATAATTTTGTTCGTGTGGAGGCATGCTAGCGAGGGATCGGCCCGGGGGTGGAGGGCATCAAGATGGCATTGCATCAACATGCGAACGATTATGTGGATGATAAATTTGTGATTTAAACCAAATAAGTATAGTCCCACCTCGACAACGAAACTTGCGTTTGAGTTTGTGTGCAAAGAGGCATGGGTCATAGCGGAGTGGGTGCTGTCTACCGAGGAGACCCACGAAGAGCCTGAGCCCCCCGAGCCCCCGGAGTGGACCGAGCCCGTGCCGGTGCCGTCCAGCTCGCCGACGCTGCGCTGTTTGCGCCATTTCTGAAAACATTATACGTCGTCTTAGTAAGTGGAGTTCAATAGGCAATTTTAAGGGATCTACTAAATCATTCCTTTTGTATTTTGGTTTTGTTTATCTAGGACTGGGTGCATCCCTGAGATACTCACGAAAGAACCCCTTTGTTTCCGTATTGTCTCTTGACACTAAAATATTGTTTATTAGAGTAGCTTAATTTAGATTAAAGTACGCTGGGCTTGGCAGCTTAAATCCTAAAGTGCCTTGATCCAAGATGACACCCGTAAAAGTATTTTACCATTTGATGAATAATAACACAAGGATGAACATGTTTCAAATTCAATACCCCATTACAGCAAGTACAAGACAAGTAGGTACGTCACCAGCGAAAAGAACACTGTTTTGACGATCAGGATGGCGTACCTAGCATTCAGTCATTTCGAGAATTGAATACCTCTCTTTCGAGCAAAGGTCCGGTGGAAAGCAGAGAGCATGATTGCAGAGTCAACTTACATGTAGGAGTCCTTTAGGTTTTCCGACAAGCGATCCGCGGCGTCCGGACGGCTGGTCGGAGCGGACCGTGAGCACGAAGCCTCCTCGCGCGTCGTCCATGCGCGTGGTGCGCAGCTCGGAGGGGTCGGCGCCGCCTTCGTTGAGTGACGACATGGAGCCGCGGTGGCCGCGCGCGCCGCCCCGGTAGTGCGACGCCAGCCCGAACGGCGCCGACGTGCGCACACCGTAGCCGTGCCGCAGCCCGCGCATCCATTGTCCCTGGTACGTGCCTGGAATCATATTCGATGGTTTTATTATTTTGTATAACAGAATCACAATTAGAGTTGACTCAAAAAACCTACCGTTACTCTATTGATATAGTCATGTGACGCTCTTCTCTGCCACTATACGACAGGCATTTAGAAATCTATACTGGATTGGCTATGGAATGTAAATAAAAGGAGGAACGTTCAAACATGGAAATGCTGATAATCGCATCCTTAACACCTACAGCAAATGTCGCACAGTTAGTCAGGAAAAGTACCAACGTAGGATTCCAGATCATCATTCTCCTGACCTTATCCCAATTTATGAGGGGTCGCCGCAACAGGTCTTTTTCTTCCACACTGCTCTATTAGTCGTAGAACTTCAGGTGAAGACATCATAACTATATAAAAGACCAACCATTTACAACTTACAATCGTAATGGATAATAACGACTTCGAATATGTCGAAGAATACACTTCCGAAAGAAATGGACCAAAGTCGTCACTAACTGGTGTCCGAGGGAAGGGAAGAGGAAAAGAGGAAGGCCGGTGCGTAGGTCCGAGGATGACCTGAGATCATGTAGGTGCGACATGGAGAAGGAAAGCTGACGATCGAAACTGTGGAAGGGTCTAGGGGAGGCCTGTGCTGGAAAGCAAAACCAACTTAGGTTATAGGTAGGTATTAAAGGCTATTCGAATTTGAATTTTGACGCCAATGTGGAGTAGAGTAGGTTTGTAGTAATTAATCAATTGAACAAAGTACTCTTGAAATACACGGCCAAGGTTTCATTTTGGTTGTGTTTGCTTGTGGCAGTGGCAGTACCATCCCTACTCGGAAGTTGGACTCTGAAGACAAAATTATGGGCTTATTATCACTTCGCATCACTATTGTGTTGAGAGCAGTGGTGACCCAGTGGTAGCGGCCGCGCCTTATGACTTGTAAGTCGCCGGTTCGATCCAAAACAGGTGCTTTACTTTGTATAAATTATTTCAGCACCATGCTGCTCTCAAAATGGTGAAATAAAAGATCGTGAAGAAACCGGCATGTCCTGGAATAAAAAAATCGAAGACACTTGACATCTACTAACCTGCACTAGGCCCGGGTGGTGAATTACGACCCAGTCACTCTTGAAAAGGCCTGTGTCCCCGCAGTGGGAACAGTATAGGTTGATTATGTAATACAATATAACGATTGTAACAGTGGAAAACATGCATGATAACTAGATAAGCACCCGAAGTCGACTACTACTTTTAATGTTGTAGATATAAACCACTTAAGCACGACAGAAGCCTGACAAGGGTTTTATCATAATACCATTAGCTAGATGCAGTTGAAAAGAGATAAAGAAAATACTCATCGCTCGCTAATCTGTAATCGCACAATAATGGCATCAAAGTTGAACAGCAAATGCGATGTAAAGACGTCATAAGTTCGAGTCCGATAGGTCTTTAAATATTACGAGCAAACTGCTCTAATCTATCGCCAGTACACGTCGAGAGAAATGCTTTTAAATGGCGCGTTTCAACGTTTCCCTATTCCAAAACGCGATCATGTCCTATCTATAGAATATCTAATAGATTACACCTGTAGATGGGTTTTGTACTTTTGCCGCAGTAGTTAAGAGAACAGAAAAAAAATAATCAATGAAAGCCATAATCTAAGAAAAGAGAGAGAAAGAATGATAGTAGCCAAAAAAATATGGGTAAATATATCTCCACTTCTAGCTTTAAATCAAATTAAAACATGTTATATAGTGCAAAATTGACTTTTACTGATGCTCTGCATCAATCACTTGAGAATACGAATGAAGTATTACTCTGTGGCACGACTTATTTCTCATACTCAATCTCGCTATCGTCAATGTTCAAGCACCGTATGACGTCAATGGCATTCATGAATGTAATGTCTAGCATGTTTTCCTTGCTGAAAGGTGTAAAACTGTGTCAAATTTTATATTTCCTGTGTTTAGAACATCATCCCTATCAGCTGTGTGCGAAAAGCAATCAAGCATCAAACCGTTTCTAAATGTGACTCATTTTTTTTCCGGACACGCTCTATAGTTTGCAAAGTTGTAGAGTTGTGTAAACGGTATATAGAAGATAGAAAGGTCTGTTTGGGACACTAAATAAGGAAATATAGAGATGACTCTACAGATTCACTGAAAATTATGTCCGTGTAATTAGGGTGTGATTGAATAGTAAATTTTTGTAGTGCCTAGTATTAAATGAGTGGTCGACATGATTGTGTGTCGAGGCGGCGCGCGGCGCGGCAGGCGTGCCTGTGCTATATTTAACCGGCGAGGGCCGCGGGCCGTGCGTGGCGCGCAGAGCACAGGGCCGCTTCACTCCGATCATTCATCGAGAAAACTACTGAAAACTTTCATTGCATACGAGTAACTGGGCTACGCAAAGTTGATACAGTCGTTGGTTAATTCAAATCAACATGTTTATAATTAAAATACAGCTCTATTTTATAAGATGTCTCTATGAGTAAATGTTAACATTATGATCAGTTGAACTAAATCGCTTCAAAGTTTGTCAGAACTCAGATAAATAGGTAGGTAAATTATAAGGACGATGAAAATAATGTTTATGGCACTAAAGTTAAGTAAATACTTATTCTCGTTAGTTGTTTTCGGAAATATGCTGTAACATTGCCACTACATAAAAAAAAAACTTCACTGAAACCTTCGGCATGAGATATTAAATGAAAAATAAAAACTTTTGCCAAAAAAAAACAACCGACTTCCAAAAAGTCGGTGACTTTGGATATGTATTTTATTTAATTTTCATGTCACCAGTCACCGACTTCCGAAATTAAAGTTATTTTTCACTTTGTAGTGTTTTTTTGGAAGTCGGTTGTTTTTTTTTGGAAAAAGTTTTTATTTTTCACTTTTTAGTTAAAGTACCTACCCCACACCAATTCGAAATGTCATAATCCTTGGGGTAAAAACAATGCATATTTATGCGATAGTAGCAATCGCGGTTGCTTTGCTGTAACTTTTTGAAGAGTTCCGTTGTCTGTCTCCGAAACGCATCATCAGATCTATATGACCACACGGGAAGCACCAGCTTTCAAATAAAAAAAGAATCATCAAAATCGGTTCACCCAGTCGAAAGTTCTGAGCCCACAAACATAAAAAAAACAGTTGAATTGAGAACCTCCTCCTTTTTTTTAAGTCGGTTTAAAAGAGTCGTAATATTGTTAAAATGGCGAAATTCTTATTTTACAAATCACTGAATTCATCAATTTAATTTTATGAATGACAAATCTTTATTGAGAGCATGAGTCAACGGGATGCCGTCAGGAAACATATGACGTTTTTTCCCACACAACGCTCGCAAATTACTTGTTACCTAAATTAAGTCCAACTTTGGACTTAGGTATGTTACTAGGTAAATTATGCCACCATTGATTGTAATTTGGTATTATCTGTCCCTTGGCACAATATGAATTACGACATACGAACGTGCAATACACGTGATGTGGATATTGATAGTGTGCATGCGTAATTGAAATCTCTAAATGAGAAACAAAACCATATAAGTCCACGTAGATGCACATTCCGTTCTTTTTATCGCGTGCTTTTTTAGTGATATATTAAATTATAGCTGCAAACTACTTAGTATATATATACTCCTGGGTAAGTTCAGTAAGAATTTATAATCCTGACGGGCGGTGTGTTGTTTACAGATGTTATTTTCCAACAGCAAACTTGCGCAAGCAAAAGGGTTTCCTTCCTAGTTCATGCTATTACAATCTGGGTCATGAGGCTAACAGCGCGTACAACAAATAGTTATGAAATTAATTTATTACAAATAACTATGCAAGTAGCGCCTCGGGCTAACCCGGATTTCAAAAGTTTATTTTCAGATTAAAACAATAGTGTTATAACAATAGTGTTATCATCAGATTAACAATAATGTATTTTCTCGTAACGAACGGATCTACCTAGCGAAGAATGCCATGGCCATGTAAACGTAATGTATTTTCGTCTGAATTCCAATAGTTTGGCAATGAAAGAAATGAGATAATACTGACCGCCATCAGCGTATGTTTCGGAGCCGTATCCGTCTTGGAGTCCATTGGCCCAGGTGCCCTCGTACTTGGCGTTGCTGATGGTGCTCTGGCGCACGCCGTAGCGGCCCTTGTACCCCTGCGTCCACTCGCCGCGGTACAGCCAGCGGTCGCGCGTCTCCACGCCCAGGCCGTGCCGCTTGCCATTCTGCCATTGACCTTCGAATGCGCTGCCACTGTCAAGTAAATTATGTCTGCGTTAATAACAATAACATTAATATTCACTATCGAAATTGTGTCATTTGTCGAAAAGCTCTAAGCTTTTAGTAAGTGTAAGTGTGTATGGCACCAAACACGATTTGCCAATGGGTTTTTTTTTACAGTTAGGCGGTTCAGACGTACACAACCGTACATCACACCGTACAGTTGTGGGTGTCAGAAGTACCTAAGGGAGGTCTGAGCCCCAACAATTTGGGATAATAATAGCCAGGAGAAAGAAGAAGACGAAGACAATAACGCTGTTCAGGTAAAGTATGTTTCTGTGAACCATCCACAGCTACGCAGGATGTGCAAGGAGAGGTTTGCCACAGCTCATTTGTTTGCCAGCATTTGTTTTCGTGCGTAGCGTGGCAGTGGGTCGCAGTAGACGATTCCGCCTACATTTTCTTACAAAGCGAAGCTACCAACACGCGCGTAGCTTAGCCGTGGGCCGCTGTGGAATGATGCCTTTATCATCATCAGCCTAATTATAATTAGTTATCCTCTAAAACATGAATTTCAGGTTAAACTATTTTAAACTTTGCGTATCAAGACTTCTGTATCTCTACTGTAAACTTCTGCTTTTTAAATTCGTGGTAACTATAAAAAAAAATCCCATTTTATTAAATTTATTTACTTATGTACGCTACCATTACAGTTTTACAGTGTCCTCAATTCCGTAGTCTTAGTTTAACCAGTGCAGACTGTGTAATCTGCAGTGGTTAAACTAAAAAACTTCATAACTTCTTTATGGTGCATGTATTTAATAATATGTAACGTGGCTTAAATAATATATTTCTGACAATTTCCACATAATTTATTGTGCTGGGTACAACATGCATTTGAGCAGTGTGCGCATTTGGAAAATTTGCATAAAATTATGGAAAACTGCATTTTCTGCAAATGTGCCAAATGCGCATATTTGACTTTACGTACCAATTTTTTTCAGGGTGAAACCAATTTTTTTTATGGACATGTCAAAATGGAACTGGTTTCAAAAATAAGTGGCTAAGTAATTATGTCTCTACTTTTTAAAGTAGTTCTCGGACAATTATACAAATATACAGGAAAAGTTTTTATTCAGTGCGCAAAATTTGACCATGAATTCAGCATACTATTCTAGACGCCCCAGCGAAAAACTTTTCGTCGGTTTTACAAAAAAAATCTGCTGTTTCATAGAAAAGTGCAATACTTAGCTACGCGGTCAAAATGTATGGAGCAGCTGGGTTTTTTTTTTTCGTAAAACCGTGGAAATATTTCTGCGCTGGGGATCTAGAATGATATGCTGAATGCATGGTTACAGTTTGCGCACTGGATAAAAACTTTTCCTGTATTCAGTCTATTGCGTATTGCTAGTATTAATGAATCAAAAACTATGGAACTCTTATCATAACCGTATATTT
Organism: Antitype chi; assembly: GCA_947359405.1. Taxonomy (NCBI): domain Eukaryota; kingdom Metazoa; phylum Arthropoda; class Insecta; order Lepidoptera; family Noctuidae; genus Antitype; species Antitype chi. The sequence goes on from OX375813.1 coordinate 9,120,371, forward strand.
TAGGCAACCCAACACGTTGTTGACAATAGGTTAAGTAGTGGAGTCTATTTCTTACGTCCATAAATAACTCCCATTAAAGAGTCATAAAAATTTTTAAGTGGGTAATTCTTTTGTCTTTTTGGCATTGATTAATCAAAATCAAGCAGAGTGGTGGTCCAGTGATAACAGCCCGACTTACGAGTGGGTTCGAACCTAGGCAGTCGTTTTACTTTGTATGGATAATTTCATCACCACTGCTCTCACAACGGTTAAGGATAACATCGTGAGGAAACCGGCATATCTTAGAACTTATAATTCGAAGACATCTGACATTTATCACCCCACCTGGGCCCTTGTGGTAGTTTACAGCCCACTCCGTCTCGAAGTGAGGAGGCCTGTGTCCCAGCAGTGGGAACATTTATTATAAGCTAATTATGCTAATCAATCAAAATCTATAGAACTCTTACTATCTTCTATTCTTGGCTATAGGTTAAGTAGTGATAGAGTCTATTTCTTACATCCAAAAATAACTCACATTAAAGAGTCGTTAAATTAGTTCAGTTATTATTATGTCGGCTTGATACGTGACGATGGGAAGAGACCAGACGGTATGACGTTATTGCCTTGGAAGGGGGGTAGACCTCTGGTGGCTGATGCAACCTGTGTCGACACCCTTGCGCCATCTCATGTTCCTAGCACGGCGGGCTGTGCTGGTGCCGCTGCAGTGGCTGCTGAGACCCTCAAGCAGCGTAAATACCGTAACCCTTTGGGTAACTACAGCCGTTTGGGGTCGAAACGCTCGGATCATGGGGCCCGAGTGCACGGGAAATTTCTCGCCGGCTGGTCGACACTTCACGTGACCAGAGGGCTGGGTCATTCTTTGGCCAAAGAATTAGCATTGCCATTCAACGTGGCAATGCTGCCGGTCTTCTGGGCACGTTTCCTGATGACAGAGATGCGGACGAATATTTCGACGCCTAAGTGTTCTTTTGTTTTTGTATTTATTTCTTTTCTAATAAATTAGTTAAACTTATTAGAATAAATTCGTTCAGTATGTAAATAATTAAATTCAAGTGATTTATTTCCGTTATTAAGGAGAAACTGCTTCTGTAATTCATAAAAGGATACTGTCTTATTGATATTATTATTGTACATATACAGGTTGACAGGTAAGCGCGCCCTGGAGTCCCGTTTTGCTTACAAAATGATGCTACCAATTTCTTTACTTAAAGTAGGTATACGTTTTATTTTCAAAACTAAGTGAAATTGCTATTGTAAAATTTCATTGAAATTTTTGAAAAGTCACTTGCGTGTATTTTGCCGGTATCTAACCAAAACAAATGTGGAAAAAGAACAACCTGTAGATATTTTTATGACACCATCCAAAACTCAAGTAATCATAGAATCTAAGGTTCAAAATCATCATCATCATCATCACGACATCGAGCAATCACTACAAATGCGTGTACTTACAAATTGAATAGACCGAAGGGGTGCGTAATAGAAAATATACATTGGTTATATTCACTTAGCTAAATTGCAAAGTGTTTATTGGAGATATTTTATCATTAAAATGTACAGTATCGATTAATGCTATAAAATACAAGTGTACATTTTTCGCACTTTAATTGACTCGATTTCCAGTTCAGGAAAACGACTTTTCTGAAATGTTGAAATGCGGTGTTACGTAATTTAAAAAATTTAATGTTTCCTTAGAGAAAAAAATGGTAGCATGGATATTTAAAGTAGGGACTTACCCTCTAGAGCCCGCTTCAACTTTCCAGCCAACTTCAAAACGATCCTGATTAACTTGTAACTCGGTATTAATACTTAGGACCAAAAGAAAAGAATTGCGTGTATCGGGATTTTTTGAAAATAAGCCCCTAACGGGGTGAAAAAGTTTTTTTTTTTTTTGTAATTAGTTGACGCTTTTATTATTCAGATGTTACGGTTTTTTATAAACTCGGATTGCCAGAAACGAGATAGCCCCATCTACGAAAAATCGTAGCCCAGAATGTACGTGCGTACCCGGCAATATGGCGGCCAAGAAGCTACCCGTAGCTTTTGTTTTCATTTCCATGTACGGCAGTAGCGCAGGACTATAATCAAAAGCGTAGACGCCACGTATCGCTAATCAGAACCAGGACCCCAGATAAAGGCTAAACATAAATCTCGGGTCGTGTATGGTCGGTCACCGATGTGACTTTTACACGTCATCTAAATCGACATCAAACAATTCGATACATTGTTACTTCAATATTTTATATTGAAAAGAGGGCTAAGAGCTAAGCGCGCCAAGAGTTAATATTCTTTTAATTTTACTACTAATTGATTAGAATTTTAGAAAAACTTGCTCAAAAATTAAGATTTAAAAAACTGAAGTGTTGATCGACTTGTATCGCTGACTATACCATGTGCACGGACGCCACGTAGGGTCATGTAAGTACCTTAGCAAAACACCATGTTGCCTACAGAAGAGTTGAACACGTATTAGCGAGACTACCTTCTACTTCTGGGCAGATCTGGGTACAAGAAAGACGCAGCATAGCAAAATGCCGTATATAAAACCTAGCTCACTAAAACGCTTGAGAATATACATTTGCACATAAGATCGTAGCGTATGACGAAATACAAGCGTGGCCAAATTGCAGCATAGCTAGGAATATAACCACGGAAAGGCCAAACGGCATAGCATACCCCGTACCAAAATTGGGTCCTCCTTGTTTTCTTTTAGGTATGGTATGAGTTAGAAAACGAACCGTATGCCTACGTGAGGGATGTGTTTACTGCGGCCTATAACACCAAAAGAGCTACCAATGCGTTGTCATACTGACAACTCACGACTCTGTATTTTTAGCGGCTAGGGTACCCACCATTATATTGTATTACTTCTTATCGCAGAAATACCCTAATTGCGCAAGAATTTGAATAATTTCGAAGGTTATTGCTAATCGATTGTTTCATATGTTCGGAAAAATTGTCTGCTTAGCAACGTAAACAACGCCACGAATGTTGTGGAACTGTCAAAAAGAAAGCGATTCCTACTGATAATGTATTACGCAATTACCCCACAGTTTGGTAGTTTGGTACACACAAACCCACCGTGGGTCGGTGAACACGCCATGAGGTCAGCCGTGAGAGAACACATTTACCTCGTATCGTCCAATGAGTCGTCCTCACACTTGTCAAATACTAACAATAGAACAAATCTTTTCCCGGTGAAAGACAAACCGATCCGGCTGCCAAAGCTATTTTTTTATAGAATCAAAAGTTGGTAGCAATTATTTGACTAGAGACTAACGTAGGTACATTGATTGGATCGTAAGTTCCGTTGCTATACATAGTCGAATATAACATTGCAACAATCAACACGTGTCAGTGGTACTGAAATTCCTTTCAGTTTTTATTAGTTGCGGTAAGATAATGGATTGGTCTGTTATGCACATGAGTACGGTCGGAACAACTCGAGCCTAACCTCTATTTATATCGCACGGTACACGTACGTTCTGCGGTAGCGTAACTGAATATTACAAGTAAAACCAACAGACTTCAGTGTAAAGAGAATCGACCTTGAGCACACAAACGAGGGCCGGTCGCTAAACCTCGGTTCATTTACCAGTGGCAGAATTTATATGAAACCAGCTTTTGCCAGCGGGGTCGCATGCTTGGAGGTCGTAAATTATCCCACGGGAACGTATTACCGGGATAAAAAGTATCCTTTGTGTTAATCCAGGTTATAAACTATCTGTGTGCCAAATTTCATCCAAATCTTTACAACCGTTTTTGCGTGATTGAGTAACAAACATACAAACTTTCACATTTATTTATAATGATAGTAGGATAGTAGGATTTTAAATGTAATTTTTATTTCCATAGTAAATTTACATTTTAATTTACAATTTCCACTTTACATTAATTCAAATAATTATTTGATAAACACAAAACAAAGCAAGAGCTATTCTTGAATATAATTGATCTACTTTTGTAGGAATTGGTCAATGTCTTAACCTGATGATGCCTACTTACTTCCAACAAAATATTAATAGTCAGACCACTAATTTGATATCGATTGAATCACCCCTCATAGTAATGTATTTCGGTCAGAGTAAGGAATGCCTATGTAAAATGTAATGACATTCATTACACTTAGATGTCAGGTCAACGTCTAAGCATAATATGCTTTGCTTCGTTAATCTTTGTGGAAGTTCATTATTATGCATATTTTATTAATGCAGCTTGTAGTACTACGAACACGTTGCTGTAGATAGATATTTAATTAGGTTCTGAGGAAACGGGTCTGCTCGAATAATTTCTATATGTAGGTAAGCATGGGTTACTTTTGGCGCTTCGTTTAGAATAAAAAGTTTATAAAAAAAAACAACTGAGTTTTAAGAAACATACTACATAGTGAAAAATTGGTATGTTTAATTTCGGAATTCTTTCGTATTGTATTTTCGTTTGCACGTTTTGTCCCCTAAACATGTTAACTACAGTCTATGTAGAATTGTCGGACTGGTAAATCCTTGACCTCTTATACAGCGTGTAACGGAAGAATACTTAAATTACAACTAGGTAAGTAGGTACCTATGCGTCACTAAGTTTCAGTAGCTCTGGAGAGAGGTTCGTGGATCGTTCTGTTTCGCAATTGTAATAAAAGCGCGCTACGTAGTTAGTCAGACCGTTGCTATGAACAAACGTGGTTGTATTTGAATATACAAACAATAACTTTGTTTACAAATTAAGGTAAATAGCGCGTGTATGTATTCGTGTAATATTCTACCATAGAGCCATTATTTTCTAAACTTTGCTTAAAAAAAAAATGGATAATAATAGCTGCTTACCATTCGCAACGACGTTGTTTCAATCTGCGGAAAATTGTATCTAATTGGGAACGGTTTTGTGACATATAAGTTTTGTGGGTCGGTATCTACGTACCCAATTCACAACACACCGCAATATTATTTCAAAATTATGATGAAAATTCAATAGGCACTCAAATAATCTAAATTTTTGTAAAATCTTAAAGAAATATTTACTATTATTGAAGACTGCAATGTAATGTATTATGAATTTTCAGTGTTTTGTAAACAGATTTTGATTTGATGGTTAAGTATCTCACCGTAAATATTGAGTCAGAATGTAAAATAAAAGTAACATTAATAAAAATAATTATATTAATCTATTTTTTATATTTTTAAGTATTTTTATATATTTCTTTTTATATTCTAATATTTTAAAATGTAATTTATATGTATTAAATGGAATTAAAGGATATAAAAATAATACCTACTTCATTTTTTTGCAAATCAAAGTTCTTCTAATAGAGCAGGGGGCCGATTCTACTAATTTGCAACGTTACACGTTAAACTGTGTTTCCACAACAGTTCGATTTCGATCGCCGTTCGATAGTTACATAAAAAGTCATTCTACTATTTTATAAGCAAAATGGAAACTAAACTTAAAACGAATTGCAACTGAACTGTAGCGGGAACACAGCGGGTAACCCGCGTTACCAACATGCCAAAATAATATGTTTTATTAATACCAAAAAGAAAAAAGTTGAATCTAAAAATGTTACTAAACACGAATATGTGGCACTAAAAGTATTTTCTATAATTAAAAGACATAATGATCATAATTTTATCATTAACTTTGTCCTATAGTAAACGCCACGCTCATGTTCGATTTTGTTAGTAGAATAGGTTTTGACATTGTTTCAATCGATCGTTGGCGTAACTAAAACGTAACCGCAGCTGTGTCGCAGCTGGACCGTTGTTCATTTTAGTAGAATGCGAAAACGCTTAAAAGTGGTGATTCGGTTGCGGTTCTATTGCGTTTTTTTAACAAATTTGTTAGTAGAATCGGCCCCCAGATTTGTTAAGACGTAGCAAACACTTTTGGAACAGACTATATCAGTCTGTTCCAAAAGTTTAAGCAAACCTTTTTCAGGTTAAATTCTTATGTAATCACTCAATAAAGGGAATTAGTACCTAACACACAAACCTAAATTAATAACCAAATGAAAAATACGCTACATTAAAATTAGAATATGTAAGTGTTCAAATAATCACTTGGAATTGGCATCCACAGCAGCTGTACGTTTTTTCTGATCCATTTTTTTAGTCAAAATTGTTATAACGACATCGAAGGGACCACTAATATTTGGTCGTGAAAACTGGGACAACGGTAAGGCATTTTATGACGTTCTGTTGCCCCGAAATACACGATATAATTAATCAGTAATGTTTTGAAGGTAAAAATTCGTCTAAGACACAAAATTCCATAGATACCTATTACTAGGAATAATATGTCCATGTTTGAAATAAAACTACGCATTTTTATTAAACTTATAATACATTACAGAACATGTAGTTTAGGTATGTCATAGGTAGATTTTACTTTTGAACTATACTCATAAAATCTGTAATTTTAGTCTGTTTGGAACATTTTTGTCGAACGTACGAGTTTTGTAGTTCACGTTGGATTTTAATTAGTGTATCGTCATAATTGCCCTGAATGTGAAACTGTTCTTTAAAAAGGACTATTTTCCGTAATACACTCACAGCATTAAGACCATCATTAAGATTCGGCACAATTAATCGCTCTTCGATCTCTTGGTCGTTTGCTTCATTTTTCACTTCAATTTCTCGTTCTATATCATCCTCCGTAGCTGGTGAACAAATGGCAGTAGACTTATCTACATCAATAAACTGCTCTACTTTCGTAGCAGATAAAGCAGGTCGCAATTTTTGTGCTAATTCAGCTAAAGAAATGTTGCCCTCTTCATCACTATCAGTGACTGAAAACAGTTGCGCCAACGGCATATCGTTATCGTCTGATGATATTGTTAAGAGGTCTTTAAAACCTGCATGCCTAAAGCAATTAGCTATAGTATTTTGCGAAACTTTTTCCCATGCTTCTGATATCATCAAAATGGCATCTAGAACCGTAAAGCTTTTCTGGTCATCGTTGTCAAGGTTTTGTATGATGTTTGACATTTGAAGTCTTCTATAATGAGATTTTAAACATCTTATAATACCTTGGTCCATAGTTTGTAGCATAGAAGTAACATTTGGTGGTAAAAACATAAGTTTAATGCACTTCAGATCTGTAATATCCGGATGAGCAGGACATTTATCAACCAACAGTAGAATTTTTCTATTGTTTACTTTTAATTCAGCGTCCCAATTTCGTAACCATTTTTCGAAAATTTCTGAAGTCATCGATGAGTTTCCATTGTTTTCATATGTTACAGGCAGTGAGTTTGTTTGTGAAGCATGTGTGTCTGTGTCAATGTTTTTGAAGCATCTTGGTTTTTTAGATTTGCCAACAACTAACAGCTTCCTTTTAATGGTTCCTGTCATATTTGCTGCAACCATGATCGCAAGCCTTGTCTTAAACATTGTCCCACCAGAACAATTCTCTCCTTTAAACTTTAAAGTCCTGCCTGGTGTCCTATTATAAAACAGTCCGGTTTCATCTGCGTTAAATATGTCATCTGGTCCGTAACCTTCACCTAATATAGGCCACTTTCGCGATTTCCATTCATCTACAACACTGTCATCAACACTGGCAGCTTCACCACACAGTTTTCGCTTATCGATGCAGTGCCGAACTCGGAACCGTTGAATCCAACTTGAAGAGCAAACGAAGTCCTCACCAAAATGTCTAGCAAAATCGTTTGCTTTTTGTTGAAGAAGAGGTCCATTTATTGGTACATTATTTGCCCTTTGATATTTAAACCACTTTAACAATGCTTCCTCAATCTTCGTATGTTTTGTTGTTCTTGCACGTTTCATTTTCAAAAAATTGCTGTCATATAGAGTTTTGATTTTTCCTCTATCTTTCCAAATGGTTGAAATTGTTGAGTGTGGTACACCATATTTTTTTGCCAAGTCTTTGTTTGGAGTTCCGCTCTCTAACTTTGATATTATACGTGATTTTTCTTCGATATTAAAATGTTTCCTTTTCCGTTGCGACATATTTAAAATTTTACAAGTAACTCAACAACACGATTCCGTGCGTTTTGTGCACTGATAAATAGCAAACTGAGCTGAATGAAGAGATATGAGAAGGTTTGGTTTACTGTACGTATGTTTTGTTTACAGTACAGTAGACCCTAAACTCGATACTTAGTTTACTTTTACGATAGCCGTTGTCCATTATACTGTGCCAGATGTGGCTGAGTTGCTTACGGACTAAAAGTCAACAAAACACAGTTGGTCGTCGTTATAATACTTCTCCGAAAATATTAATTAAATATGTTGTTACAATCGATATCGTAAAAAGCGGTGTTCTTTATAAGGCAGTCATATGGCATTCAGCCGGGACCAAATATTTTGGTCAATATAACCAGTACCTATGTTGTTTTCCGGTTCCGGTGATCGAAACGTAAACACGTACGGCAAAGTGCTCCACGAAAAATATCCAATAAAACTATCAAACAGTGCTAATTAGTGTGTTGAAACAGTTTTACACCAAAATAATCAAAAGAGAAGGAAGCTCAGACATTAAACACAGTGTAAAATACCAGTTTTCAAGTAAATAGTGAAATCTATCATTCAAACATAACCTAAAAAAGCGCAAGTCACTACTAGATTCACATGCATAGACTATCGAGATTGACAGCACAGTACTACCAACCCAACACAACAACAAATTTCAAGTGCCTGACAGTTCCAGTGTTGCCAGCAAAAGTAGTCAAAATACTACCATCTATCAGCCACCAAGGTTTCTAAAAGTAGAATAAATATATAAACTACGAAAACAATACAAAATGGATATAAACATGACTTACTATTATCAAAATTGGATGAGAAGCTTAATCAACAAGCCATGGTCATAACAAATTCGGTAACTAAAAATGTAATGGAAGCTTTAGACGAAAAATAAAATTAATAACAGAAGAAAACAAAATCCTCAAAAATAAAGTAACTGAACTGCAATAAAAACTCTGCAACATAGAACAAGATAAACCAAAAAATTACTCGGTATTTTTCGGTGTCCAAGAAGTGAGCTAGTTGACACTATTAAGGAAATAATAATAGACATGGGAATACATTTGTATAGTCACGAAATTAGCAATGTATATAAAAGTGGACTAGTAATAAAAACCGCCCAGTAGTAGTTTCCATCACAACTGTATGGAAAAAACATGATACTGAAAAAATAATCGGAACTGCCAGAAGGAATTTACGTTATGGAAGATTATTACAAGGAAGGGGAAAAAAACGTACTACCTGAAGAAGAAAAGAAATAAATAATAGTATAAAAAACTAAAAAACACGCTTTAAAAACCAAACTAATAAAGTAGAAAATAATTTAATTCAATTAAAAAGCGTAGGGTGCTTTTTGAGGTATTTTTATAATCAATTAATGTCAAGCACCCCACCTTTAATTGAATTAAATTATTTTCTACTTTTTTAGTTTGGTTTTTATAGCGTGTTTTTTAGTTTTTAAACTATTATTTATTTTAAATTTTTTAGTTCTGCTAACTACAAAAGCGTGATTTTTTCATTTTTCTCTATTTCTTTTTTTAAATGATTGAATTGTCATCGGTCCTCGATAAGTTTACAAAGTATAAATGAAATCTGACCGTTTAAACAAACATACAAGTGAAGCTAATATAAAGCGTGTAAAAAAGAATCATAGCATTCTTGATACCAGAAAAACTAGTAGTGAAAGGACCAATGGACAAAAACCGTGAAAAAACATAAAGAGAGGGCTCGGATTCGCCTAAATCATCAACTCAAAAGAAAATCAATAAACATACAGCACGCACATCACCCAAAGCGGCAGAAAAAAATATAATAAGGCCAGGAATACTCAAATATGTTAAGCGAAAACGACCAGCTTCAGTATCAGAGACTTCAAAAAACTAACCACTGAATACTCCCGGAACCTAAACAAAAAAGGCACAATCCTAGGAAGAACAACTTTTTCAAAATACACCCCAAGCCAAGTCATAAACAACCTTAACTTCAGCAACAACCATAGAGTGGTCAGAGCCAAACTACTGCAGACAAAATATATGGCATAGAAAAGCAGACCATTCAAGATAAAACCAACTAAAACCGCTACACCAGAGACTACGGAAAGATTGAAAAAGGAACTAACACATTTTATGGAAGGTACAAAAGATCTAGATGTCCAAAACAAATATAACAAGTTCGAAGAGCTCATAAAGATAGAGAAAATAATTATACCAGTAAATGAAAAAAAGACAGTAAAATGGCCAACAAACGAAACAAAAGAACTTTGGAAAATCAGAGCGGAACTAATATCTACGACTGAACAGACAAAAAGAACTAGAAACAAAATAAGTGAGATAAGTAAAAATATAAAATGAAACATGAGAAAGGACCGCCAAAGACATAGACTGGAAATACTGGAAAAATGTATTCAGAAAACCTGAGGCATCAAGAAAGCAACTAAACAACTAACAGAAAAAAACAGACTGGATACCCAATCTCTCTGACAAAAACATGAAACGCAAATCAAGACATGCAGAAATTATATCAATAGCCAAGAAGAACAACAGTGAACCGATCAACTTGGCAGGCGGACAAGAAGTACCGGAAATAATACCCGCAGAAGTGGATAAAGCTATAAGAACCCAAAAGAAAGATAAAGCTCCCGGATCAGACGGCATTAGCAATAAATTTCTTATAGAGAACATAGAACACCTCGTCCCGATTTTTACATACCTTTACAACGAAGTGATGGATAGCGAGACACCACCTGAGCAATGGTCAACGTCAACCATAACACTGCTACATAAAATAGTAGACAAAAAACAACATAAATAGCTACATACCTATTAGTTTAATGTCAAATATTTATATAGTTATTCGCTAAGATACTCCATAACAGAATAACTAAGATATTAGATGACAACCAACCGAGAGAACAGGCCGGCTGTAGGAGTGATTACTCAACCTTAGACCACATTTATGTTGTGAAATAACTATTCGAAAAGGGCAGAGAATATAACATAACCTTCTACTGCTGCTTCGTGGACTATAGCAAAGCCTTCGACTCATTAGAACAGGAGAAGATTTGGCAAGCTCTTAAAAATCAAGGTGTAGAATATAAACTTATTAGGATTCTTAAACAAATCTATGATAGATAACAGCAAAGCCAAAATCAAACTAGAAAAGGAAGGTAAGGAAATAATAATCAAAAGAGGGGTACATCAAGGCGACCCAGTGTGACCTAAACTGTTCTCAGCTGTTCTGGAAGAAATATTCCGGCAACTAGAATGGGCGAAATGTGGGTTGCAAATTAACGGTGACAATCTGTCGCATTGTCGATTTGCATATGACTTGATTATCACCGCACAGACGGGAGAAGGTCTACAAACTATGCTGAATGATCTGGACAGAGAAAGTAGTAAGGTAGGACTAATCATGAATGTGGAAAAAACTAAGGCCATGACGAACGGACACCAAGAACCTATCTTCGTAAACAATAATACAATTGATTATGTAGACGAATATAACTATCTATTATTATTATTATGTTGTTTTAAACAAGGTCGTCCTAAACGGACTGTATTTTCATCTGATTATGGAACATACATTATTTTGGTATCATATTAGTGTGAGGGGCTTGTGGCTAAGTAGTAAGAACTGCACGAGTCGATCGATCAGGTTAAGCTACGCTTGCCGCGGTTGATCCGTAGATGGTTAACCATCTTTACTTACCAAGACCCTTCGGTGCTTCGGATAGAACGTTAAACCGTTGGTCCCGAATGTCATTCGTAGATCTTTGATAGTCGTTGAGGGTCGTCAGAAGTCCGAAAGTCTGAAAACCAGTCTGATCATGGGGTATCATATAACCCAGTAACGGGCTTGTGGAGGTAAGATATGCAGTCATATCATCATAATCAGCCTATAACGTTTGAACCTACGATCTACATCTCGTAAGTCGCGTCAGTTTCCTCTGGGCCACCACTGCTCTCGAGATATCTGCAGATATGCAGTCGCTTCATGTAAAATACTGGTATTCAATTCAATTCATTTATTTCGTGGTTAGACTGGAAGCCGACCCCAACATAATTAGTAAAAGGCTAGCCAGATGATGAGTAATGTGTGACGGGGTATGGTACCTAGTTAATTGTTGGCAATGCGGAGTGGGTCGAAGAAGTACGAATAGTCATTGAAAACAAGTCCTGGAAAACTTCTCAACAATTTCTGGATAAATCGTCTACTAATTATAATAGTACCTACACTATGTTTATGGACCCTAAATCCTAAATTTTTAGGAGAATGGTGTCCGTCGTATGGTTATAGGCAGTTTTAAAACACAATTTTCTTGTAACAAACGGTGTTAACTTAGTACATATGTACATACACTGTACAAACGCGTAGCAACCGGATAACTGTTAAATTCGTTACATAATATTATCCAGCATAACCTTCATTACGTATAATAGCTAGCTGTTACTCGGAACTAATGTTGTCTTTGAACCGTAATGTATGATAATATTACTAAAGCATATACTTTATCACAAAAGGCTGCTTTTATTTTGGAATTAATAATACCAGTAGTAAAACTAGACAATTGTAGTAGGTACGTAGGTAGGTAGTTAGGTAGGTACTTTTAGTTCTTCAAAACTATAAAAATCCAAATACAACATACGGCTTTTCATTACGGCGCGGCGCGGCGGCGGCAGCGGCGGCGAGTTTCCATTAATTAAACATGTCATCATCATCATCACAAAAAAAGGCAAGGCAAGACAGGAAAAGGTTAGACTTCTGCCTAGCCTTTTCGACTGGCAATCTGACCCCCACAATTGGGTTACTGAGTAACATGATACCCCTTGGTAAGACTGGTTGTCAGGCATTCGGGCGTCTGACGACCTGTAACGACTATCAAAGATCCACGAATGACAGCCAGGACCAATAGCATAACGTAAAGATTAAGAACGTAACGTAACGTTAAGATTGCCCATCCACGGACCAAGCCGCCAAGCGTAGCTTAACCTGATCGATGGACCCGTACGTCTGATATTACTTTCCGTGTGTTGCCGGATGTAAAGAATAACACCATCCCATTTCTTCCAGTGGGTGTCGTAGAAGGCGACTAAGGGACTTAGTGGAGAATGGGCAGCAGCGTTCTCTATGCATTTTACCACCATGCTGCGATCGTTAACCTGCCTGCCAAACTTGGCGATTATGGCAAACCACATCCTTTTGGGGGAGGCCTATGTCCAGCAGTGGACGTCTTTCGGCTGAAATGATGAGCTTTAAACATGTAAGTACAAGAATATAAAATTAAATTCTGTAACACAAAAACGTTCCCATTTTTTTGTTCCATTTAGCACATTACACAGTAGGTAAATAATATACCTATTATATGAGCATCGTGACTATTTTCCTCATTAGTCTTAAAAAATGGCAGGACAAAGTTATTAGGTACCTACTCATAATTTAATTACGTACTTTCCATATAATAGTTAGTCACGAATTTATTAAAATGTCTGCAAGCTAACAAACTAGGATATCTGCCTACGTGTAAGTAAAAATTTAGAAAAAAATACAATATTCTTAGAAATATCTAAAAAAATTGCATGTCTAACCCATGTTTGTGTTACCCGGTAGGTGGTCCTGGCTGTTATTTATGGATCTTTGACAGTCGTTACGGGTCGTCAGAAGCCCGAAAGTCTGACAACCAGTGTTACCAATAGTTATACTATTACTCAGTAACAGAGTTGTGGCAGTCAGATAGGCAGTCGCTTCAGGTAAAATACTGTTATTCAGCAGCATCTGGTTAAACCGGTAGCCGAGCACAAAATAGTTGGGAAGAAGCTAGCCAGATTTATTGATTTAAGAAAATTGTATGTTTTCTATTTTTATTTCTATCTCTTTGTTTAAAAAGTATTTTTTATTCAAAATCAATATGTATGTAATCTTTCAGCATTCTATGATCTATGGATTGAAAATGGCTTGTGATCCCTTGAGACTTGGTTCTCGACGTTCTCGTGGATACGGAATGAACGATATCACTTCGTGAAAGAAAGACAGATTTCTTTATTGTTTGCTGCCTTTTGGTTCATCTGGAGCATGGTTCGGAAGAATTATATTTAGCCGGAACAGATTACGGCCTGGTGTTTATCAATATCATCTTCCTAGCGTTTTTCCAACTATGTCAGTGCCGGTTGCCAGCAGTCTAATCTGATTCAGCTGAATACTAGTATTTTACTTGGAGCGACTGCCTATTTGACTTCCACAACTCTGTTACTGAGTAATAGGATAATGGTAAGACTGGTTGTCAGACTTTCGGGATTCTGACGACCCGTAACGACTGTCAAAGATCCATAAATAACAGCCAGGAACAACGGCTTAACGTGCCTTCCGACGCACGGAGGGGTCTTGGTATCTAAAGACGGTCACCCATCCACGGACCATCCACGGCAAGCGTAGCTTAACCTGGTCGATCGACCCGTGCGACTGTTATTACTGCCCCTGATTTTTCATCAACAATAGATAGTCAACTACCTACCTAATGCATTAGCGGCATTAGGTACGTAGGTACCTATAGATATCATTTAAAAACCACTCTTCATAAGATGCTCAATGTGTTCATACAGTTAATTTGTTTTTGCAGAATTCATTACAATATGAAGCCTTGTAAACTTGAAAGTGAAATTTTCAAACTAAAAGCTTGTTTTCATACCATCATTCTTTGAGAAAATTTGAGTTGTTGCGAAAGAGTACCTACTTTATTCACCCGAATGTATTATTCTAGTGAAAGAAAATTGTTAGGTAACAGGGTAATTTGAACAGGACTAAAGTTTATGTTTCGTGATCTTTTGTTTGCGCGTTTTCGCAACACTGAGAGTTAACAAGAGCTGGGAAAATAACTTTCGTGGCAATACGTTGAGCAACATAGCGCCAGTCATAATAAATTAATGTTACCTGACTATTACCGCGCCCGCGCCCCCCAGTCAACTTCTTGATATGAAATGGGCTCTGTAACACCATGAAGCATGAGGCTCCAGGGGCTAGTGCGAATCTTGGGGTTCATTCGATTAATCGAGTCTGGTCAAGCCACGCTGGGATCGGTGCATTACATTACAGGCATAAGAACATAATATTAATTTAAACTTTCACACAAAATAAGAACACGCCTGTATCCCCCGAAGGGTAGAGTACAAGTTTATAGCATATCTAACACCCAGATTAAAATTTCGCCAGTTATGTGTTTTGAACTTCCCTACTACTTACCTATACCTACATACATACTCTACCACTATTTAAAAACCAAGTATGTATTACCAAACTATTTCACCGATAGATGTAAACACCTCCAATATGTAATGTCATCAATGATAGCCTTTGATTCAGTTCAATAAAAATGTCTATGCTAACCTACCTTATAACGATTATTCACGATATTTCATATGTAGCTGTTAGGTACGTCCCACTCCATCGCGCAGTGTTTAGAGATTTTCAGCTTCTCAGAGCCCTAAATAACGCAAAGCCGTGTTTATAATAATTTATTTAGTTAGTAGAGTTTTAATCTCTTCAAGGCATCTCTCATATTTAGAAAATATTAAAATGAATCACTCAAATGGCATTAGGGCAATCGTTGGACTGAAAACTACTACTGAAATAAATTTTGCTGGATACTCGTATATACTTCGTGGAACCAACTGATCATGACTCAGCGATTTCACAATCATTTGTGGTTAGTTATTTCACCATTACCTACAGCAACGTATCATGAATGAAGAAGAAAATAGGCACATGAAAAACAAAGTCACCGTAAGACATAGAATAGGTAACCTACAAAACAAAATGTCGTAGTAAAGTAGGTATTACGATTCATTGCATCTTTAATAATTGACCTTGACTACCTTTGAGGCTTTGAGGGCTGAGCGGTGTTTCAAATAGTATCTTGAACAGAACTTCGATGTTTCATTGACGTAACAATATTTACTGAAATACGCACGATTGATGTATGTTTAGAGTGTGTATAGATACATATTTTACGTTGTAAACGACTGAATTGAACAATGAACCAGCGATTGGGCCAATAAAACGTAGTTTATGGTTTGATTTGCACGACGCCATTGCGTGTTTGTTCACACAGAGATGATAGAAAACTGTACGGAAAATCCTCATGTAGGTATGTTATATATTTTTAGATTGGATAGGGTGTAGGTTCTGCACTGTACCCTGTATTTATACTATAGTATGTATATACTGAATCACAATAGATATATATAAAAAACAACGGCTCGTTAGACCATTTACTGGGCAGAGTTCCAAATGCGGGTTAAAACTAAAGATGTTCTAACAGAAAATCTTATTGCCCTACTTTTAGAGCAATTATATCAATACAGTTAATTTATTAAATTGACTACAATTTTATGTTTGGGTTTAGACTAAAACCCAATATATCAATTAAATAAACTTGACAAAGGAGGAGTCACAGACACTACTATGCAGGGCCTGGATGGAGGGCGACGAGACAACAACTCTACATGCGTTTCTAAATTGCCCGGTGGTTACGACATACATAACAAAGTACCTACTCCCTCCGCGAGATTGTCAGTAATACCATGGCGTTGCTGGCCTCCCTCGAGGAACTGGAGTGTACCTATCCAATATTCGATTTTCCCACTCGTACGCAAAATACGTGCTTTGACGTGGAGTTGCGGACACTAGCAAGTATTACCTATTACTTAAAGATCAATATATTGAGATAAAATTGAGCAACTACTAGTTTTTACTAGGTCCCTATTATATATTTTTTACTATTGTAATACCGTATTGGTCCTACCTTACACAATGGTCCAACAACCGAGTTAATAAAAAACCGCTCAAAAACGACAACTGCCGTTTTAGGTCTGTGAACAATTTGTAACTGCTTAGGGTGAAGCATCACAGACGGCGTTTAGCTAGAAGACTTCATTATGAATAGACGCACGTTATATATGAACAAATTAAAACGATGTGATGAACAAGATAACAAATCTCTTAGCTAGCTATGTTTAGAGTCTAGCTAGAGTCTAAAAATATTTGGTTAGGGACTAAATTGCAGAAGTCCCTTTCAAAATAGCACAGATTAGGTAAATACGAGTGGTGAATGCCTTGCCTTTTCTACCTACTCGAGAAACTTAGCTGTCTTTACAATCGGTGTGCCCTATCTTATTTTAACATCAACTTCAATTCTTAAGAGGTCTGTCGTGATCACTCCAGTGTTCTCTCTCAGGTACTTGAGACTTGAGACACACTTTGTCTGTCGTTAGCATTCGTTTTAACTTGTGTTTTGATTCCACTATGTCAGATATACATATTGCCGGACACTGGAATGCTTGCAATGTTTTGTATACATATTGTTGTATGAGATTGCATGACAGTTGAGACAATTCACAAAAAATATAACTTTAATTTGAACTTAAAAGAACCGTTTTCAGTTAATATTTTGGTCGCCCCACACTCCAAATCGTATCGAACAACATGAACGCGGAACTTTTTATTTTTAATTCTGTGACCAGATACCAGGGAATCCCCTTTCTTTATGTGAGTGTAGTGTAGTCATCTCGCTTACTCTAGAGACATAGTAGTAATTTCCCCTGCAGTAATTCCAAGTGTGAAAGATGTGGCGTAAGGCGTAGGCCACCGCCGCCACAGTTCAGGCAGCTTTAACTTGAAGCTCGCTAAGGTCAATTTTATAATTCATAGTGCCTATGAATAGTCAAAAGATAAGCAAACCTATCCGAAGTTACAATTTTGTGTATCCTAGGTTTTCTTAATCGTCAATTTTTTCTGCATAAGCCATCTAAATAGTAACCTTACTCCAATGTCAGTACCTATTAATCGTCATAAAATTACCTATATTGACAACGTTTTATTCATTGTTATTTAAATAAGGGGCGATATTTGCGTACGCCGCGGGCTGCTGAAACCCATACTAAGGCCCCCTGCATTTCCTCCTCGAAGGTTTGCAGTCATGAGTGGACAGGTGACTATAAATCTAAACAATTTCTTGAATCATCTTCGTTTATATGTAAAACGAAGATTATTATATTTATGATGATAGTAAACTAGATAGTGGTATAATACACGAAATCAAAAAACCCTTTAGCAAGCCGCAACAAAATTAATTAATTTATTTGACATCAAGATTACGTTCAATAAGGAAAACCGATTTGCCAAAGGTAAGCTGGAATTAAATCCCTGGGGATATTCTTATAGCGTTAGAAAAGGCCAATATATCTTCCTATACCTTCTTAAAAAAAAGAGTTAGGTACGAGGTATTATAATAAAATAACCTACGGATCGATGTGATTTTTTGCACATAACGGTAAATAAAGACAGAACTAGCCTTGTGGGAATCTTGCTAGTACGGCGTTAAGTACCATTGATCACTCATCTTATAACTATTATATTTAGGGTTATGTCTTCAAGCAATCATAAACAAAACCACCACTTTTTTAACAAGATTAATTTATTCAGAAAACTCTGTTTCTTGTTTTGACTTCGTAGTTTTTTTTTACCTGGATGCATCAGCGTTGTGAGCACATGGACGTACCTAGCAGTTGTGATGACCATGATCAAAATTTTGATTTTTCTAAAACGTACGAGTTGAGCGAGCTCTGATACAGATAACTTAGCACCAAACTATTTTATTGCGATTTGTTAGAGTCGTACTAAAGTTCAGCGTCTCAAAACAATTTTATGAATAAAATGTATTGAAAGTAGATCGCGAGGAATTAGTCAGACATTAGACAAAGCTATGAATAATGAAGAGGAGGGAAATACTTGTATGGGCATGTGTAAACTTCAGTCAAATTTACGAATAAAATGTAATTTGAGTGCAAGCGCATTAGTCATCATTACGTCTTTAGGTACATACCTATAGGAGAGCTCATTCATGCCCCGTTAAAATAAGACAATGTTGTGCCTATATGTATTGCTCATTTTAAATCTGGCCAGTGAGTAATCTTTCAATAAAGCGTTAAATACTTATTCTGAAGAATTGTTGTTCATAACGCAGGTAAAGTTTTTGTTTTAGTTTTAAGCGATGTCCCAAAACAATTTTATTTATTTCTAATAATCTTATTATGCAAAGTTTGGCGAAGGAACCTCGCGTTTTAAACATAAATATTATCGCTCTAATTTTGGAATAACAAGAAAATGCGTCACCATACTCGTAGAATTTGGAATAGACAAGGGACAGTAGTCCTAACTGTCAGTACTTTTGTTAGTTAAGGGTACAGTTGTAGGTCCTTGACACAAACAAAGTTGCGTATGTCGTAATTACTTTACCAAACTGTAAATGCCTAGTTACCACCTGGCGTTTAAATTTCCATAAGAATTTCGGATTTTCAATTTATTACACATAAAATTAGTTTTGTTTGTGATAGACAATTCACTGCACACTTTTTTCATGTCTACGTAGGTTATCTGATTATTTGGGTCACGCACTCGTAGGATTTATAAGAGACGTATCACGATTTAATTATTCAAGATAATCTCACGCTATTTCTGAATATTACGCATCAACAATGACTTCACCATCAGAACGTGAATGGCCAGATTTTTTTCAAATATTCCACTGTAGGTATTACGGTTCCAAAAATATGTGTTTGTGGAAAAGACAATTCGTTCTTTAATTTTTCTTATTTTTTATTCTGTTTTCAGAATAGCTACGATAATTTAAAAGAAATGGGATTAGCTGCGGCACCTACCTAATTAGCTAAATTTATTGAAGTCTGCGTTCCAATTACTCCCTGGAGAGCTTTTTCATTTTATTAACCTTGGTAGATAATGCTGCTTTATTTAAGAATATTTTTTTGGAGAATGTTGTCAACAGTATAAGGTTAGTATTAATACCTACCTATAATTTAATATTCTTTTGTAAAACATATTTATGGAGGTAGGTAAGTATCTAGTAAGGTTTTATGAATTTATGGAAAATCAGATCATATCAAAGTTGACTGGCAGAAAATGCGAATGGCATTGAAGTACCTATTACAGGTAATAATCATCATCATAATTTCAGCCGAAAAACGTCCACTGCTGGACATATGCCTCCCCCAAGCACTGCCACTTCGACCGGTTCTGTGCTTCTCGCATCCAGCGGATTCCTGCGGCCTTTACCAGGTCATCAGTCCACCTTCTGGGAGGCCTTCCAACGCTACGTCTACTGGTACGCGGTCGCCACTCTAGAACGTTTCGGCCCCATCGGCCATTCTGCTCTGCGAGCAATGTGCCTTGCCCACTGCCTCCTAAGTTTGGCAAATCTCCGGGCTATGTGGGTTAACTTTGTTCTCCTACGGATCTCGTCATTTCTGATTCCGTCGCGTAGGGAAACTTATATCATGGTTCTCTTCACTGGCCTTTGGTTTACTTTCAATCTTCTATTATAGCTCATTGTGATTGTGAGCGACCACGTTTCAGTGGCATAGGTCATCACTGGCAACACAGACTGTCTGGTAAATAAATTATTAATGTAATTATTTTATTTGAAAGAATCATCCAATTTTAATGTAGGTGAAACCCCAACTGCCAATCCGAAGGGCTGAAACTAAATAAAGATTTTACGAATACAGCGATTGCCATTTAAATATTCAATTGTACCTAATGGGCACTTCCAACCTAAAGCCCAGTTTTCAATAAGAAACAAAATTCGGAGTAAATTGGAGATTGGTGTTATCGCAGGTCAATATGTAGGAACAATATTAAAGTTACACTTTTTTCTTAGGTACCTATCTAAATAATATGCTAAGGTAAGATAAGAAAAGATGAAAATGGACTGAATAATAATATATTATCTCCCTAATAATATTAAAACTCGTCCGATACTAATGCGAATTAGGTACTGCCTCAAATGATGCATGATGTGTGACACAAAGCAGAATAAAATGCGAAGCCGTTGCCAGACCTTCCGGTTATATCAGGGCAAACTTATCCCAATGCGAACTTTCATTAGGTCAATGCACCGACCCGACGAAAAAGGATACCTCTGTCCTATTCTTATTTTCTTTGCTGCATATCTGGTACGCAATATTTAGGTTGATTTTTTCATTCACGATTCACATGTCAACTTAATTAAATCAATTAATTAAGTTGAGTTGTATCTTCATAATTATTGTGTGAATATCTTTAACTTAGTGTTCTAGTTACCGAGACCGCTTGATGATCTTGAAACATGATCAGTTGATACATTGACGTGTACTCATTTTCTTTATAATGTAGCTAGACACCTACTATTTTATTCATTATAAGATAGTAATGGAAGGTGTCAAGATCAATTTCTTAGTCTGATCATGGTCTGATCGAAATTAATTAACTATCAGTTGCTCTCGGGAAGGTTTAGGTATTCGTAGTAGGTATTCCTTTACTGAGTCAACGTTTTATTATGATAAATTACATAAATAAATATTTTCAATAAACGTTGTAATTTAATATTACATAGGTTAGTTCATTGTGAAATTATGAGTTCGAAATGACGATGATTTGTATTCTGGTTTTCCATCTAAAATAAAAGTATAAGAAGTCATAAAATGGCTAACTGTAAGTTTAAGATGAGAATTAGGTCGACCGACGGGTTAATTCGCAGACACTGGCTATTGACTATTGATACGCATAGTACCACTTCTGTGACCGCCACCACCTTACTATTCTCTAATGGATTGTACACACCTATTCCCATTACATAAAACAATTAAGTCGTTACAATAATTTGTAAAGCGATGGATAACGTGAAAGTACGAGCACATGAACGTCGTGACACCATCCACTCGTAAGAGTAGTCGTTAAGTGTAGGTACACGTACCTACATTGTTTATAATGGGTACTCGTATTGTCTTTTGGGATACTCGGGATTTGCGTAATATTTTCATAACAAATTCTGCAGAGTCTAGGTAAAACTGTGTCGTTGGCTTTAAATCACTGTCGTCTAGGCAATTGTGCTAAATTGTTCCAATCAAGGTTTATGAAATGGCGTTTCCTAGTCTGCAATTCATAGATTGTCTAATGGATCTGTCTCCAACAATGACAAGTCAATCGACACAGGACTTGACTATGATATGATACTGTTATCACGTGTTGTTATCAGCGTCTACCGATCGATATGAGTATTTTCGCTGAGATTGGGCCATGAGGCACTTTCACCGCCGTTACACGCGTTTTCTAGCGAAACACCGAACTCAATTATTAATAGCAGCCTATTTTTGGAGCGGCTTCGGACGCAGATTTGCGCTCGGGCGTGTGCGAGGCCCGGGCGAAGTCACTATCTCACCTGGGCCAGGTGTAGACACCGGAAACTTCAAAGCCGAAGTGCCAGGAGCCGGCGTAAGCTCCCTGCGCTTTGGGTCCAGTACACACACCGTGGCCGTGGGCCTTGCCGTCTTCCCATCCACCACAATAAGTTCCACCATCGTCAAAGTCGAAGCGGCCACCGTTGAGGCCACGCTGCGGGGGGTTTCCGCTAGCGGCGTGCGCGGCGTCGGCTAGCTCGCTCGGCTGCATCACGCGAAACCGTGGTGCCGCGGAGGGGAGGGCCTCCCGCGCGCACCCTCCACCGAGCTCGCGGTATAAATAAACATCAGCTGGGCATGTCGCGCCGTGGCGCGCCGCCGAGTGAACACCACTCCGGTCCTGCGCGAGGAGCACTGCGCGCCCGCGCCACGCGCGCCGCCCGCCCGCCGCGCCCCGCCCGCCCTGCGCACTGCGTACGCAACGCAGCGCAGCCCGCCGTCGCCGAACCCGCTGCTACCGCCACATCGTCGCCACAACAACTTACAATACTGCTTTTTTAGATTACTTACCCCAAATGAAATTGTTACAGCTGACACTACAATGTAGATACGTACCTATTACATATGAAAAATTTGACGTTAGGTATCTGCGGGTACGTCGAATGCTTAAATAAAAATCTTGTTACATACAAATGTATACTTTGCTTAAATATTGTAGATTTTGACCCTCAGTCATGGCTCGCCATGGATACCCGAGATAACTGCCTCCCTTAGTAGGTCAGTTGGTGGTCTGTTACAGCTCCGTGCCAAGATTTCCATAGGTAGGTTGCTAACTAGGATATCTGCTTAACTAGGATTCCTCTTATGTTTACTTTTTTTATGGTGTAATTGGTGGCACATATCCACCCATTTCCCTTTTCGTGGATAACGATGCCATTAAAGAATTGTCAAAAGTAGATATATGGGTCCTTTAACAGCTAACTAATTACTTAAAAGAGCGCGCAATAGGGTATTTTCCAATTTATTAAAAACTATTTTAATTTGAAGATTGGGATGAAATATGTAACAGAAACATAAAAATAAATTGATTTAAACCCATTTTCTCAATTAAAACGTTATAACCAAATTTACTTTTCGTTGTTTTGAATTTACCGCTAAAACGCTCCTTACGATGACTTTTTATCGCGTGACCACACGTGACGTCAACTTTCGTCCCAATCTTCAAAATAAAATAGTTTTTAATAAATTGGAAAATACCTTATTTTTTAAAACGACAGTTTTGTGCCGCTACTCGTCTTTATTTCGCCCACCTGGTGGAGGCTCGCTCGGTCACACTACACCTTTATAGCGTTTTCCAATGGAAACCATAATATAATAATATTAACAGGCTAATAAACTTATAAGATGAATACTTATAAGTTCTAAAATGCATGTGGAATTGTTATCACGCCAGAGGCAAAACAGGAAAAAGGCGAGCATTATTTATTTCGAATTCTAATTGTCACGTTTTATAATAGCCTCATTGATAATAAAACAAGCTATTATTTCCAATTACATGAATAAACTCAGAGCATTCTATTGAAATTGAATAGCATTTGTCCAAGAAACTTGCAAACGTCTGTGATCACATCTTGGAACCTAACCATTCGGCGTCTCCAATACCACTCAAGGGTCATATTAAGGTGGTACGTATACCTCGCCTCGGCTATTGGTCGACCCCGGTGTTTGGAAGCAGTAGGCTAGTCACGAAACTTAAAAGTTACACGAAGACTTGAGCGTGGAATTGTCTACTTTGATCAATTGATAGTAAAATAGAATGGCTTTTATAAACTTTTGGAGTAGGTATCTTAGACTTGATTAATTGCCCTTGACAGTGATTTTAATGCCGACAAAGCTAAATCGCGTAGCCATGCTAAGGAATACACTGTCCGGTTGAGTGGTTCACTGAACCAACATACCGCTTTTGTTGAGGTGAACTCATGCCAGAGTTTATATAGTGGATAATTCACAATAATATTTTCTATTTATTTAAGGATTTTTTATACATGTGTATAGACCAATTACATCGTAATCTAAAGTAACAAAAACGACATAAATAAAATCAAAATCAAAATATTTTATTTCACATAAACCTGCATGGGCACATAAGAAATGTCAGAAACTAGGTGCAAATAACCTAGGTAAGTACATGCTTCTACCTATTAATGATTAAGGATTAAAAAGAAAAAACAGGTTCTTAGAGGCTTCGGATGTCGGTGATGCTCATGGACTCTCATTTATTACGTTGTCTTGTCATTGCATCTTTTTGTTTTTAACCGACTTCAAAAAGAAGGAGGTTATCAATTCGACATGTTCATATATACCTACACATCAAAAAAAGATTGCGATCACTTTGAGAAATATAAATCTTTTTCGTTACGGTAGATTATATTATGATTTCTTCTTCTTTTTAGATTCTTTATTTAAAATATAGATTTAGAATACAAAACAATAAAACAGTTCAATTGTTTTTCCATATAAAAAGGCTTTCAGTCCTAGCTTACGCTCATTCCGAAATCTGATTTAGTCAATTTTAACGGATTTAAAATATTTTTTCGCTGAAAGTTGTGATTGAAAAAATGCCAAGAGGATTATCAGAAGTTTTACGAGCAAGAATAGTAACTTTGAGGGAAGAAGGATACACAACGAGAGAAATAGCACGCAGAGTTGCTATATCCCAATCCTGTGTCGTGACTACGTTGCAGAGGTACCAGGGGATGGGTAATTTTGCTGACCGACCCCGCAATGGTCGCCCAACTTTTTTGACTGCTGCCCAAAAGCGCTATATTAGATTGCTGGCACCCCGTGACCCAACATTCAACGCTACTGAAATAAAAGCAGAAGTTCGGGCCACCTCTGGGCTTAAAGTTAGCACTCAGACCATTCGGAATTGCTTGCACCAGGCTGGATTACGAGTACGGAGGTCTTGGCGAGCTCCTTTGAATTCCCAGCAACGACAACGACGGAGATTGCAGTGGGCTAGGCTTCGGCAAAAGTAAGAAGTCTCTTCGTTGACGAATCGCGAATCAGTACTCATTCAGATAACCGACGTGTCCGTGTCTGGAGTAGACCAGGAGACCGTGAAAGGCAAAGAGCTGCCACTGGAACAGTTCAGCAAGGCGGGAAATCGGTGTCCTTTTGGGGTGGTATTATGATTGGAGCTAGAACGCCTTTGATCCCGTATAGAGGCTTCATGACAGCAGACCTGTATAGAGCAGTTGCTATTGATGTAATTGTCAGACCATTCCGAGTAAATCATGGGCACCAATTTGTACTGGTCGATGATAATGCGCCCGTCCATCGAGCTCAACGAGTCAATGCTGCTCTCCGAGAATACGACATCACAAGGTTAGACTGGCCTGCCGGCTCGCCTGACTTAAACCCAATAGAGCACGCGTGGGATGCTCTTAAGCGAGCTGTTTGGAACCGTCAGCCACGTTCCCAGACAGTACCCAGAGCTCAGGGAAGCCGCTATTCAAGAATGGGACAGGTTACCCCAAGAAATGGTGGATAATTTGATTCTCAGCATGCCCAGGACGATCACCGCATGTGATCGAGCCAGGGGAGGAGTTATATTATATTGAATATAAACCTTTTATTAATAAATTGTTGTTTAAGTTTGGCTAAACAGTCTTTTTCTTTCTATCAAATTCCTGTGAAAATTACATTATGATTAATTACTCAATGTTTTTTAATAAAAAAAAAAATAGTTAAGTAATTTTTTTTATTTCAAACAGGGTATTTCTATTTAAAGAAAACACACAACAAGTAATTATTCTTGATAAAGTGCAATTTAAAAAGTTATATCAGCTTAATAGTGATTACAAACTTTTTTGATGTCTATTTTTTTTAAATGTATGTTCGGGCATAACTCCGTCATATAGATAGATTTGCAAAATACTTTTCTTGTTCGAAAGGGGTGTATAGAGTTTTTGGCGGGATCGCGTTGGAACATGTCGCACGAATTTTCATTTTCATGAAATTTAGTGAAATAGCTAATTAAATTGTATAATTTTGGTAGTGAATTATTCAATTTAGTTACGTGTGTGTGAGTGCACAAGTGTAGTGAAGGTGAAAATAAGTGACTAACTAGTGACTTTTCGTGTTCCCCCCAAAAACTCTTTCTAGGTTGTTGTAAAGTTACTACCGCTTTACAATAACTTTGATTTGACTAACTAAATTCGACCATGACTGTTTCGTAACTTCGTGCCCGATATCGGGGCATTTACTTCATCGAAAAGAAAAATTACTTGATACTGGCTAAATGCACAAACCGTGCGAAGCCAAAACAAAAAAAAAAGGGGTGTATACTGACATGGTCCCATATAAATTTCGTATAGATCTGATGATGGGTTTTGGAGACAGACAATGGAACTCTTCAAAAAATGACATCAAATCAACCGCGATTGCTGCTATCACATAAATTAAGCTTTGTTTTGACCCCAAGGGTGATGAAATTTCGAATTAGTGTGTGAAAAGTGAAAAATAAAAACTTAGTAAAACAACCGACTTCCGGAAAAACACTACAAACTGAAAAATAACTTTAATTTCGAAAATCGGTGACTTGGGATACTTACCTAGGTATTTTAATTTTTTCAGTTTGTAGTGCTTTTCCGGAAGTCGGTTTTTTTTAAGTTTTTAGTTTTCACTTTTTTGTTGTTTTTCCTTATTTTTAGAAAATAAACTTTTGTATGTTGTAGCCTAGATACTCACTGTTAGAGATAGAATAAAGTATCTACTGGTCTACACTACAACCAATTACTGTGCTTCGTGTGGGAGCTGACTCTAATAAGTAAGTACCTATTATTTAGTAGTAGGTATACCATCAAACAACACGTTATTGTCGAAGCAGTCCGATGACTAGTGACAGGAACAGCTCCCAAAGTTATGGTAGCTCGTTAGAGTTTCCTAACCGTAATAAGTAACACTTGCATGCTGAATCTGGCTGGACCCAAGAATACGACGAAGACGATTTGTATAAGCTGTGGTAGTTGTTTGTAGGTAGTACCTATCTGTTTTCGCTGAAAAAAACCCAGGAAGCTCCGGTAACCACCATAGACAAGTACACTCGCGGACAAAGAATACGGCTCAGTAAGATAACTCTACTACTCTTACTCTAAAACTACTCTAATTATTTTTTTTACGTTGAATAATTTATTATGGTTTGTATCTCACATACACACACAAAATTGATACTTTGTATTGCCTCCACGGGTTCTTCCCACAGCTTACAGGTTATCGGGCATGTTGTTTATTCAGTTTCTTATGCGATGTTGCCGGATATTGGTATATTTCTCCACTAACGCAAGTTTCAGGTCTCAAAGTGTAGGTGGGGCGGGGTTTCGATTTCTTACACACTTCCCAAGCCCGTCCCAAGCGTGTTCAATTTGATTCAGGTCCGGGCTTCTCGCAGGCCAGTCCTTGCGATTGATGCCAAAACGTCTTGAAAATACTTATTTACCTACAATTTGTGCTGGCGTTGTTATGCATAAATTTTCACCCACATTCATAAAGAATGGGCCGACATGCTCATTAAGAATTTCTGCCACATCTTGCACTAGTTAGCGTGCCGTTTTCTATCAGCACCAACTCCTTGCGACTATCAGAAGAGATTGCAGCCCAAACCATAACAGATACACCGCCGAACGGCATTTTTTCCTCAAAACAAGCTGATATAAAATGCCCTGGCCGTCGGCAGTTGGCACTATTCGCCGCCCATCATGTGCATACAGCATAAATCTGGATTACTCTTGCCCATTCTTCGTCTCCCATTGTGCGTGTTCCGGGCGTAATGTAATCTTGGTACGCGATAATCACTTTCAAGTTTTGGACTGTATTATGCGGTAAAATTAGCTTTAAGGAGCCGCAGCCACGGCTTTATAGTCCACTCGCTTAAATGTCGTCTCTACAGGTCTCTCGAAGTTAATTTGTTACTTCAACTGCCATTAGGTGCAAAATCGGCACCATGGAGCATGGTCGGAACAATAAATCGATCCTTTCAAGCTGTAGGACATCTCGGTCTGCCTGGTCTTCTTATGTTCTGCCCAGTTTCTCGGAAACGTTGGATGACTCGCTGCATTGTAGAAACTGACACGCCTATTGTTCTTACTATACTTCGCTGACTTCTGCCTTCTTCTAACATAGTGACCATGCATGTACAGACGCCAGGACATCAAGCTACCCCAAACTGTTAAATTTTCCCAATTGAATATGAACCTTATGCTTATGTTTTAAAGTTGAAAATCTATCAAAGAAATTTGACAGATTGGCGTAGCTTGATGTGCTGGCGTCTGTACATTCTTCTGGTGTTAGCTACATTATACAAATTAAATAATGATGGCGAAAGACGACAATTGACCGCCTTTTATCATTTTGATTTGTGAGAAACAAATCAAAGTTAAAAGTGACAATATGTAAAACAACTGCGAATTGAATTTTTTCCCAAATTAGAGGATTATAAAATGTTCACTTTTTTAATGACGAAGTAAGGTTTTTAACCCCCGACGCAAAAAGAGGGGTGGTATAAGTTTGACCGCTATGTGTGTTGTGTCTGTCTGTGGCGCTTAAATGGGTGAGCCGATTTGGGTGCGATTTTTTTTAATTTAAAAGAAGGTTTTCGAGCGGTGGTTCTAAGACATGTTTCATCAAAATCTGTTCAGCCATTTGAAGATTATCAGCTCTTTTCGGATTGATGAAGGGATTTGAGCATCTTCCACGGGTCTGATTGAGACGAAATCTGGTATTCTATTACTTCAATGGTATTAAACGAACAAAGCAACCTTGAACTGATGCTGGAGCATCACCTGGAATTTCCAAGATACCCAACTTCGTCACCAACAAACAGCAGAACTCAGAAGTATCATGTTTGGGCTCATTAAAAAGGTCTCAATGAATAGGTTATAGACAAATGGTCTGATGATGGAGTAGTAACGAGGAATAAGGATAAAAATTTCACTGTGGGAAACCCATGGATATTTGTGTCGATCGTAGCGTTGTAGATCATTTAAGGTTTTATATTTCATACGTTATTAATTACCTGTAATTTATAAAGTTAGTTTCATGCATGTAGGTAGGTACTACCATTATTCATTTGCAAGATACAGGGATTTTCGTCATCGACCCGTGTTATTTGACTGCGAGTGTAGATACTCGTAGGCAGGTAACATGTTTATTTTTCAAGACAGACATAAAGTTTTAAATACAAAGCTAAGCGTTTTGAGGTAGGTAAAACAGTTATAAGGGTTTAAGTTTAGAGTGCAATGCAAGCATCGGCGGCGGCGCGCCGCGGCGCATGTTTGGGAAGATTACGTTCTATTCGGTATTTTCTTCGGAGGACAACAAGGCTTATAGTATCTGTAAGCGTAGCGCTGGAGTAATACAGGAGTAGCACAAATGTAGCTCAGGCGTAGCACTGTCCGTCAGCGTCGCGTCGTAGCATTGGTATTGCTCAGGCGTAGCACCGTCATAGCACTGATGTAGTAGACGGGCGGCGTAGCACAATTGTAGCACAGGCGTGGAGTCTGTGCATTCCACAGGAGATCTACTTACTTTCATTCTAGTACATTCGTTCATTAGTCGCCCTGAGAAGAATACCTTGAAAGCATAAGGTTCATGTTCAATTGGTAAAATTTGACAGTTTGGGGTAGCTTGATGTGCTGGCGTCTATACATCAATTCTGGCGACCGACGGTTTAATACAAAACTAGAAAAAATAATGATCCGAATTAACGCTACGGGTATTCTCTTCGTGAAAAACTAAACCGGTTCGTACCTGCAGGTGTTTCTTTTTACCCACAAAGAAGAGGGCAGCAAAGGACGGGCTGGATCGCAGTAATTATTATTTAGGGACGAATTTAAAGCTACACAGGGGCTGCGGTATCTCTTTCGAACAACCCGCACCCCTGGCAGGCATCGGCCCTTGCTCGGACCCCACCTTACTAATCTCATGATGATCATAGCATGGAATTAGTAAATACGGTGATCATGACAGATGACAGATCGCTGACATTTGACAACGACAGACCAAAACTAACTTCGTTAATAAAGTACTCTGTGGTTGAATGTTGACGTCTCACTGTGTTGACGTGATTTTTTATCATTTCTCATTCATCAAGAACAAAACACTAGGCAGTGTTACAATCAGACTAGCTTGCTACATATGAGTAATCTGTGAATCAGACGTTGTATCAAAAAGAACTCTGTGCGTTGTATCTTCCAACATTGAATTTGTTTTGATAGTGTACTACCTGTATTGGAAATTAAAACGGAATAATGTGACTTTAAACTAAAATTTCCGCGTAACCCGACTTTTTTGGACCTGGAAATCGTTAAATATTTTTATTTCTTAACAATAATAATAATTCTCCGAGCAGAATTACGGACACCAGCAATCAGCTGTAGCACTCTCACAAGAGAAACTATCCAAGAAAGTTTTACGAAGTCGACAAATATTGCTGTAATATAGATTAGTGAAGGAAAGTCGGCAAAATGGAAGCCCCAGAATCCAGTGGCAGCAGCCGATCCAACATGGTGCAGCCGACTTCATGGTGCCATCCTGCAAACAGAGTGCATCGATTTTTCGCACTATTACTAATGTGCTTCCTTTGTTTTGGTAAGCTACAGTCAAATTGTTAATATTGTATGCATAGAATTGACTATCTGAGGAATTAAACTTCTTAAAACGCGGGCCTATTGTATCTGTAACGCACAATAAGGGGCCCACATTTTAGATTATGTCCAGTACCAAAGAAACAAAAAATCTTATTGTCCGTCTGTTACCATTTGAGGCGTTAACAGCTGCACGGATTTCAACTCATCATGACACACTAGTAAACCATGATCTGAGCAGGAGACAAGATATTTTTTCATTCCTATTAGTACATCTCCCCAGGATAATAATTTATGACTAGCAAGCAGGTGATGCTGTAGTGAAAAGCTGTACTACATAAAAATGAATGCATTAACAAGGCTTATTACTGAGTATAAAATAAATGAATTGGGGTAAGGGCAGGAGAAGAATGATGAAGATTAATATGTTAAATAAACAGACATAATATAATTTAGTATTGCTTTCTAAATATGTAAATTTTCCGGTTTCAGGTTCCTATTTTTGCTATGATACTCCTGGAGCGTTGGCTGACAACTTCAAGGATGACTCACACTTGAACACATCCCAGTTTGCATTGCTTTATTCTATATACTCATGGCCAAATGTGGTATTGTGTTTCATTGGCGGTTATCTTGTTGATAGGTATGTTTCTATGTAATTAGTTTGTTGTTTATCAGTTAATTATGAAACCTAACTCTATTTTCAATAATATATTGGTGCAATGTTAATAGTATTTACATTTAAATTGAAAGTTTTCTTAAATATTATCACATTTTTTTTTCTGTTTTGTTAATTATTGTTAAAAAGTGAGACTTGTTTTCATCTACATTCTTTTTCAATAGGTACAGAAATTGCCCTTACCATATTTCTTACTTAACTCTTTGCATGTCAAGTGCACACCATGTGTTCTGATAACAATAGAATTTCTATTGTGTCTGCTAATTAGACGCGCGACGGATAAGAGATGATTCTCATTACACCGTGCCATGTCCGGGCCGGGCCGGGGCCGAAGTGGAGCCCGCCTGTGGTGCATGTTTATATTACACCGGGTTGTAAGACGTGGAGGGAACGGGGCGTGTCTGTGCAACAACCGTGTCTGGGCCCGGACGGGACACTGATCATGCACTGTGTAATATAAACTGCTTCATACAAAATGTATGTAACGTTTTAAATCCGTGCCCTGTCAAATCCACGGACGCGGCCCGGGCCGGTCTAATGAGAATCATCCCTTAATGGGGGATGTGTTAAGGTAGCCCACGAAAATTCTAATTTGCGTTCATTTTTTGTAAATTTGTAGGTCAGTGTTAAGTTGTATGTTGAATAAAATATAATTCTCGACCATAACAAATATGGCTTTACAGAATGAGAATCAGCAATACTACTCCTTAAGGTGAACCTAGTCCACATTTTTTGCATACAAACTTTGGGAGTGTTTTACTCCACTGTCTGACATGGCACATCCAAAGTAAAATATGATATCGTTTTGTCTCATTATTAATATTGTCTGTACGGAAATACTAAAATAAAAACCTATTAAAAAGTTAGGAGCCAACAAAGATTCGTTTTTCTTGATAATTTTCCTTAACTTTGGGCTTGTTTTTAAAAAAAGAAGTGTAAAATCTCCAAAACGAAGTCGATACCGACAAAATTCAATTATCGAAAAGTTCAATAAACTTTATTGGTCATTGATTTATTGCATTGGCTTTTTCATAAAACCCGATCTTCCAAAGGACTTTTCTTAATTTTTTCGCGTTTTTTTTTACTATAAATGATCCTGCATCTCACTCAATAATGTTGTCCGTGTAGACTTGCGTCTAACTGCTCATCACTGATACTATCTCTGTCGGACACGACGCCTGGTGAGTCAGCGTGATAGGCCCACCAGTGAGTTTGAGCCCGCGACTAGGTTCCCCTTATGTTACAATTGGCCTCAAGTGACATGATTTCATGTAAAAATCATTAAGTAATATGACTATTTGAGGGTTGTATTGATGATTTTAATGATTACTAGCTGTGTCCGCGACTTCGTCCGCGTGGAATTTAACAGAAAAGAATATATTATTATTATTTTTTAATAAAAGTAGCCTAAGTTACTCCTTATTACATCAGCTATCTGCCAGTGAAAGTCCCGTCAAAATCGATCCAGCCGTTTCAGAGATTATCCGGAACAAACAGACAGACAAAATTTTTAAGAAATGTTATTTTGGTATATATGTACCGTGTATACATCCAAATGCATTTAGTAAAAAGCGGTTGTTTTAATATTACAAACAGACACTCCAATTTTATATATCTGTATAGATAATTCTGTAAATACATAGGTACCTATGTATCTGTAATGGTTGTGAATCATATTTTGTTCACTAAAGGATACGTTTTTAACCAGTTCGCAAACTGTAATCATGACATCAGCATAACATTCTAGACCCCCAAGCGCAGAAATTTTTCGTCGGTTATACAAAAAAAACTGCTGTTTCATAGGAAAGTGCAATACCTACGCGGCCAAAATGTATGGAACAGCTGATATTTTTTGTATAACCAACGAAAAATTTCTGCGCTGGGGGTCTAGAATGACATGCTGAATTCATGGTTACAGTTTGCGCACTGGTTAAAAACTTATCCTGTATACAGCATGACAACTTCCTGCTTCCACCTTAACTATAATGAATGATACATTTCCAACCATCAAAATAGAAGATTGATGCATAACTTTACTGTTCTGTTTGTATTGTCAAAATAACAGTAATAATTTTGTCTGTCTGTTTGTTCCGGCTAATATCCGAAACGGCGGAACAGATTTTGATGAAATTTGGTATGGGGATCATTTGGATCCTAAGAAAGGACATAGGCTACTTTTTATCGACATACCACGTTGGCGAAGCCTTGCGCCGAAGCTAGTCTCTAATATATCCAATAGTAATGACTTGATCATTTTAATTGAAAACCAATAATTAAACTAGGAGGAGAACAGTGTTGGCCCAGTGGTAACTGACGCGACTTACGAGATGTAGGTCGTAGGTTCGAACACAGACAGGCGATTTATTTTGTGTAAATTATTTCATCACCACTGCTCTCAAAACGGTGAAGGAAAACATCGTGAGGAAACCGGCATGTGCTAGAACCAAAAATTCTAAGATATGTGACATCTACCAACCCGCAATGGCCCCGCGTGGTGGATTACGGCCCACTCCCTCTCACAGAGTGGAGGACTGTGTCCCAGCAGTGGGAATGTTATAGGCTGATTATGAATTAAAGTATGAGCACCACTATACATTAGTATAATGTGTTATCCAAAAGTCGTCTGTTATGCTCTGGTCTGACAAAACAAATTGCATTTTATCATTAGGAATTTAGATCAATTAACACATATTGCATTATAAATACTTATAAGTATACCTACATGATATGATGTTTACAATATCTGTGACCCTATTCAGTCCAATTATATCATTCATTCCAAACATAGGGAATATTATACTACACAATTGCAATGTTGTTAAATTGTGGCATGCTTGCCCTCATTTAATTGCATCTATATCATTGAATGTGTTTTTTTTTTTTTTTTTTAATTTTTTTTTTTAAACACAAAATACGACACACAAAAATAAGAGCTAAGACAAAAACAATAGATGCTCTAAACCACGCTTTAAAATTAAAATTAAAATGGGCTGGTCACGTGGCGCGTCTCAAAGACCACAGATGGACCAAAACGGTTACATTATGGAAAGGCCCACAGGGCAATCGTTACAAAGGAAGACCTTACGCGCGGTGGGATGACGATATAAAGAAAATAGCGGGACAACAATGGCCACTTATAGCTAAAGACCGGGAAAAATGGCAAACTTTGGAAGAGGCCTTCACCTTGAGGGGGGTTCCTGTTACCCAAGAAACTTAAAAATATTTATTTAGGTAAAAGTTATTTTGTAAATAATTAATAGGAAATAAAAGGCTTTTTATTTTTATTTTTATTATATTTATTTATTATATCATTGAATAGCCCAATTCATAATAATAGTTTTTTTTTTTCAGGTACTTTGGTGTGAGATTGGGCACTGTAATTTATATGACGATTGTATTTATTGGAGCTGTAATATTTGCATTTGGAGTATATATTAATGCATTCTGGCTGATGATACTCGGCAGATTTGTATTTGGGTAAGTATGTACAACTTACACATAAAAAGCAGAAACAGGAAATGAGAAACGAAATAATGACGCCTTATATAGCATAAAGGACTGAATGTATGCTTGGATCATTACAAATACTCCTTTTATTTCACTGATTGTTATATTTAATCTATTTCAGGATTGGAGGAGAATCCTTACAAGTTGTTGTTAACAATTATGTTGTACTTTGGTTCAAAGGAAAGGAACTCAACATGGTATTTGGACTACAGTTATCATTCTCACGGTTTGGAAGTACTGTTAACTTTTGGGTCATGGAACCAGTGTACAGATGGGTATCTACATATTATGGAGGATATGAGAGATTAGGAGTTACATTGTTCTTTGGTTTGTGTCATGTTATTATTTATTGATAGTTTTCATAACTCCTTGTCATCTCCTTATTAAAATAATCTATCTTTTCAGCCTCACTAACTTGCTTCGTATCCCTTATTTGTGGCGTGATTCTTGGCTGGATGGATTACAGAGCTGAAAAAATTCTTGGAAGGCAAGATGAGCAAAGCAATAGTGAACCCTTCCATCTAACAGACATAAGACATTTCAAATCAGTGTTTTGGCTTTTGTCTATAATTTGTGTGGCATATTACCTAGCCATCTTTCCGTTTATTGCCTTAGGAAAGTGAGTAACTGCCTGGATTTTTCTTTTTTTTCTGTTACACCAGTGTTCAATCCTGTTCATTAACTGTACTAAATTATAACTAAACCAACAACATCTTAACATTTCTTTTATGATCTTACAGATTATTCTATGAGCGAAAATTCGATTTCTTGCCACAAGAGGCAAACAATGTAAATTCTATGGTTTATTTGCTATCAGCAGCTCTAAGCCCATTCTTTGGTATTCTCATAGACAAGACAGGACGAAATATGACATGGGTTATAATAAGTATTGTGACAACCATTAGTGCTCATTTTATGTTAGCTTTCACTTTCTTCAGTCCATATGTTGGAGTGGTAAGAAAAAAGCCCTTTTGTTATCGCAACACCTAAGTTATAATATTACATCTGTTAAAACAAGACATTACTTTTCAGATTACGCTGGGCATCTCTTATTCCCTGCTAGCCAGTGGTTTATGGCCACTTGTAGCTTTAATTGTTCCAGAAAACCAATTGGGAACTGCATACGGAATGTAAGGCTATTTTGAATTTTCATTTATGGCTAAAATGCACTGCATGCTACGCCTAATAATAAGCCAGCCATAAAAGTCATACATATCATTGGCTCCGGTACGATAAGACCACCGGACAGACCCACTACAAAGGGATTTGCGGATTTTGTTCAGTGGGTAAACTGTTGCCTTATCACATCACTCTTCAGCCTATCATTCATAATCACACCACACATGCTTCGCAAGGAACGCTTTTCTTCAGCATTTATTCTATTTTTATGCTTCTTATGCCCTTCCATATTAAGCGTAGGAACCAGCTCACCATTGTAAACAGCCAGTCGAACCTTTTTAGACACCAACTGGCTGGTCTCAATCGCATGCACCGCACCATTTACTTCATTTCCCGAATTTACTCTAAATCATGATTATTATAGGTATAAATCCTCCACAGTGCTTTCCGTCGATGTGCGCTAGCCCAAAGAGAACGTGTAGTATTGGCACAAGTGAACAAGTTATTGATGTGGACATTTTTTTTTTCAGATGTCAAGCAGTACAGAACATGGGTCTAGCCACTGTTATAATCTTTGCTGGAATGATTGTTGATAAATATGGATACTTGATGTTAGAAATGTTCTTCCTGGGGTGTCTCTTTGGTATGATTCAAAATGATAAAATTACGATTTATGTTACTTGATAATGAATTTGAATTTGTAATAAGTTTTTTTTTTCTAGTGTCCTTAATTGCGGCTGTGCTCATATACATTGTTGATTCAGCAAACAATGGTGTGCTTAATATGTCACCAAGTATGAGGGATTCCACGAAAACGTAAGTTTTGCCTTACCAAATATTTTTCACTAAGTAAAATTATATAGGGTGACTGGTAATTAGTGACCGATATTTAAACACAGGATTGTACTCATCATAACAAACAACTTTCCCAAAGAAACGATTTTATTTTATTTATCTACCTAATAAAAATAAATTGGGGTCAATAGACCCCAATTTTATTACCCCAATTGAATATTGTTATATAGGTATATCCCAATAGAATAGAATATTGTATAACTAAGGTTGACTGGTAGAAAATGCCTCAGGCATTAAGTCCGCCTTTGTACAGTATTTTTTACTTGTGCATTAAGTTTTTAATAAAATAAATATCGAGTACCTAACAAGAATAATATACTATCAGCTGTAATTTACAAACAAAAAAAATTTATCCACTTTTACCATGCTTTATTCTATCGCGCGCGCGCTATCAGCTGTGAGTCGCTTGACCCCGGGGTCAAGCGACTCACAGCTGGTGGTGTAAGTAGGTACAACCCTTTGATAGTTTTAATGCATGCAAAACTCTTGAAAGTAGTTAAATGTTACCAAATTACCAATACTACGGTAAACAACTCGTCTTTTCACTATCAACCGTTGATGGCTGACATCAAATGCATCATTTTGACTGACACATGGAATAGCGGTGTCGCTATTTGAAAATGAAAAAAAAAAATTCGAAAGACCGGAAAATTGAAAAAAAAACGCGGGTTTTTTAATAATTTGAAAAATGCTGAAAAACCGGCTTTTCGGTTTTCGGGTAACCCGGTTTGCATTCACTAGTCTATGGGCCAATTGGTTGGGTCTGTTGTAGAGATTGTCCTAAGATGGTTTTTGTCTATACTCTTTTTAAGTTCTCTGCCTCTTGTATTAATAAGTCTGGAGGCCCAGTGAACATTTTTTGCGTTCCAGTCACCTCCATCTATAAAGCGGGTGCCTAGGGTGGTAAAATACTCATTATATTGTTCCTCTTTCAGTTTATGTTTAGGAGGGCAATAAATTGCAGATACATTAAATGCACCATTTCGATCTTCTATTGCGACGGTTGCTGCTTGTATGTACTCAGTTTTGAAATGAGGTTGTTCATAATGTCTGATATTCTCTACTATGGCCGCTTCTCGATATTCTCTATTATAGACTTCACTACTATGGCCGCTCCGGCGTGCGCAGTCCCGTCTGGGTGATCTGTGCAGTAGATGTTGTAGTTCTGTATTTTAACACTGCTGTTTGCGGTTGTATGAGATTCTTGCACTAGTAGTATATCTATGTTGTGGGTGTGTAATAGGACTTCTACCTGTCTTTGACTTGGTGATAGCCCCGCTGGGTTTCACGTTGCTATCTTGAGGGAAGTCATTGTGATATCTTAGAGATAAGGGTCTTTATGTGATTGATTAACAGGCTCATTAGTTGTAGGATCACATCAATTTTTTCTGCTTCTTTTAAAAGCATGTTTTCTATGCTTTGTGATTTGCTTTTTGTGGGAACATTCTCATCTTCGGAGGTTTTGTCGGCTTTCGTTGCTTCAGCATAATGGCTTTCGCATGTTGTTTGGTCTTGGCCATATGTCATTTGGAAAGGTTGTAGGCGTGGGTCTGGTCCATTTATGTGGAAGTGATGGGTAGTTTTTCTTCAGTGGCTGGGCCCTGTCATCAGCATCTGGTTTTGGGTTTTCTCTGGCCTTAATGTGTGGTTATTTTTGTATGTCAGGGTTTTCTTCCCCTAGCCAGTTCGTTCAGTTATATGTCCTCATTGGTACGCAAGCACACTGCAGACCACAACCGGGCGCCGAAGGCTCGCCCTCGCGCTTCATACTTGGCTACTACAGGTCGCGAGGTAGATGTTATTCTTGTTGGTATTTTCTTAACAAATAGCGTAGCGTGGTCTCAACACCTTTCCCTTGAATTTATATACGGGCTGATTTTTTAGTCACCGTCCAAATTTTTCAGGGTCATAGTACCCGTGAAATTGAACAACTTTCTCCAAGGAACATGGGTCGAAATATGAAAAAAAAATCGACCTCCCATGCAAAATCAATAGTTAGCTGGTCGATTTTGTATGGGAGGTCCGATTTTTTTTTTCATATTTCGACCCATGTTCCTTGGAGAAAGTTGTTTAATTTAACGGGTACTATCACCCTGAAAAATTTGGACGGTGACTAAAAAATCAGCCCGTATATATATATTTCAAGTATATATTATAGTAGATATGTATGCATGTTTTATTAGTTAATAACCTATTTATGTAATATTATTTATAATTCATTATGATATATTTTATGGGTTTTTTTCATCATTGTTCCTCTCATCCGAAGTACCTGCCATCTAATCTCTGCACCACCCTTGGTTGACTGGTAGAAAATGCCTAAGGCATTAAGTCCGCCTTTGTACCTTTTTTGTGTGCGAGAAGTTTAAATAAATAAATATTCTATTGGGGTGATTGGTCACATGCGCTAGTTAAATAAATAAAAAACCGTTTCTTTGGGAAAGTTGTTTGTTATGATGAGTACAATCATGTGTTTAAATACCAGTCACCCTATATACTGTAAAACAAACGTTCTAGCTTCTAACAAAGTGTTCTAGAAACTAAAAAGATGTTTCAAAAATTATCTTAGTAATAGTAACCTCTAGATTCTATTACAAAACAAGGTTTTTATTTAGTGCAAGTTAAATCCACCAACCAGTTTTTTAGTTAAGTTACAAAACTGACAACTTAGTCCGGTGCTAAGTTGTCCTTATTGTATTAAGACCTTTACCTAAATCGAAATAAAGTTTGAAATGCAAAAACCGACCCAGCGCTTTTAGGCTAGAACTACAGCTAGATCGTGTTTTGTAGGTAATAAGACGGTTTACTAAAATAATTTGTAAGAGTACGAGTACCTACATCTTTATTT
Organism: Antitype chi; assembly: GCA_947359405.1. NCBI lineage: Eukaryota > Metazoa > Arthropoda > Insecta > Lepidoptera > Noctuidae > Antitype > Antitype chi. The sequence goes on from OX375813.1 coordinate 9,160,222, forward strand.
TTAATGATAGTAAACGCGGTTGTGAATACTAGTGTTCAATATATTATAGAAATAATATAATATACGTACCTACTCGTATCATAATTAAACTCTGACACAACTAAACTTGACTTTGACTTTTAAACTGTTTAAGAGGTTAAACAGATTTGTTGTGTTGTGTAATCAGAGTCAGAATCAGCGTCATATGTGATAATGGGACAGTATAGTAATAATGAACCGTGATCACACGTGACTCATGGCGATTGTAAAAAGGCGCAGACAATGAACCTGTTTATTTACGGTGGCTTAAAATTTTAAGTGTATCAACCATTCATTTCATAATATTCAGTTGGCATATAGGTACTTTAATTTTATTTAACAATACGATTATTATCATTCCAGGGTTACAGAAACTGACGAAACTGCAAATCTATTAGACCATGAGGATTTTACAGACCAAGAAGAAACTGACTCGAGGAGGCCGTCGGAGTCGTTAGATCAGTCCATTAACACACGAGACGTCGCCCTAGAACAGTCTGATAGAATACGCAGCAGATACTTAGCACAAATATTGCCTACCAGTAATGCTTCAGAAAGACAATAGACAATCAGATATGATTTTACTATCATAGGTACCTGTAAATAATTATTTTCCTACTATGTATGTACTTCATTTAGACTTAGAATTAATTAATTTACTTATTTTAATTTTATAATCGGTAATAAAAGAAAATATAAAAGTGTAAAAAGTTTACTGCGTCGTGTATTATTTTTAGATAATTGGGTTATTTTAGGTAACAGCTACCTATTTTGAGATTAACATTACAAACATAACATTACATTATAACATATAAATTAAATTCAGCAGTCAATACAATTCATAGTCGTTTTCTACTTTTATGTATTAACCGAGATAGTCTGGAATGAAAGTGTTATCAAAGTGCAATACTTATTTAAAAAATCATTATATTGTTGATTAGGGTCATTGTTTTTGTGTTAAGGCTCTTGCAAACTTGCGTAGAACCTTTTCTATGAAAACCAACTTCATAGAAATTGTTCTACTAGTGTCGCGTCGCACCTGTCTGAAGAAGCCTATAACAGTGACATCTTTTTTAGTAACTTTTTTGTTTTTGTTTGCAAGTTAGCAACCATAGATATAACTTAGTTTTTCAGTTTCATTGAAATACTATGAAATACAAACTAGTAGCTTAGTTTTTGCCGTTGATAAAATAAAAATATTGTTCACTTCTCATGCTCTAAAAAGACACCAATGTAGCCCAAAGACTACAATAGTATACTGGCAAATATAGCCCTACGAAGCGTAAAAAGTAATTCGTTTTTTAATTTCCTTCATGTGACTTAAACAAACTCAAACAGCCAGTAAATATACTATTATCTGTGGAGTGTGCACCATCCTTATTGCGAAAATGTTGAGAGGTTTTATAAATAATTCGAATAGTACATTTAGCTTCAAGTACCGCGAAAATTTCAGAATTTTTGTCAAGTGTAAATTTTTTCGGCTTTATATAAATTTATTAAGAACTAGATTTCGCCCGCGGCTTCGCCCGCGTGGAGGTCGGAAATTATCCCGCGGGAACGTACTACCGGGATAAAAAGTATCCTATTTGTTAATCTAGGTTATAATCTATCTGTGTGCCAAATTTCATCCAAATCCGTTCAGCCGTTTTTGCGTGAAAGAGTAACAAACATCCATTCATCCATCCATACTCACAAACTTTCGCGTTTATAATATTAGTAAGGATGTCCAGTGGCAGTTGTGGTAGGTTTATGTTCCTTGGTGAAGAGTTTGACGTCGAGCAAAGAGCAAAAGACATACTTATTAGATATTGTGATTTTTATTTTATTAAGTAATATTTATTAGGTAAGTACATGTTTTTGTACTAAATTGACAATTTTTCTCGCACTCAAAGTGAAAAGTACAGTTTGCACCTCGAGACTAAACGCCAACATAATATACCCTCGGTTTCATTGACTCCCTCGCACGCTCGGGAGTCAAACCACCTCTGGTATATTATGGCTTCGTTTAGTCCCTCGTTATAAAATGTACTAATGCATGGTTAAATTATTAACCAGTTTTACGTAATCCTTCACTGTGCGTTGTCCGCCACGCACTTGAACGGTATATTAACGAAGTTAGAGTAGCTGCTATGGGTACTGGAATAGTAAAAGTTAAACTCAAAAGCAAAATAGAAAATAAAATAAATTATATTCAGTTATTAAAAATAAAGAAACAAAACAAATCTTCCGCTTAAATTAAATAAATCTTACTGCCGGCGACACATTGAGTATGTTGACACTTTCATCAGATATTTTTGCAACAGAAATTACCTAACTAGTTTATACAAAATATCATGATACGCCTGTTGCGCTAGTGTCTCGCTGTTAGTAAAATTATTACGCAGTATTATGATATCTGTAGACTGTAGAGGACGAATAGTACCGTTTCTCAAGATCACCAAGAGATAAGTAACCAGGCTCGTCAGTTTAGTAAGAAAACGATGGATGTTATCGTATAAAATTTAATTTAACTAATACAAAACACACAGTTCATTTCATCGTTTCAGCCGAAAGACGTCCACTGCTGGGCATAGTCCTCCCCCAAGCTGCGCCACTTCGAACGGTACTGTGCTTCCCGCATCCAGCGGACTCCTGCGGCCCTCACAAGGTCATTTATCAAATTATATTTTATTCAAAAACATTAATAGGTTTCTTACCAAACTTCAACTATAACCGATGACCCTGGTTACTTATTTGTTTTTGGCGACTGTACCTATATGTTAACAATGGCAACTTGCGTTACAGTACGATTCACGAAAGATGACCACAAATGGCGGCCGTCTGCGCACGTACACGTACGTAGACGAATAGCGACTGAGCAGCCTATCACGAGACGCGCACGCACCAATGGCGTCGCTCCGGTCTTGACGCATTCCGCCCGCGCTTCACCTCGCACCTCCAAAGGGACCTAAAATATGCCTTCTGCGCCGTGGTCATCTTTCGTGAATCTTACTGTACCTATGTATCATATAACCTGTAGGTAGCCTTTGGCTTGCCTCTCTAACAGAAGAATATTCAGGATAGTATGTTAACGTAAAATAACTTAAACTTAACTAAAAATACATATGATAATTATTACATCATCATAAATTATTATTATGTTATAAATATACAGTAGCAGGACATCACTAATAGTAGGTGGAATCACAGGGAGTAGTGATTCTGTTGATTCCCCGTGACAGATGACTGTGGTGCCGATAGGGTATTACACCCATTTTTGAAAAGTGTTTTAATTAGATTCTAAAATGCTAGTATACCACTTAAAAAAAACATTTTTATTGAATCGATTAGTGCCATAAAAATGCATTGAAATTTTAAATTTTCAAATTTCGCGCGCAATTTGTTGAAAACGCTGAACGCAGTGGACGCCTTATTGTTCTGTGGGTATGACGTCAGTTTTCTGTTTATACAAATGATGCGTTGATATTTGGTATGATAATTGTTTGTAATTTAAAAAATGAGTTATTATTCTACTTATCGTTGGATTGCTGTTCCTGAATGTAAGATATTATTTCAATAAAAATTACTTTGGTTACGAAAATAATAAAAGTACAAAGTTGTTTAGTTGATTAGTTAAAAACAGCGGTATGACGTACGTAATAACATGGCGGCTACTATTTCACGGTGTTCAAAAACATTTAAAATAATGAAATCTTTGAATTTAATTTTAACATTTATTTTGTTATTTCATGAACTAAATCCAACATTTTATGACTGGTTTTTGCCTAAAAAGCTATTTAAATAATATAATATTTTAGATTTTTCTCGCATATAGTAAAATAGCCCATTGGTGATATTTTTAGACTCTTTCTCGTAGGTATAGGAAATTGGTGGTGTCACAGGGAATAAACAAACATTTTACACTGGTGAATTAAACATATTATGCAATGAATAATAAGTCTCATTTCTTTTTTTATAAGTACATAAAGATAACTTTAAGTAGGTGCTTATAGTGCAATATAGTAAGTAACAATAATAGGTTGAAAATAAGCCCATTTGTGCTTATCTTTAGTAATATTTTACAAGTGTATAATTATTGCTATTACATTTATTATTAGTACATAACTTATTTATTTAATTAAGGCATATCACTTTGAGGTAATTTCAACAAAACATTGATGTATTCTAAACCTATCTATAGAATTCATCAATTTTTTATTATTATTATTAAATTTAAAACCCATCTTTTACATGAGCCATCTAGTTAATATTAATTAAAGTCCGACCGAAACCAACCGATTTCGTTTTCGGTTTTTGGAAATTTTCGACAGAAATATCCATTTAAGACGGCAGCCGAAAAAATGATATGTTTCGGCAAATTAATTCTAACAATTCGTTTTATCAAAGAAAATCCATTGTTACAACAATGGTACAATAACTGAGAAAATGCTCAAAAATTATAACATACCGTTTGTTATTACATTTCGTTAATTTTCGTGTGGTTTAATTCGATACTAAAAGATTGATTCTTAGAATGGCAATAGGCTCGCCCCCTAATACATGGGACTTAAACATAACTGCCGAAATGTGGGTGTACTATACACCCACGTTTCGCCAGGTATGAGTGATGAGTCATAGTCACCTCTGCCCAACCCTTCGGGGAAACAAGGCGTGATGTTATGTTTAATGATCCATAATAATTTTTTTTCTGTTTTCAGCCAAAACGGAAAATTAGGCCGAATTGCGTTTTTAGCCAAATAAAATCGTTTTTGGTCAGACTATTAATAAAACATGCTGCATGACTGATGGAAAACTATAAAAAATATGCTAGTGGCTTAGAGATAAGTTATTTTCTTTAACAAGCACCCTAATTGCGTAACACGCGATTAATCATAATCAGTTTCATTTTGACAATTCAACAATATTCACGGCGTTATTTACGTTATTGAGCAGACACATTTTTCGAACTTACGAAGCAATTGTTTAGCCATCTGTTTCAAAACGAAACAGATTATGATTAATCGTGAGTTACGCAATTAGGGTGCGGCTTACTCTTTTACTTATTTGTAAAAATACTTAGAACAGGTATTTAATAAAAATAATGATTTAGTCAGTATTCGTTTTTAAATATTGGCAGCTAATAAGTGCTTTAGTCTTTCAGTTTTTGGTCACTAACGTAATTTGCACTTATCTTCTAAAAGCCATTCAATACCATTTCCTGGTAATTGACTGTGAATAAAAGGGGATATCCAAGTTAAATACCATCTAGAGCCAAATACTTCTATCATATTAAGCTTCCAGCCTTTGTTGTATATGAAATCTTTAGTGTTAATTTTTATTTCAGGAACTAATCTACCATTAAATATGTTAATAGAATGGTACAAGAAAAAAAATCCAGAAATAAGTCCAAGTAGCACATTCAACTCTATTAAGGCAACATAGAAACTTTCAGCACCAAAGTCAATCACAATGCTAGCAAGTGGACACATAAACTTAAACAAAATAATTCCATGGTTCCATTCGAAGATTAGGGATAGATATTTAATATTATAGTAGAAAGAATATGTCATACCCACAAAGAGATAAAATGTGAATAACATGAAATATCTATGATTAAAGTACCCAACACAGCATGTAAAAAACACACAATGATGGTCCCTTTTTAAAATACAAATATTACAAATGTCACAATGCCAGGCTCGAGGTGGTCTCAGACATTCACACACACTACATAAAGCCCATTGCTCTTTATCGAAACCTTCAAGGTTTTTACCTTTAATTGTAGTATTTGTAAACATACCATGAATCAAATTGCCGATAACATTATGAAACAGAAAGCTTGCACAACCAAGATGACAGAAGAAGGCCAAGCTCCAGTGCTCTATCAATGTAGGTAATACAACCCATAATTCAAACATGAATGCAGGTATAAGTAGCGAGGTAATTGCAATATAAATGCTATGTTCTGAAAACCTTCTCAACTGCCTATTTTTAATAAACTCCAGTTTCATATGCATTTTGTTTAATGATTGGATCTTTTTATATCTCAAAAAAAAATCTAGTATCCACCATTGCTGAACCACTAAAAATGTTGAATGGATTTGCCTGAAATAAAGAAATAATTTACTAGTATTTAATAAATATTTTAAATTAAAATAATTATTTTTAGAAGTATTGGGGAGGATTCTCCGTAACTAAGAGCTGAAAAGGTGGGAGTCATGGACGACAGACTGGTAGGTCTAGAACATTATTTACCGTACCTACCTATATTATAGACTTACTATGATTTGTGTCTAGGAACTAAGTTATTAAATTAAATATACCTTCAATTATTTTCTAGAAATAATAAAAAAAAAATCACAATGTTTTCGTTGATACAAGTCAATTACATTCTCTTGTTATTTATTGTCAAAATGTCATTGTCAAATGTCAATGTCAACTCCACAAAAATTGTTATTGTCAAATGTGACAATCCATGGGTGCGTTCAATAATTATTTCATTCGGTCAAATTCGAAAACACGGAATATCACGCCCATATTCTCCGAAGGGTTAGCAGAGGTGCACCTATGGTATATCCACGTATATACATAGGTCCCATGTACTAGGGACGACCCTTCTGCCACCAACCGGTCACAAATCTAGACTGCGGGTTGCTACTGAGAAATTCCAAAGGCAAAAATCCAATATCATCAGTAGGACTTGCGACCAATAGACAAAAAATTAGCAAAAATGCATTTTATTAAAATTACTGAATTTTCTACAGTGGTAGTTATACTTAATATTATTATTCACCCCAAACTTTTTTCCACTATATATTTCACAATAACGAATCGTGGGATTCTGAATAGCTGTCGAGCGTGAGCAAGAAAAATGAAAACATCATGAAATTGTTGACAGACATCTTCAACATTACTCTCAGATAGAATCTGGTTTTGGACTCAAAAAATACATATTCAAACACTAACTTCCCCAAAAAAATGGTTCATCTTTATGGTCTTCATTTGACGTCTTCATCCGCGCCCGCCCTCTTCTTCCTTCACCCCCTTTAACTCCCCACATCGCGACGAAAGTTTAGGTTCAAAGTCTGGGTCCAAAATTATTTTTAATTAGTTAATTCTTTTCATCGTTTATTTAGTTTTTGTTAATCTAAAAAACTTTCAAACATGTCGAACAGTAAGATATTTAATGCACTTAAGATCTTAAGGACCCGCAAGGATCTGAAATATTTAACTGGTGAGTACTACTTCAGTGACTTTCTCGGCAATTTCATTTGTCGACAATCTGCAATAATTTAACTATTATAAAATCTTTGATTTTTTGTACTGTTGGATAATTATAATGGTCTTAATAACGTTTTCATAATTACTATTTTAGGCTCTCACAGTAGAACCTATGCTGCTGCAGGTAGTCAAGTCCATACCAAATGCAAAATTGTCAATGGCGTTTATGTGGTTACTCTTGATTCGCCTAATACAAAGGTAAGTTCTAACCTTCTTGTTTAATTACCACTACGTACAAATGTTTATTTTTAACATAAAGCTACTAAGAAAGAGACTTATGATTTAAAAACAATATAGTTTTATTTTCTTAGTAACTACTGTTCTATGCACTAAACTTTATTAATGACACATTCACTACATAGGTCTGATATGATAAAAACCCATTGCTAAACTTGTAGTTCTGCATAATATCAAGTTGAATAAGACTGGTTGATAGCTCAGCGTTTAGGTGGAATTTTCTCATACATTTTGAATTTTAATGTGTTCCTTTACTTCATCATAATCTTTTTATTGATAATCGATTAACCTAATAATGACATTAATTATTCCGGATTCCATTTCCAAGGTGGAGAAAGCCTGATAGACACACTGAGATTGTTATAATTTCATAAATATCTGGCTGGAGAAAAAACATGACATTTTTAAGTATAATAATAATTGAGGTCTCACTAATATGATATAATGCAAAGAAATTGTTCATAATAATAAGTAAACATTATTCAAGCTCTCTTTCTCAAATAGATAATCATAACTGTAACTTTGGTTACAAAAAATACATGCTAAAAGTTAGCTTACCTTGAAGTCAATATTTTTGTTAATTAAATAATTACATGGTCAATTGTTTAAAAAGTTTATTTTGTTATCCCGCGCGGCTAAATAAGAGCGTTCATCCTGCGCGGGCGGGCAACGTCGCATTTTTAGTGGTTTTTCATGATTATTTTATTGAATACAAAACAAAGTACAAAATATTTTGTCAGCCAAGCGCTACATTATTCATGTTTACAATTATTTATAACATTTACTCTTGAATAAAAACATTTAATCGTAATACATACTGCAAATAGAAAATAATTGATAATATGTACATTTTTAAACGTAAATACCAAAATAACTGTTAAAAAATAGCATACAAATTATAAATGCAGAACAAAAACCACAACAATGTATATTTTTTTTTTATATGTAATAGTAGTTATAATAGATTTATCTTCATTACAATTTAAAGTAATAACCAGAGGTCGGAATTAGGTAGAGTTATTTATGCACTTACACTGATTTCATACAACAAAAGAATAAAGTGGATATGTCCCAAATCCTGGGATTAATTTTGAAGAGCAGAAGAATCCCGTGGTCTATTAAATAAAAAGTTATTTACTTTTACACAATTTAAACCACTGCACGCACGACGTTGCCAAATTTCTATCTCTGAGGGTTTTAATATTATTTATTGGTTATATTGTTGGTCACACGGGATTGTCCATTAGAAATCCCGGAAAGATCCATATTAATATCAACATTTCGATGCAAGTACATACATAACTCTACCTAATTCCGACCTTTGGTAATAACTAAACTACCTGTGTTAAAAATAGCCTAAAGACGAAACGAAATATTATTTTAAACCACTTTAAATTCGCCGGACAGTTCATAAACCAGCACCCATCCATCTATCCATATGTATGCTTATTCTATTCAAATAAATAAATGAAAAGGTGTCAATGAAATGTATACCAAATCCAAGGAGAATTGAGTCTATTTTCTTTGTTAACGGTAAATAATTGTATGTTTTAGGTGAATTCATTAAACACTGCTGTTATGGATGAGGTGAGTCAGGTACTGAATGAGATTGAATCCAACCCCTCAATCCAAGCAGCAGTACTAATATCAGGCAAGCCAGGATGCTTCATTGCTGGAGCTGACATTACCATGCTGGAAGCATGCAACACCAAAGATGAATTTGTTGACTTGTCTAAGAGAGGTTAGTACTAAAACATAGTTTGTATAAACCCATGTATGCTGGAATGTAGCTCTCTGCAAGACAATTAAAAAAGAAGTTCGAAGAAGAATCAAATGATTGTTTTTGAAGTAGGAAAAATAATCATTTTTGGCTCTTAAAAATAGTGCACTTAGTAGAATAAAAAATAAATAATCATTTAATATAATTTTATTTCTTATCTAATATTAAGTAATAATAAATAAAAATAATTTATTTATTGCTGTTTTCATAAACAATTATGAAAGAAATTCCTTGGTTTTTCATTTAAAATTAACATTTCATTTTTATAATAGTAATTGTAATATATTATTAAATATTCAATTATAGCAGTCACTGTTAATATTATAAACTAATTTATTAAATTATGCATAATAATATGAAGCTTGAAGCCAGACTTCTTGAAATATAATATGTCTACTTTAGTTTACTTACTGTACTGTCCAATTCTTAACATTTTGTTGCCATACAGGTCATGGAATTTTCCATAGGATTGAAAGGTCACGTAAGCCCATCATCGCCGCGATCCAGGGCAGCTGTCTCGGAGGTGGCTTGGAGACAGCCCTTGCCTGTCATTATCGTATCGCTGTTAAGGACCCTAAGACTGGATTTGGTCTTCCTGAGGTTATGTTAGGACTGCTACCCGGAGGAGGTGGAACGCAAAGGTACCTAAAATAAAATTGTTATAGCAGGTTTGGTTTTTTAAACAACACCTAAGAAATTATGACGCGACAGGCAGCGGTTTTATTATATGGGAACTTAACAGTTTTGTTTATTCAGAAGTTTATTCTTGTCATCCAAACCCTATTCCCAAAATTGGTTTTGTAATTTAGGGCTAGACATTAATGTAAGTGGAAGAAATCTAAAGAGAATTTCTGAGTAAAGTTAAAAAACGAAAGTTCCATTTCTGGGCCATAAACATGCGCGTCTGCGATGTTGCCTCGATCTTACCCGCGCGAAATTCCGCTCAGTTCAGCCCCTAGCCTAAAAGTCAATAGATATAATTTCTTCAGCTGGAAATGATAGCAGTAGAAATTATAATAAGGAAGCAACCATGACCTGGGTGAAGATCATGTTATGTAATACTTGGCAATGAAATAATATTCTGAGTAAGGTTGCCAAACTACATTCATAATCATATCGTTTATGTAACTAAGCACTATGTGTGCTCATATTGATTGCAGAGTACATTTACATCTAAACATAAATGTACTTGACAATCAGTTCATCAGTGGCTATTTTAAATTAGATCAGGTCACATGAATGAACTCACTGACCAACTATAAGACGATATAACATGTACCATTATATCGTCTTATAGTTGGTATAGGACAATTGTATAGTGCTATGCAATGTTCGTGCAAAAATTTAGGCATAAAATGATGTTTTATTTCCAGAATGCCAGTACTTACATCCATACCTACGACTTTGGACCTAGCTCTTACCGGCAAAACTGTAAAAGCCGATAAAGCCAAGAAGTTGGGAATAGTTGATTTGTTAGTTTCCCCTCTTGGTCCAGGTAAATTCAATTTTATATAAAAGGTTAAATAAGTCATGTCAACTAATATGAAGAAAACTTACAATATATATCTATGGATAGTATAGATACATAGTGTAAGGGCCCATCCATCCATCACATTTAGTTTGGTGGATTGATTTATGATTGACTAGTTTCCAAAAATGTACTATTTTATTTTCTATAAAAATATTTTGTTTCTTTTCCATAGGCTTGAGTTTACCAGGAGATAGCACAATGAAATACCTAGAACAGGTAGCAATTCAAATTGCAAGAGACATTGCGAATGGCAAAATAAAAGTAGATAGAGCGAAAAAGGGATTAGTACAGAAAATCACTGCTAGCATAATGCAAATGGATGTGGTGAAGAATATGATCTTCAACAAAGCCAAGGAGCAGGTCATGAAAGCTTCACGTGGTCTCTACCCAGCTCCATTGAAAGTGAGTTGTTCAATAAATGTTAGTTTTTTAACAGGCCAGTCATTCAAAATATTGAATGGGGTGGACCTGGTGCCCAAGTTGTTGGTGCGCTACAGAGTATTATTGGTTACAATACAAGTAAAACCCAGTGTCTTTACATCAAAAACCATCTTACTTTCAGATCCTAGAAGTAGTAAGAACTGGTGTTGACAAGGGCCCCACTGAAGGCTATGAAGCAGAAGCCCAAGGTTTCGGCGAGCTCGCCGTCACGCCTCAGAGCAAAGGTCTTATTGGTCTGTTCAGAGGACAAACTGAGTGCAAGAAAAACAGGTTTGGAAAATCCAAAGTTGAAGTCAAAACGGTGAGTGTTTGAAGACATTTTTAATCATGTTTTGCATTGTATGTTATTTAGCTTTACTTTTATCATTTTGCTTTCTTTTTCAATACTACATCAAGGAATACTATAGGTACGAAACATTTGTAACTCTCAAAAATAGTAGTTCTCAAGCACGTCATTTGATATACTAAAACAGTCTTCAACTTCTAAGTAATAATGTTCATATTTGCTTAGATTGGAGTGCTCGGCGCTGGTCTGATGGGAGCTGGTATTGTGCAAGTGTCCATCAACAAAGGTTACAATGTTGTCATGAAGGACGCCGCCAAACCTGGTCTCTTCAGAGGTGTGGGACAGATCTCAAATGGACTAGCTACCGCTGTAAAACGGAAGAGGATGTCTGGGTAATTCATTTGTATGAATAGTTTAACTGTTTCATAACCATTTTCAATTGAAATATTCATGGTAAATATAGATTATTTTGAAATACTTTGTCTAATTAATCTGTAACTTGGTTTTATTTGCAGCCTGCAGAGGGACAAGTACTTGTCAAACCTTTTGCCGACTCTGGACTACGATAAAATGAAGAATTGCGACTGTGTCATTGAGGCTGTGTTTGAGGACATCAACATCAAGCATAAGGTCATCAAGGAGCTGGAAGCTGTGATCCCTAAACACGCGATTCTCGCTACAAACACCAGCGCTATCCCCATCACCAAGATTGCGGCCGGAAGCAGCCGTCCTGACAAGGTTATTGGTAAGTTGTAGTTTTTGTTATTATTAAACAAGTGCAATCAAGTACCTACAGAGTAAATGTCAATATTTGTAAATAGGTGAGCTGGTACTCATATATTTACAAATAATTGTAAACATATACATTTATGATCACATAATTAATTTATCTGTAATTGCTTCATTTTTAATTCTTTGTAAGTACCTTTTCTAGGTAAATCGTCTTCACATAGTATCCGTAATTATATAATTATTATGGTAAATATTGTAAAACTCTTCTCCACACGACATGCGACACTACCTTTTATAAGGAGCAACTAGAATCAATTCCATTTTCCTTTAAATATTGACGTTCAAAAGTGCCTTTTATGTGTCCATTTTAAAATAAATAATTAGAGTGTGAGTTTGTCCAAACGCAGGTATGCACTACTTCTCGCCCGTGGACAAGATGCAGCTGTTGGAGATCATTCGGCACCCGGGCACCAGCGACGACACGGCCGCGGCTGCCGTGGGCGTGGGGCTGCGCCAGGGCAAGGTCGTCATCACCGTGGGCGACGGGCCTGGCTTCTACACCACGCGCATCCTCTCCACCATGCTCAGCGAAGCCGTCAGGTAAGTTTATACGAACCAATATGAACAAAAACTCCATTGAAACTGGTTTTAGACCAGCAGCTGCCCTGATAGACGTTGTCCTTTCTAAATTTAATTCTGGTCTTAGCTCCTGTAATATGGTGTACACTAGCGTAGGAGCTAGGGAATTTATAAAAATGTTTGTAAAATATATGTCAATAAAGATTATTATCATTAACATTATCATACAAAAATCCAATTTTCCAGTTTTCTGGACAATTTTTCATTTTTCTGTCTCTGAAGACTTTACGGAGAATAAAGAACATAAAAACAAATTTGTCCAACTGTTCTCAAGATCTCGTTTATTACCAATGATAATGAACAGCATTTAACCTTTACTTATACGATAGATAATAGGCAAAACTAAGTTCTGATTTGGATTTTGCACTTTCTAAATGAATAAATACTCTTTTGCTGGAAGGATTTGGGGGAGGCCTTTGCTCAGCATTGGAACAGTGTAGGCTAAAAAAAAATTGCTAGGAATAGGTTCGTATTAATAATGTCTACATCAGACACTTGGTTGAATGTTCTTTAAGGTGAATCTAGTCCACATTTTTCCCATACAAATTTCGGGAGTGTATTACTCCACTGTTCGACAATGTAGAGACGCCAGCACATCAATCAAGCTACCCCAATCTGTTAAATTTCTTTGATAGGTTTTCAACTTTACTACATAAGATTAAGTTTCATGTTTAATTGGGAAAATTTAACAGTTTGGGGTAGCTTCATGTGCTAGCGTCTGTACATCAAAAATTACATATGGTATGGTTTTGTCTCATTATTAATATCTAACTGCTCATCACTGACAATACCTCTGTCGGACACGATGCCTGGTGAGACAGCGTGCTTTTTAGTCAGGCCCACCAGTGAGTTCGAGCCCGCGACTAGATTCCCCTTAATTTGGTATGTTATGCGAAATTGTTCATTAATAATGTTATCTTTTGTTATTAATGACAGATTATTACAAGAAGGCGTGGACCCCAAGACTCTGGACAGCCTGACTAAGAACTTCGGTTTCCCAGTCGGAGCCGTCACATTGGCTGACGAAGTCGGCATTGATGTCGGGTCACATATCGCCGTCGATTTAGCTAAGGTTCTGCTCAAATCATTTGATATTCAATAAGCGACTGTAAATTATGAAATCGACTTTTAGAAAAAGTTGAGTTCTTTAGATTGGTGTCTTTTCTTTCTGAAGCTTGTGTTAGTTATCCATAACTTTAACTATCATTTAAATGTATTTTATTTAAAAAACTCGGAACATTTAATAATATTTTGAATATTTCCAGGCCTTTGGTGACCGCTTCAGCGGAGGTAATTTGCAAGTCATGCCCGACTTTGTCAAGGCTGGGTTCCTTGGCAGGAAGTCTGGCAAAGGTTTCTACCTTTACGAGAAGGGATCTAAGAGCAAGGAGGTGAACCAGGAGGCCGTAAACATCCTGAAGGAGAGGTATCCGTTGGAGCCCCGCGGAGCCAACACTGCAGAGGACCAGCAACTGCGAATGGTATCTAGGTAAGAAGATGACATGTTATAGCACTATTTATTTTTATGACCATAGGAAATTGTACAATAATATCTGGTCGTAATATAAAAGTTAACTCTCTGTGACCACTGAAAGAATAATTATGTGTGTTATTTGAAGATGTTTTCAATTTCAGATTTGTAAATGAGGCTGTTCTTTCATTGGAAGAGAAGATTCTGCACAGCCCTCTGGAAGGAGATGTTGGTGCTGTCTTCGGACTTGGATTCCCACCGTTCACCGGTGGACCTTTCAGGTACTGTTTCATATTGAAAATGATTATGTTATCTGAAGAATTTGTGCGACATAGATACTAACGTGTTTATTGCCGTCTTCCAGATGGGTGGATCAATTTGGTGCTGATAAACTGGTTAAGAAGATGGAAGAGTTCCACGGCCTATATGGAGCTCCTTTCAAGCCCGCTCAAACCCTCGTGGACATGGCCAGGGATGGCAAGAAATTCTACAAAAACTAAATTTATCCATAAAATGTTGAATATTTTTAAATTGTTCAAAAATTCGTGGCTGTCTGTTTATCCAATTGGTACCGTTTGATAAGTATTTATAAGAGGAAATCAGTGATGTATGTAAGTGTTCTGTTCACCATCATATTGTGCAATAATGCCGCTTGATATTTATCACTTTTTGTTTTGTGTGAATATTTATAAATCATTTTCATTCATAAGATTAAGTGAAAATTACTTATAGTAAGTACATAGATATGTAGGAAATAAAAAATTAATCATTTTGATACATGAGAGTTTTACCGGTGTATATAAATTTTAATATAGGTAATGAATGTTGTAATCCTGATAGAGATTGCTTGAAAATTACTAAAACTGCCTTTGTATTATGTATGTACACATAGAAGGATGTTAACATAATAAATTATTTTATATCTAAATGTGTTTAATTTTGACCGGAGGAGCCTGAGGGAGGCCTATGTCCAGCAGTGGACGTCTTTCGGCTGAAATTATGAAGATGATGTCGTTAATTTTATCTTCGTTAGTGTAGTTCAACATAAATAAAGATTTGCACTGAGAATACTACTAAATGAATAACACTATCCTTTTACATAAAAAAATCAAACAAGCGGTGATATAAAGAAATAGAAAAACTAAATCAAATAAAACCTAGCTTAATCTGATATCTGTCCCCTGGACGCTGACCACTCGCAAAGGCTAAGTCACTTCAAAATGATAACTTTAAAACAGCGAAGGCATACTAACGACCTGAATTTGCTTCATAAAATCATTAACGGATCTATAGAAGTTCCGAAACTTCTCGTTGAAATAAATATATGTGTCCCGCGCCATAGTTTACCGAGATCTGAACGCATCCCAGATGTGTTCACTCCATGCCCAACAAGGACTAACCTCGGATATTCGGCACCAATGAACGTTGATGAGGACGTACAATGAGCTTCATACATGTTCCAATAGCGTCGACATCTTCGCCAACTAGCTAGGTACCTCAATTTCGCAAACAATTGTTACTGACCCACAGTGGCCACAGTTAATATCTACATCTTCATTTATTATTACCTACTTACTTGTCATTGATAGTATTACTCTAAGCAGCAAAATACCTAGTTTTTTTTTTTCATGTAAGTACACACGGCTACACATCAAGCAACATTTCAGTACCTATATATGCTGCTTTAACATTGTATAGGATTTCCGTACAGTGCCAGATCAGCGTAAACTGAAATCAATAGCTTGATGTGTAACCGTGCGTACCTACTTAGGTACAATTTTTTTTTTAGCCTTTAAGTAATATAGGTAGCTAATATTATTAAGTGCTGTGCACATCTGGTCCCGTGTGGTGCCGGGCGTAAAAGAATAGCATCATCCCATTTCTTCCAGTGGGTGTCGTAGAAGGCGACTAAGGGACTTATTAGAGATTGGGCAGCAGCATTCTCTATGCATTTTACCACCATACTGCGATCGCCAACCCGCCTGCCAAGCGTGGCGATTATGGCAAACCCCCCCCAACATGACAAGCACAAAAAGTAAATGGCCCCTAGTGCCCGGCGGCCCACCTACCCTTGGCTACGGTAGCGGTCAAGGCCACGGTGAGGCAAGGGGTGCGAACAATCCCCGGAAGAGATCCGGCTACCAAAATCACCGAAAACTGGACCTGGCAACATATAACACGCGTACACTCCGGACCGACGAGAAGATCGTCGAACTCGAGGAAGGATTGAGCAGGTTACGGTGGGATATAGTAGGTCTATCTGAAGTCCGACGAGAGGGGGAGGACTCGATAATCCTCAAATCCGGTAACTTGCTCTATTTCCGGGAGGGCGACCAGCAGTCCCAAGGTGGTGTCGGGTTTATCGTCCATAAGTCCCTTGTGAGCAACGTGGTGAAGATCGAGAGTGTGTCGACCAGGGTGGCGTTCCTTATACTCAGAATATCCGCAAGGTATTCGCTGAAGGTCATACAGGTTTACGCCCCGACCTCGTCACACCCCGACGATGAGGTGGAGACTATGTATGAGGATATTTCCAGAGCCATGCATGGTTCCAAAACTCACTTCACCGTTGTCATGGGGGACTTCAACGCGAAACTAGGCAAACGAAGCGATGATGAGCTGCGAGTGGGGCAATTTGGAGTTGGACGTAGGAACCACCGGGGTCACCTACTGGCTAGTTTTATGGAGAAGGAAGGCCTCTTTATGATGAACTCCTTCTTCAAAAAACGTGAGCACAGGAAGTGGACCTGGCAGAGTCCCGATGGTGCAACCAAAAATGAGATTGATTTCATTATGTCGACGAAGAAGCAGCTATTCAATGATGTCTCTGTGATCAACGCGGTGAAAACTGGTAGTGATCACCGTTTGGTAAGAGGCACATTGAATCTCAATATCAAGCTGGAAAGATCTCGACTAATGAAGTCTACGCTCCGTCCAGCACCGATCCAAGTCCAAAACTCCGAAAGCTTTCAACTCGAGCTCCAGAATCGTTTCGAGTGTCTAGGGAGCTCTGTGGACGATTTTAACGATGGGTTCGTGGAAACTGTCCATACGGTCGGGTCTAAGTTTTTCAAGACCCGTCGTATCGACAAAAATAAGAGGCTCTCTGATCCTACATTGCAGCTCATGAAGGAGAGGCGCGAGATGGTTCTGCAGTCTTCAGACGACGCACTCGAGTACCGGCAGCTTAATAGACAGATCTCTAAGTCCTTGAAAAGCGACCTCCACCGCTTTAATACAGAACGTATTAAAGACGCAATAGAGCGGAATAAAGGCTCCAAGGTCTTTGCTAGGGATCTGTCTATTGGGCAGAGTCTGCTTACGAAACTGAAGACCGATGAAGGCAGGATCGTATCCACCAAGCCTGAGCTGTTGAGAGAGATTGAGAGCTTCTATGGACAGCTATACACGTCAACTAGAAACCCCGTTACAAATCTGGCTAACGACCCAAGAGCTAGATTGACCCGACACTATACTGAAGATATCCCGGACGTCAGCTTGTACGAGATTAGGATGGCTCTGAAGCAGCTCAAAAACAACAAGGCGCCGGGTGATGACGGAATTACGGCTGAGCTTCTAAAGGCCGGTGGAAAACCCGTTCTTAAGGCCCTCCAGAAGCTGTTTGATTCCGTCATACTCGAGGGCAAAACGCCACAGGCATGGAACAGAGGTGTGGTGGTACTTTTCTTTAAGAAGGGCGATAATGCCCTTCTTAAGAATTATAGGCCCATCTCACTTCTGAGCCATGTCTACAAGCTGTTTTCCAGAGTCATCACGAACCGTCTAGCGCGCAGGTTTGACGACTTCCAGCCTCCCGAACAGGCCGGGTTCCGTAAAGGCTTTAGCACAGTAGACCACATACATACGCTGCGGCAGGTTATACAGAAGACCGAAGAGTATAACCTGCCTCTATGTTTAGCGTTTGTGGACTATGAAAAAGCCTTCGATTCGATCGAAACATGGGCTGTACTGCAGTCCCTCCAACGGTGCCAGATCGACTATCGGTACATCGAGGTGTTGAAGTGTCTGTACGAAAACGCCACTATGTCAGTCCGACTCCAGGACCAGACCTCGAAACCTATCCTTCTGCAGCGAGGTGTTAGACAGGGAGATGTTATTTCTCCGAAACTCTTCACTGCTGCACTGGAGGATGTCTTCAAGGTTTTGGACTGGAAAGGGGCTGGCATCAACATCAATGGCGAGTACATCACTCACCTTCGGTTTGCCGATGATATAGTTGTCATGGCTGAGACCATGGAGGACCTCAGTACAATGCTCGATGACCTCAGTAGAGCTTCCGAAAGAGTGGGTCTTAAAATGAACATGGACAAGACAAAGGTCATGTTTAATGCCCGTGTAACACCCACTCTCATGACGGTCGGAGGCGCTGCACTCGAAGTTGTGGACGAGTACGTTTACCTAGGACAAACTGTCCAGTTAGGTAGGTCCAACTTCGAGAAAGAGGTCAATCGTCGAATCCGACTCGGTTGGGCAGCGTTCGGGAAGCTTCGCAATATCTTCTCGTCCCACATACCGCAGTGTCTCAAGACGAAAGTCTTCGACCAGTGTGTGTTGCCAGTGATGACATATGGAACCGAAACGTGGTCGCTCACAATGGGCCTCATAAGAAGGCTTAAAGTCACCCAAAGGGCAATGGAGAGGGCTATGCTTGGAGTTTCCCTGCGTGATCGAATCAGGAATGAGGAGATCCGCAGGAGAACCAAGGTAACCGACATAGCCCGAAGAATTGCCAAACTTAAGTGGCAGTGGGCAGGGCACATTGCACGCAGAACAGATGGCCGATGGGGTCGAAAAGTTCTGGAGTGGCGACCGCGCACCGGAAGACGTAAAGTCGGAAGGCCTCCCACAAGGTGGACCGATGACCTTGTGAGGGCCGCAGGAGTCCGCTGGATGCGGGAAGCACAGAACCGGTCGAAGTGGCGGAGCTTGGGGGAGGCCTATGTCCAGCAGTGGACGTCTTTCGGCTGAAATGATGATGATGGTGCACATCTGTAAGTGACAAATTCATCCTAGATTTTAAGTTTAATTGTTACAGTACCCCAAAAATGTATTAGTGAATAATATCGTTGGAGAGCCATAATTAAATAGGTAAATACATTTTTGGATATATTTTTTTCTCAGCTCTTTGGCTGGTATCAACCTAATTTACGGGTCAAGCCAAGTAAATGCAGCGTGTGGTGTGTAAGATCTTAAAATGTTTATGAGTTGTGATGAGGTCTTAGTTCGTTCTCTTCTATCTGGCTAACTATTCTGCAGGTGGTGGAGGTGATTGGGTATAGTACCCGTCGTGAAAACAACAATGGGTACTACGTAGGAATGGGTACCTACTACGTATTAGGTATTATTATATTATTCATTTTGGTTGTTCACGGTCCAGTAATATTTCTCATTCTACATCATCTACTATCATAGTACTGGTCAAGGTAAATCAAGCGAGCCCAAACTCGATATGTTATTGCATTGTTTTCGTACTGAGTTCCTGTAGCCACCTTCCGGTTTCATCATCAGGCCCTGGAAATCATCTACTACTAGAGTACTTGTCATGACAAATCAAACGAGCCCAAACTCAGTGGGGTAGAGTCGGAGTTCCTATGGCCTCCTTCCGGCTCCATCATCAAATCAGCTTGATGTTACCAAAATATTGCATTGTCACCGACTTTACATGCGTATGCCAAATTTCATCTCAATCAAACATTGGGAAGTCGGTGTAATTTAACTTGCAAATTTTGACTGGAGAGGACAACGAAGAACATTACTAAATAAAAGCATGTCAAAATCAATAAAATGTTCATACTTATATAATTCGTGGTTACCTAAGAAAACCTGCAGAGGAACCTTTCGCCCAGCAGTTGTGAAAAGTAGAGTACTTATTCCCCTTAGGCATAGAGTCACGTGGGGCAAGTATGCGCAGCGGGTAAGTGTACGCATGCTAAGTATCTCGAAAACAGTTTATGACTAAGACCAGCACCCTAATTGCGTAACTCACGATTAATCATAATCTGTTTCGTTTTGAAACAAAAGGCTAAACCGTTGCTTCATGTGTTCGAAAAATGTGTCTGCTCAACAACGTAAATAACGCAATGAATATTGTTGAACTGTCAAAATGAAACCGATTATGATTAATCGCGTGTTACGCAATTAGGGCGCCGGCACCCCCCCTATTCAGTGCCTCACGCAACGTCATCCGAAGCGAGTGTCATTGACGGCCGGCGCGCCATTTTGTTTTCACAGGTAAGAAATGATTTTTACTTAAAATATTACGATATTTTACAGACTTTAGCGTGTAATCTTTTGTTGACGTAAATCATTTATGAAAATTTGCTATAAATCGTCGATAACTGAGTAATATCTAGTGCAACTAATGGTAATGTTTGCATGGTTATGATGACGCAATTGTGAACAATTTTGACTGAATGTCGTTTGGATGCTTTGGGACAAGTGTGCGCTTACGCTTGTCGGGCAAGTGTGCGCTTGCGCACACTTACCCCGCATTGCGGTTGCTTTGTATTTATGTTGCAATTTTTGTTAAAGCCATCACCCAGGGCGCGTGATTGGACAAACAGAAGTCGCTCACTTGGTGAACGAAGCCTTCAAAAAAACAGCATCGCTCAGCAATGCTGTATCGGGCTTTAAAGTTTCCGGAATTTGGCCAATAGGCCGAGATATCTTCTCAGAGGAAGATTTTGCGGCATCTGCAGTCACAGACATTATACAACCTTCAAATGATACAGAAGATATTGTACCAGTTATTGAAGCTATTTCTGCAGACACTCAAAATCTTCAACAACCACCTTTACAAACAAATATTATAAGCACTGATACCCCATCAACCTCACCTAGCTTGTTAACTCAAGATAACATAATAAACCCTCTTTTATCGGAATCATCAGGAGTCGCAACTATAGAGACCACGACAGTATCCACCACAATAGATGTTCCTTACATTTCATTGTCATCCATTCGAGAATTACCAAAGGCCACATTACAAAATCGGCGTAAGAGAGGAAAAAAGTCAATCATTGCTACTGAAAGCCCTTATAAATTAGAAATGGAACAAAAAAAGAAAGAAGAAGAAGAAAAAATTGCAAAGAAGAAGATAAGATTAGATTTGAAAGAAAGACTCAAATCAAAGAAGACTTGCACCATAACTACGAAGACTGCTAAAAAAAAGACTGTCTAACAGTCTTTTTTTAAATTTCCAATAAGAAAACAGAAAATGATGAGAATGAATATTTTTGCCCTCTATGTGGCGAAAAATACACATATCCACCGAATGAAGACTGGATCAAATGTAACGTTTGCAATAGCTGGTGGCATGAAGTTTGCTCTAACTTTGAACGTGGCATCTTTGTTTGTGATAATTTTGCTAAAGACTAGCATCATTTTTGTTCCTTTATATTCACAGTTTAGTTTAAATCAAAGTAGATCTCATTGAGTTTTAGTTAAGGCCAAATTGTTGATTGTTAATTAATAGTAGGTATAACAAGAAAATATTTTTTTTTTGCCTGACTGAGTGATAGCGCAGATTAATTATCGAGATGGCTTAAAATTCTGACTTTTTTGTTGTTGCGTACACTTACCCGCAATACTGCGCACAGTTACCCCTAGTGTAGGGTAAGTGTACGAATTTTGACCATGTTTGTTTTGCTTATTTCTCAAGAATATGTGATATCATTGAATAATGTTTCTATGTTTAATTTGTTGATTAATAAATACTCTAACCAATTAACTTCGTTATGTTTTATTAAACCTAACATTTTTGCTTTTATGACGCTTCAAACCTTAAGTGCGCACGCTTGCCCCACATGACTCTAAGTGTCTTCATTTTGTGTAGCGCCCATGACATAAGACTTAGCTGTATCCCCTTGTTGAATACGTCTACTAGTTTTAAACTGGTGGAGATAACGGGAATATCCGAGTTGAGAGGGAAACGCACGTTTCTCAAAAGGTCAAGAGTACATAAATATCGCGGAGTGATTTTATCGCTTAACGCCGAGAGTTGAAAATCGAAAAGGGTGTGTTTTGACGAGCTGAGACTCACTTGCGCTGCGCTTTGCTAGATTCTCAATGTTCGGTTCAACACCGAGAGATGAAAATCCAGTGAGCGAACAAATCCCGCCGCGATTTTATTACGTCCAAATGAACTTCGACTAACGTGTGTCACACACACATACGGTGTACTATCCGCGAAATCTATGTGCCCCCTACGTGCTAATTGGCCGTCGACTTTGTTGATCACATCGTCGTCTTGGCAGATAGTAATAAACTAAAAATAACCCACGATTATATATGTACGCGATCGGTTATCGTAGGTAGGTACTGAAGTGGATACACTGCACAGAGGCTTGAAGTCCGGTGGGACTAGAGTCCACACACTGTGCTCTCCCAGATAGCTTTTATATAGATACTTACTTACACTTTGAAGATTATCCTATAATATTTAGCTATGAAACTTCTTCAGGGAGAATTTAGGTTAGTTGAAGAAACATGACAAAACAAAAAATTTAGTGATTTGATAATATTTTTACGATCACTGGCACTGATATACCTGTAGATAGGTATGTACTTGAAGTAAGTAGGTACGAGTTGAAGAAATCAGTTTTTGTTTAATCATGTTTAGTCATCGATACTTATCACGTTTGTGAAGTCTAGGTATACCTACTAAAAAAAACTGTTTTCTCAACTGATCTTTCAAGAAACTACATTACCTAAAGCGACCCAAGATCGTGAAGACCTTAGACTTAACTACTTAGACCCCAAAAAATTTAATCAAATACATACATATTCTTGTGGTTTCTATGACTAATTTAATTTGACCCGTATATTAATGAGCATTTTCAACCATCCAAAAACAAAATCTGTAAGGTAAGAGAGCGGGCTGATATTAAAGCGAGCAGAGATCTTGAATGACTACGCACTAGATACGTTTTCGATGTACCTACCTATTTTAGTTCAAAACCGTTTTGTCCACCCTCTTGAATTAATCTCTCAGTCGCCATATCTCTCATCGCCCCCTGTCCACAGAGAGCGGGTGATGTTGCCTAAAATTAATTAGGCTATTTTTTGGGTAGGAAGTGTTAGTAGGCAATAGGTATTCATCATAATTACCCCTAACCCTGACCCTTCCCTTCTTTGTCAGAGGTATCGTAGGTATATACAAACACCTCTGGGTTGGTATATCTATCTACTATCCTTCGCATAGGCTGCTCTACTTATAGCATAAAACTTTCAGAACAAGTCCCTTAGCGAAAAGCTGAGAATAAATGTCGTGATAAGTCCCACTTGTTGCAATAGTCAGCCTCCCTGCTCGGTAACCATGGATACGGTGCGACCGACCACCCACTTTTCTACCCACTCACCCCCGATCCCTCCCGGGCTCTTGTGAAGTCGAGAGCCGAGAGAGCTTGCGTCATCGCGCGTAATTACACATCTAAAGCTTTTGATGGAACAGAGCTTTGTAGCTGTAGGGTCAGACGCTAAGGCAATAATTCATTTCCGTTATGGTTACCGATTTCTCATGACTAGGAAATTGTTTTAGTGAAGTTCTGACGCTACGATGGCTTTGA
Organism: Antitype chi; assembly: GCA_947359405.1. Taxonomy (NCBI): domain Eukaryota; kingdom Metazoa; phylum Arthropoda; class Insecta; order Lepidoptera; family Noctuidae; genus Antitype; species Antitype chi. The sequence continues at coordinate 9,184,204 of OX375813.1, forward strand.
AATTGATGCTGTTGTGGGTTAAATCGTCATACTGTAATTTAAATAGAGATTAGGTATTAGGGGCGACCTAAATGCATTTGTGCAATAGTAGGTTCCTAGGTAGGTATGTAGGTAGGTACGGATGTATTTAAATTCGCACGTAGTATATTTATGACTGGTTGATGGTTATGATTATAATCAATGAAATCGATCACGATAAATAATGGTCCCTATCAAGGTGTTCTGCTGGTCAGGTTGGCAATAATGTTGCCGTTATTAGATATAGATATTGCACACAAAATGACTGCCACAACACCCACACCACTTCATAAATACCAGTCTAAGCAGTAACAGGTATAGATAACAGCGGCGGGGTGTCATTTTTTCTAAGAGAGAAGCCGAAGCGAAGTCGGCTTTAACTTACTGACTTATCAATAAATAATACTTACTATGATTCTTAAATTAATATAGGAATGTAAAGAATTAAATACAATAAAATTGAACAGCTGAAAACCAAAAAAAATGTGCAATATTCCTACATTGTGATACAAAGCTAAAAATAACTGTTTTTGTTGTTTGAATGTTATGGTGAATAAAATACCCGTAGTGTAACTACATTTCTTGACAATAGTAGTCACTATTGACGTGTCATTTTTTAATAGCGGTAGAGTTGCCGATGCGAATCCCTGAAGGGAAGTCGGTAGAAATCGTGTTATATGGTGCTTTCGCCACTCTTTCGTTGGGTACGAAAACGTATTGGGATCCACGTCAGGCGATGTTACGATTACAAGAATAAAATTAATGTGGTATCTACTCATTTAGGTAGGTATCGATATTAGAGATTCCTATTGAACTGTTTTCCTGTCTGTGTTTAGTTGTTTTAATCAGCAAACAAAGCGTTTATTGGAGAAGGGCATTTTGCTTTTTATTGATATACTTAGGTCATACATTTTTCTTTGATAGTAACCGCCTTCCATTTCGGCAAAACGCAGTATTTATTAATGTACCTATACAGAAAACAATAAAATGAATACCTATAAAAATTATCAATACCTAATATCGTTCGATTGCGTTGAAAAATAATGAGCATTAGGTACCTTACCTACCTACCCATAAAGTTCCTTACAAGAGATTTTCCGGAAGGCGTAGGCGTCACTAGGCGCACATTCGAAAATATTGTCTTGGTCTTCGTCTAAGATGACTCTTGCAGACTATTGATATTCGAGAAGATACAAAAATAACATGATTAATAGTTATTGTAAAAAAAACAATTGAACATGCGCATAATAACAGCATGATTGTTAAAAACGTTTTATGAATGGAAGAAAGAATAACCGTCGACAATTTAAAATATCTAATGTTGTTCATTTTATCTTCGCTCTAACATTTCAATAAAAGGAACACTTTTCCAGCAGAGCGGATTTAGGCGAGTTCCCGGGGTTAAAAGGAATTGAATCAATTCAGTGCTCGGTCCCAGCGAGCGAGAATGGAGTGGGTGGCTTCCTCAAGTAGCCCCTACTACTTGCATTTTTATAAAAGTGACTTCTTTTTAGGGTGCCGTACCACAAAAGTAAAAATCACGCACTAAATAGTTGAAACCAGAAAATATTCTCATCTCAAAGCCGTGGTCGCATGCCATTTTGCCTTGTTGTTTGCCTTTGCATTGTTTTGTTGGGATACGATTAGGGGTTAGCACCAATATACATACAGGAAAAGTTTTTACTCAGTGCGCAACTAACAAAAAAAAAATGAGCTGTTTCATAAAACAGTGCAATACCTACGCGGTCAAAATGTATGGGACAGCTGATTTTTTTTTTGTAAAACCGACGGAAAATTCCTGCGCTGGGGTCTAGTATGATATGCTGAATTCATGGTTACAGTTTGCGCACTGAATAAGAACTTTTCCTGTATTTATATTTGAAATCTTATGCCCTTTTATTTCATCAACACGGCGTCATTATTATATTTATACGAGTGGTCGCCTAGTGGTAGAGATTCGACCATAATTAAAAATATACTACCTTTCTGCACTCCTCCATATAAACTTGAACTGTTCCAAATTACATATTCCTCTAGCCGCGTAATTTTCGTAAAAGAGGTACAAAGATTTTGCTCACATATTTATATTACATATAGATTTTCTCGTTCACGCATTATGTCCTCTAGAGGACGTCATATTCAATTTAATGTAACGGCACAAGCCTATAAGCCAGCGCTTCCAACGACCTCATTTGTAAAATTATGATAAGTACCTATTTAAGAAGTTATGAATGAACATACATACACACATACCGGTCAGAATCATAACCCTCCTTTTGGCTTCGCCGTAGTCGGGTAAAAAAACATAGGATCACTTTGCTGTCTTTGTGTTGGTATAAAGTTGAAATTAATATCAAATAGGTGCATAATATGGCCTGCGGTCCCTTACAGTTAAAAAATGCTGGCTTCTAAGCCAACGCAACCAAAAGATTCGATATTTGTCACAAACTCGTATATTACATAAATATTGATAACATCAAAATATTGAGGGTATTTTCCGTTGACCTAGCATAATGAAATTTGACAAGAAGCCAACGTTTTTTTCTGGTTGGGAAATCTTCAAATAACTTCTCCCGCTCTGGGTGGAGCAGAAGGGCGCGTCAGACTTAAGCTGACTAAAACCCACCCGTGTTCCCTCAGTTGCCTGTGTGCCAGTGGCCGCGGTATCTCTTTCGAACAACCCGAACCCCTGGCAGGCATCGGCCCTTGCGGACCCTACCAGTTGGTGCTGACACAGCTTGGGATTTTCACAACAGGGTGTGTCCCGCGGCGACTAAGGCCGTGAGGGCGCATATACTGCCGATCCCTCACGTGCGCCGCCACCCTCTTCGCGAGTATTACTGCTTCGCAGAAGGAAGTGACGGCTACCCATGCACTCTCGTTCCGTACCATGGCCTGTACCAGGGCCGGACGCGAGAGATCGTCGCCGCCGATCGCCTCCACAAGGACACGGCGGTGCTCCGCTCAAGCCGGGCAGACCTCCAACGTATGCTCTACCGTGTCCTCAGGGCGATCTTCGCAGTGGAAACACCCGGGCGTTTCCTCCCGCCTTATTCAAGACCTTCCCGCCTTAACAGGAACCTCCCGAAACAACCGTGTCCGGTGAGGACCTGAGTCAGGCGGAAGGTGAGGACGCCGTGCCGCCTCTCAAGCCACCCCTCAAAGAGGGGACTTACCGCCGCTATCGTGGCGTGCACAAAGAAGCTAACGTCTCATCGTTAATGTTTAGTAGCCACATAGTAAAATTTGTAGTTAGGTAATAATATCATATAAAATACTGCTTTCTGCGATTACAAACTTACGTGAGTATCGATCGATAAGTACCGATGTATGTACCTATGTGAGTACATTTTCTAGACAGCAAAGTTAAGATTGTTTTGTTTTTGTTAGAGCAATGTTCGGTTTTCACCCCACAGTTTTTCCATTTGGCACGTAACCTAATTGTGCGACTTGTTGCGGTCACCATTTTTTATCGTAACCAAGGTCCAAAACGTACAATACCAGAATTAAATAAAATGCATGCCAAGGAATACCTACTCCCAATAAAAAAGAAAAAAATCTTGCTGGCGTCTGTACCTAATTAAAAAAGATTGAATATAGTCCTAAGTATTTCGTTCTGCTTGGGAACGCTCTCCGTTGGTGGTGACGGGTACAGCAAGAAGGTTGGTGCGAGTCGCAGGCAAAGGCCAGCACCACTAACTCACATTTATTTTGACTAGTTGTCGCCCACGGGTCAAAATTCGACTATAATTAATTAAAAAGTAGCTTTCTGCACTCCTTTTCCATGTCAAATTTAACTGTGCTAAATTTCATACTCTTACATCCTAGTAATTTTCGTAAAATGGGGTTCACGTATTATCTAAAGATATCATCATTTAAAAAAGAACTGAAAGTGATGAAAATTAAGGAAAGACATACTTTAGCAATGTATGCACGGCTAGACATCAAGCTATGCTTTTCCAGTTTATCTTTAATTCTTTATTTTATTTTATTGACCATAAAAGAATTTTCATATTGACATTATTGTAGACTATTAAGCACTCGTGCCTAAATGTTTGCATGCCTAATTTAAGGTAGAATGTATAGGGATCTCTTAATTATAAAACCATCTGCATTTTTTTTTGTACCTACTTTCTATGCAAATAAATAATAATTATATTCTATTCTACGCTGATCTCGCACTGTACGGAAATCCTATACAATGCGAGATCAGCTTATACTGGAAATGTATAGCTTGATGAGTTTGTACGTATGGGTTTAGCCTAAACTTCCTAAACTTAAATAATATCGGCAGATATTATCCGGTTTGTCGATCAGTGACAATTACATAATTATGCCTATATTTTGTGCCTATTTAGCAAATGTAGGTAATGACCAATATTACAAGTATGACAGCGTATGTAGGTCCTTACATGAAATCAATGCAGACATTATTCAATATCCGGTACGGACAATTAAAGGCTATATAGGTACGTAACAGAAACGGGTATCCGACATTGAAACTAGGCTTAGAACCGTGGGAGGTTGTAATAAATCTTATTGTCGACAAATGTATGTTACATAGATATTTATTTAAACTTCTCGCACAAAATGAGGTACACAAGCGGAATTAATGCCTTAGGCCAGTCAAGCGGAGTTAATGCCTTAGGCCAGTCAACCGAGGGTGGTAATGGAATAATATGGCAGGTGCTGTGATATGATCAGACAATATCTGATTAGATATTATTATTTAAAATGTATTTGACAAATCTCGGGACCCTTGGATCCCCGACCTTTGGAAGGCTTACGAGGGTTCGAAGCCGACTTGCAGAGGACCGTTAAACGCTTTCAATGAAATGAGGTGCTAATACTAACCAACGACTATCCCTGTATGCACTATGAAAGTGCACCCAAGGACAACCCACGGTTGGTGTAGGATAGATATTATTATGAGATACTAATCGATATTACCAGATGATATTGGTTAATGTGATTCTTGTTAAATAAAAAGATTATGCAGTTTGTAAATGTAGGTGTGTAATATCAATAAATGCGTTTGATTTTCTAGTCTTATTTTCCGTATCTTCGTATCGCTTAAACTAACAGTAAAAGATAAAGACTAGTGCAGTATAATTCAGTTTACTACCTTAATAATGACCAATTTACCCAGGTTCCTATTGAGTTTGCGATACTATCGGTTGTATTAATTAATAAGCAATAAGTGATTGTCGATTGCCGTCCTCACGTCGTCGTGACTATATAAAATACTCGTATAACCTCAGTTACTTGATAACTAGGTCTTCGTTAAAGAGTAGTTACTTGGAGGTTCTATAATTAATATTGTATTTTCTATTTAAATAGAAAAGATAGACAAAATGTAAATATAAAAAATTAAAAAAATACTAGCTTTTCCCAGGTTTATGTTTCTTTATAAATTACTGTACCAAATAGCATGCTCAGCAATACTGAGCATGTCGCTACAGCTAACACGTTACTGTGTGGAGATGCGTAGCAGTCGCGCTACGCTGCATAGGCGCGTCGTACGAGATGCGTGGTAGCCGCGCTACGCTGCGTAGTTGCGTCTCAGGAGGTCCGTAGCAGCCGTGCTACGCTGCGTAGGCGCGTCGTAGCAGATGCGTAGCAGCCGCGTTACGCTGCATAGGCATGCGTAGGAGTTAAAAAATAAATGGTGGATGTCTTAAAATTTTGGATTTTTTGGACATGCAGTTTTAATCAAACAAATTTAACAAAGTAAAGCGCACGACTGCCTGGGTACGAACCCACCAACCAACCCACTACCTATACAGTCGTATATAAGACGAGGTATTTACTACTGCTACTGGGCTGCAGCTACTACTGGACTACAGCTAAAGCACTATATAGGAAATGGTGAAGGGTGGGCGAGTTGCGGGACTGTCTTATGTATTTTGACGTTCGAAAAGTACTGATTCTCAACCTAATTTGAATAAATTACTTTTGATTTGATTGATTTTGATTTTGGGCCACCACTCACCTCTCATGTGCACAACAGCCGACGCGTTCCAAAACAATCTTAAAAAAAAGAACTATTGATACGACGAAGTACTACTTATCTCTCTTTGTTTCTTATGAGAAAATTATATCATCAAAGAAATAAGAGAAACAAAATAATATGATGCTACTTGATATCTATTTTTCGGACCACTGCAGTGACTGAAATTACTCATTTAGTTATGTTTATTCAAGCTTTAAAATCGATATTATTATTACGATAATAATCTGCTTAATATTATTCTGTAATTCCGTATTATATCCTTACTATATAATATTATAAATGCGAAAGTTTGTATGTATGGGTGTAAGGATGTTTGTTACCCTCTCACGCAAAAACTACTGAATGGATTTAGATAAAATTTGGCACACAGATTGATTATAACCTAGATTAACACATAGGATACTTTTTAACCCGGCAGTACGTTTCCGTGGGATAATTTCCGACTTCGACGCGGGCACAGTCACGGGCGGAAGCTAGTATATACATACACAAGCCTTCTTTCCATAGGGGTAGGCAGAAACTTCAAAAGCAGTGTACAACTAAACACCGACAGACACTACGCCGACAAGACTTTACTTCGACGGGAATCTTCGCCGACAGGACACTTCGCCGACAAGACTCTTCGCCGATAGGGATCATCAAGTAGGTAATAGGTTAGGTTAGAATTGCGACCAACCGCAACAGCGGCCAGCGAGCGCTACTTCCATGTTAGTGGCAGTTACTTGACTATTTAGTAATAGCGCAAGGATGAGCTTTGTCGGCGAAGAGTCCTGTCGGGGAAGTGGGCGAAGAGTCCTATTGGCGAAGAGTTCTGTCGGCGAAGAGTTCTGTCAGCGAAGAGTCCCGTCGAAGTAAAGTGTTGTCGGTGTTCAGTCTGTCGGCGTTTAGTCGTACACTCCTACAAAAGGCCACCTGCCACGAAGTTTAAATACCCCTTTTGTATCATATAAAACTAGCTTTTGCCAACGGCTTCGCCCGCGTTAACCAATTCACACGAAACCTTAACAAATAATACACCTAAATCTTCCTCATGAATCACTCTGTTAGATGGTGAAAACCGCATGAAAACCCGTTCAGTAGCTTAGTTTGTCGCGAGAGACAGACAGACGCGGCCGGCGGGACTTTGTTTAATAATAAATGTCGTGACTCGTGATTGAAAACGGGTTTTCTCGTGCTCGTGTTTTATACCATAATAACTGTTTCGTAAGAAATTGATGATACCAAAAATTTGGTCGTTTACCTGTAGGTAGTTAGGTAACAAAAACATTTGTAAAAAAACAAATACGAGAATTCGAATCAGCTGACGTTGATTACGAAATATTTGATGACTTCGGCAATTAAGTCGAATTATCTTATTTTGTATGGTTATGGGTAGGTAGAAATACTTAGCAACAATCTTTGGTACCTATCTAAACATTAATTTAGATCATAAATGCGAATGAGAGTCTGTTTGTCTGTCTATCACCTTTTCCTGCGTAAACCACGGAACCAACCGTTATGAAAAACAAATACTTATGTCAGTACCTAAGTATTTATTAGTCTGTCCTTCAACAGTGTCAAGGACAGACTACTTTTCGTCCTGGATGACAGACGAAGTCACGGGCAACAGCTATTTGTAAATATAAATTAACCAGCTTTTGCACGCTGCTCCGCCCGCATGGATGTCGGTTATCGCGTAAAAAAGTATCCTATGTCCTTCTCCATACCCCAGGCTAAATCTTTACCAAATTTCTTGACGATCGGTTCAGCGGTTTAGGTGTGAAAGCGTAACAAACAGACAGGCACTGTAACCATGAATTCAGCATATCATTCTAGACCCCCAGCGCAGAAATTTTTCGTCGGTTCTAAAAAAAAATCTGCTATTTCATAGAAAACTGCAATAAGTACCTACGCGGTCAAAATGTATGGAACAACAGTTTTTTTTTGCTGTATCACCGACGAAAAATTTCTGTGCTAGAGGGTCTAGAATGATATGCTGAATTCATGGTTACGGTTTGCGCACTGGTGAAAAACTTATCCTGTATATAAAATATATGTATATACATATAGTAGCGAAGTAGGGATATTGCACGTAATCATTGTCTTTTCCCATTTCATACGATGGCTTTAAAGCAGTTTACATTCCAAGGTATGATTGAATATCCCACTATTCCTGTTATTGTCGATTTCCTTATGGCCACGTGATTTCATACACAATTAAGGACCGCTACTTTTGTAAAATCCTCATAGTACCAATTGTTTCCTTTTACTGCTGTCATTGTTGTTCATGCCGTAGAAATGTTTTTTTCTATTTTCTTGTGGCTAAGTAGTAACAGCCGCACGGGTCGATCGATCAGGGTAAGCTACGCTTGCCGCGGTTGGTCCGTGGATGGACCCCTCCGTGTCTCGGAAAGCACTTTCAAGCAAAGTCTGACAACCAGTCTTACCAAGAGGTATCGTGTTACCCAGTAACTGGGTTGTGGAGGTCAGATAGGCAGTCGCTCCATGTACTGGTATTCAGCTGCATCCGGTTGGACTGGAAGCCGACCACAAAATAGTCGGATAAAGGCTAGGCAGATGATCTTCTATAAACATAATGATATTTATAGAAAGGGTTGCCAATTTAGCCAGGGATAACCAACATTTCGCCAATTTGTAATGGGGGCCAACTATTATTGATCGAAGGGGGCTAGACCACAACCGGGCGCAAATAAAGACTCCGGATAAATTATTAATGGATAAATCCCAATTTCACCACGCTGGGAATCTATCCCATAACTCTAGACCGACGAGACAGTTATGCTCGATGTTTGGTAGACAACGCCTACTTATGTACCTACTAATTAGGTACTTACTACCGATTCCGGTTACTGATTCTGTCTCAAACTCAATGTCAACAACCCAGTTATTTCTTAAGAAATCACGTCACGAATTCCATCCTTCAATATCGCTGACGAGGTTTTATTTTGGTAGGACCCTGCCACTGCTACTTTTCACATTTTCCAAAACTCGGCACTGTGATAGGACTGTGTTACGGCTGGACAAACTATGAAGCCTTTGAACTTCTAAAAATGTATCTGACAAATATTCTCTCGCTCTCCGTTTACAAGAATTAGTGCACCACGTCATAAAAGTATTACTTGGAAGAATATATATTATTGGCGTCGATTGGTGTTTCGTTTTAATGATACCATTACCGGATTAAATTAGGTAATTGTCTGTGGTACTTACTTGTCGACGAAATCCTATCCTTAGTGATCCAACACAGTTCCTACTTGTATTTACACGGTTTTGCGATTCTCTTATCTTACGCGTGCCGATGGAATTATGTTCGAAATCTTGATAAAACAAATAAAGTTGATTATAATTTAACTATGTAAGTTACATTGCATTGCATGCATTTAACTATTAAAATATACCTAAACTTAATTAACATTGACGAATAACGGAACGCTGTCCAGAACTTAAATCAGACCTAGGTCAAGGAGTGTTTCACGTCTAATCTGATTAAATCAGGGTCTAATAATTCATTGTTACCGTTTTTATAATACCTATACTATTACAGTAAGTAGGTATAACTTAGTTTAACCATTGTATGATAACCTGCGCCTGAATTATAAAACTATAACTAAAGATAATTTTGTCCATGTGGGTTATCACGTATTGATAAAGACACTGTTTATATAGCGTCATTGATGAACGTTTACATTTATATCAATCAAGACCACTCAGACCAATTCAATTCAATAAAGCAGAACTTCTCAGTTACTCTATTAATACAAAAAGTTTTAATATCAAGTATCGCTCTAATAAATTGGGAAGCTTTTGTAATAAAAACTCCCCTGAGTATACGAAGCACTTCACAGGTTCAATTCTTCTATTAGCATTCGACTTGACAGCTCATGCGCCGCGGCTAATCTTCTAAATGGAGTCAGCTACATAGTGAACAGTACCCTCGTATCGTAGCTACGAGTATATAAAGGTTGCGAGAATGGCGGCGGCGGGCGTAGTCCGACGCAGGCAGTGACTTGGACGCACCGCGTTTTCGCGACCACACAGTATCACGTAAATTCACGGACATCATCCTAAAGAAAACTAGTAACAAATAAGTAGGTGACGCTGTGTTTTTGTTGAACGACTGCTGTTTTTGTGTTTCTAGCTTTTTTATCCTGACACATTTGGTAAGTGTTTGAAACGACAATGGTCTGAAATAATTCTTAACTTTTCGAATAATGATTGCAGTACTAATAATGGGTTTTCTTGGTGGCACAATTATCATCAGTAATAATTATCAGATTTAACTAAACGGTACGCGGTGTGTTATTGGTACCTACTTACACTAAGTTATTTACTTACTACACCGCTCTTATGAAACTTCCTAAATGCGTACTTGCGCGAAGAATTAACTATATCGGGAAACACCTAACGATTTTGATTTTCAAGTATTTTATTAAACAATATTATCAATTTTATCAATCAAATGACAAATTTCGAAAATAACGTAAACACGTCTGTTTTATTATTTATCTGTTAATCGCTTTTAGTATAAATGACACATGTTTTGTACAAAATTTTATTTTTATTAAACGATCTAAATTAACTCATACTTACTTAAGCGATCTATTTACTTAGTACTCATTAAATTAATAAAGCAGGTACAAAACTAGGTAATTGTTCTTCGATATTAGCCTTGGTATATATAACTTTCAAACTTTTCTAACCCCACTATGACATTCGTATGATATCAAGGTTATGTCAATAGTGCAAAATATTAAAGTAGTTTATAGGTAGGTAAATAGGTATTGTAATCTTTTCTTCAATATCGGCCACCACTCACAATTTACCACCACAAGTGGATAATTATTTGTGTTGGTTCACAAATAGCAAGCAAAATGTTCCAAAAGATTCAGTAGGCACCTAAAATCGGTTTTTTATTTTTGCTAAAGTGCAAAATCTGAAATCAACGAATTAACGATCGAACTGAAAGAATTTTGCATGCCAAGCCTGAAGTGATTTTGCATTGTCGGTTGCAAAATAATTAAGTACTAAATGTTTTAGTTTAAGCAGTAGAGAATCTTTCAAAATACCCACGCACCTACTGTAGGTACCTACTACCTGTTCCAAACCTAGGCAATAAAATAGTCCTAGCCGGCTTAATTTTTCAACAAACCCAGCAACTAGCTTGTTATTCCGAACCATGTTTAAGTACCGAGTCCGTCTAACTGCTTGTTAAAAACAACTAAGAACTGAACTAGCCATTTCATTTAAATTCAGTGGGAAGAAGCACAAAACTCTAGAATATGTAGGTTATTTAAAGAAATCCAGTTTTATCGATGTTAAGACTGCTGCTCTCCTACTGTGATAGTTAGGACTTTATTTAAGGACGATAATAAGTTCTTTGTTGTATCAGGACAGGGGGCCGATTCTACTAATTTGCAACGTTACACGTTAAATTGTATTTCCACAACAGTTCGATTTCGATCGCCGTTCGATAGTTACATAAAAAGTCATTCTACTATTTTATAAGCAAAATGGAAACTAAACTTAAAACGAATTGCAACTGAACTGTAGCGGGAACACAGCGGGTAACCCGCGTTACCAACATGCCAAAATAATATGTTTTATTAATACCACAAAGAAAAAAGTTGAATCTAATCATAATTTTATCATTAAATTTGTCCTATAGTAAACGTCACGCTCATGTTCGATTTTGTTAGTAGAATAGGTTTTGACATTGTTTCAATCGATCGTTGGCGTAACTAAAACGTAACCACAGCTGTGTCGCAGCTGGACCGTTGTTCATTTTAGTAGAATGCGAAAACGCTTAAAAGTGGTGATTCGGTTGCGGTTCTATTGCGTTTTTTTAACAAATTTGTTAATAGAATCGGCCCCCAGGTCAACAACTTTGTTTCTTGTTATAATAAAGACCTGCGGAGCTATGGGTTAAATAAATTGCGCAATCGTCATCTTCCTGGTGTTTCCTTGGACCATTGATTGAATTGCCTTATGTTATTTCCTCACAGTGCAAGTTCCCTGAATACATGAGTTAGATTTTACCTTCCGATCCCTGTTAAGTTGGAAAAACCGTAAATACATCTTCTTTTTACGGTTACTCACTACTTAACTCATGATTTTAAGAATAATACATATAATCGAAACTAGGGTGGTTTTTTTTTGGGTGGAAAATCATCAAATAACTTCTCCCGGTTTGGGTGGAGCAGGAGGGCGTGTCAGACTTTTATTGACTAAAACCCACCCGTGTTCCCTCAGTTGCCTGTGTGGCAGGGGCCGCGGTATTTCTTTCGAACAACCCGTCCGCAAGGGCCGTCCTCCTGGCAGGCATCGGCCCTTGCGGACCCCACCAGTTGGTGCTGACATCGCTTTGAGGCAAATTAGGGTGTTGCTCTTAAAGTGAAGGGTGATTGTGCAACTTGAACCTAGAAATACCTACCAGTAACAGGCTAGGACGAACCTTAGGCTATTAGTTATTATGTACCTACCTTATTACTACAGTTACCTAGTTTGCATAATTTTTGCCTTATTATCATCAGCCTTCCTGCCTCATTTACCTTTTCATTGTAATTTTTATTAATTAATCAATGAGTTCAATGTGTCTCCTTTGCTGATATTAATTGGGATAATGAGATAGCGATTTATTATAACTCTGGTCATTAACGAGCCCTTTGATTCGAGTGCCGAGTCCGACCTACATCGACCCCGGTAACTGGAGCAACGAGCAACTCCTGAAACGTAGTTACTTATATCAAAGACAACGTTGGAAGTTCATTATGGGTTCGTTAGCGTTTCCATTATAGAGAACTCTGCTAAAGATCCCGCCATCTAAAGGATATTTAGGCGATGATTTGAAATCTTGTTTAGTACGAATTCGATTGGTTCGGACATTCGAGGATGTGAGGGCATTGTCAGCTGCAATTGGAGAGCTCTACATAACACTCCAATTTGATGGCGACCTGAGTTCGAACGACACTTGACATTTTCGAATTGCGTTTTGTAAGATACGATTAAAGCGTGTGCTATTTTGCATTTCTAACAATTCCATTACCTTTATCTCCATAAAATTTGACTACTTACATAAACATTATCAACGTTTATTTAGGTACCTAAATAAAACTGGACAACAGTTTTCCACCTACATTGAGGAAGGCCATGAAAACGAAAATAATACCTCTTATAGATTTGTGTATTCCACAATTATGATTAAAAAAAAAAACGGATTTAGATTCTAGGCAACAATAGAGATAAGATTTAATATTGTTTTCGTTGTCCTTTTCTATCTTCAATTTTTGTTTACGGCTGTTCTGTTGTCACATCAATTAACTTTTCATAACCGGAAAAAACCACCGACAATCAGCTGATTCATTCATTCTAAGTAAGAAGTTTTGCCTTGCCAGTTACCTGTTGCCACAAAATGAGGGATTACCCGTTTAGGAACTAACCGGTTCTTAGCGTCACGGAGAGGGTTTTTCCTCATACAGAATCCGTAATATTTAACCTAAATTTTAAAAGAGGAAAGTTGGATATGCATATCACATTCAAATAAATTAGATATCTATATAATACCTAAGTAATAAATAAGTACACAACACAAAACAGTAGATGAGAAATACATGTAAGGGATAAAATAAAGCTAATAAATAAAAATATGTACTCTCCTATTTATAAACGTTATTAAAGTTAAGAGATGTTTAAACGTCAAAAATGTATTCGATAAACAGTCGCAAATCACTAATTAACTTTAAGCAACGTTTATAAACGAGGGGTTTACCTTACCCACTTATTTGAGAGGTCAGTTGAAGTGGCATTGACGTCACCGAAATTATGACGAAGACTTACGAGATTTCGACTTTTCTTAAATCCTTGTTGTCTGTATTTTGTCGAGAACTTTCATGTTTTGCAATGCGACAATAATTTCCGTTGATTACAGCCAAGGGGTTCACGAAGACAATGCAAGTGATTTACTGTATGTTTTTGCTTCCGAATGACTTGGAAGCATATAATAGGCTTTTGTTAGAGATCGTCATTGTGACCTTCACAGGTTGTGTTAAACAAATCGCTCACAACGTAGACTCCATAATTGTGCCTTTTTTTCGGTCTCATTGCTAAGGACCAAGCTCCGCTAAAGGCTTAAATACGGAAGGCAGTGGTGTTAGTAAACCAGTTATGTTTAATTTTCATAGCCGTTAGAACGACCACGGGACATACCCTGTCCCAGTCGATAAATACCTAAACATACTGAATTCCTCATGAAAAATCCCTATAGATAACACTTTGCCTAAGCTGGGGATAGAACCTGCACCCTGAGCTCAGCAGCACCAACCAAATCATTTAAACTCTTTACTTTATTGACACCTACATTTTTATATCAATTAGGTCATTTAGATTTAATACCGAAAAGGTAGATAAGAAATGATAGGTATTATAATATCTTAAATTGCCTAAGTATTATTAGAAAGTTAAAATTAAATTAAATACTAGGCTATTTGTTATATGCACCACACAGTGAGCCTATTAACGACTTAAAACCTTAAAAACTAATTAAACATAATTATGAGGCTAAGAACCGTAACATCCTGTTTCAATACTTCCGCTGATTTTATAAAATATTATTTTGTTTTGAATACGTGACAGATGTGACCTCGAGTTAAATATGAGTACTCGTTTTCCACGACAATAATGTTATTGTAATAATGAATAATTGAAGTGTATTAAAGCGTTAGACATCGAGATCTTGGAAATATCTCAGTCTTGCATCGGCTTTACTTTAGGGTACCCCAGGCTGAAATATTTTGCTGCAAGCCTGTGGAGTTAGGCTAGTAAACTCTATTGCGGGTTTTTTTTTATATTGATAAAACGAGTGGCCAGTCGGTTTTCTGCAAACCTGTTTAAATGTTCAAGATGAATGTAAAATCAAGTCCATCAGACGCAGTTTCGAACTTTGAATGCTTCTTCAGTTTAAAGTTATAAAAAAGTGTTACAATATAGAGGTGTGGCACTGGATCCAGCACTGGCATACCCTGTATCGCAGGATCCAGTCTCTTTCGACAGATTATATGAAATTAAGAAAGATAAGTATACAAGAGCAACGGTTTAAATAATTCAGTAATTCTCTAAAACTAAGACTAAATAATTCACTAAAACGAATACTAAATTCACTAAAACGTGGTAACCCAAAGTATGTGTGCATGTAATGACTGTATGTACGACAATGTGATGAGTGTTAGTGTGTATTGGAGAGAGTGTGTGTGTGATGAGTGTATGTATGATGTGAGTACGTAGATGAGATGTGTGTGTGTGTGTGTGTGTGTGTGTGTGTGATGAATACTTTAACAGTTGAAAGATAGAAGGTTTTCCGTTTCATTATAGTTAAGCCCAAGTAGCCAACCCTGAACTTGTTTTTTGCATCCAAACTTCGTCAAGGAGTAGATGTTGAGTTTTTTAACCGACTTCAAAAAGAAGGAGGTTATCATTTCGACATGTTTATATATATTTTTTGATGTATGTTCGAGCATAACTCCGTCATATACAGACGGATTTGCAAAATTCTGTTTTTGTTTTAAATGGGTTTATTCCGAAATGGTCCCATTTAAATCTATATAAATAAAAAGAAAAGTCCTGACTGACTGACTGACTCATCAACGCCCAGCCCAAACCCTTGGACCTAGAAAGCTGAAATTTTGCACAGAGGTTCCCTTTATAATGTAGACAAGGAATAAGGAAGGATTTTTCGAAATTCAACCCCTAAGGGAGTTAAATAGGGGATGAAATTGGAACGAAATGAAACTGTTTTTTTTAGTTGAGTCAGAGACTGCTCGGCGAGTTGTATTCCTACATCAGTAAAAAAAGTATTGGCCATATTCAGTGAGACAACCGGATCAGGATTTGCGTTGAGTAAAGTTAAACTGTTAGTTTTTTTTTATGAGGTTACATATCGCACCTACGGTGCAATAACGTCAAAAATTGCATAAGTGACGTTATTGCACCGTAGGTGCGATATTGTTTTAATTGCTTCATTATTTATCATTATTTTCGTCTTTGTTTTTGTTTCAGAGTGAAGTGTCTAACTTTTACGTATAGATTTCAGTAGGTTTTTTGTCAACCAGGGTCTTCTAATGGTTTTAGAATTGCGCCAAATTACTTTTTTGGTGTGTAGATATATGATGAACTGTAAATTATCTGTAAATATATTCACTGTTGTATTCGGTCATCAGAGTTTAAAATAGGTTTCGAATCTGTATTTTCTATTTCGCGGACTATTTTAGGGTAGTCCAACTTAAGCTTATATTTAGATTACCCGGAGATAGATAATTGACTCTATAATTCTACTTATTCCTATCAGCACTGTATCAGATTGGTGAGAAGAATGGCATACTGCAATTTTTGCGGTTTTTTTTGTACAATAATAGTTTCTTATCTTCTCGTCATATAAGTACCGTCCCTGAATGGTAGGCCTACGTACATAATGGAGGGACTAACCTAATAGAGTTATCGCACATAATAAATGACCTTAGCGGAATCAGTGGTAATGAGCGAGGTGCCCGCTTCGTTAACTTTTTCAGCGATCGCGTGAGTGTTGGTTTGCCTTGGCCCTAAACCTACCGATCGATGCCGTGAATCTGATACATTTCGATGAATTAAACATGCTGTTGTGGGAGCCCTCAGACTGGAGAAAAGATAAAACTAGTGGAGCAGTGAATTATGGCCACAATCTCATTGACTAGCTAATGCGGTGTTGGTTTTTCGCACGCTCTGCTTTGCAAATAGGTATTCTATGGACAATTCTTTTTACATATTTTCTGAATCAGCTTAAGTATCAACGGTGCCTAAGTACTGTGCATTACTTTATACGAGCTGACCTAGCGTCAGGCATCCGTTCACTCCCTAGAGACACTGCGGAAAGGTTATGACTTCGTCTCCAACGGACACAAATGTCGACCTAGTAGTACTAGTAGTCTAGTACCTACTAGTAGGTACTAGACCTAGATACCGGTAGTTAAGTATAATGTATAAGTTAAGTACAATAGTAGGTACCTACTAACATCTGCTACCTTTGTTCTTAAAAAAGTGCTTTAATTCAACGAAAACCGTTTTCTTTTGGTGGAGAACAGTCTAATTATACAGATTTTTTATCAGAATAATATTCTCTACATTATCTTTTTTGTCTAAAATTATTATCTATTTTAACTGAAAAATCGGATTTAGCGATCTAAATTTTAGATTAAACATAGGTACATATGTACCTACCTATGTTTAATCTAAAATTTTATAGTACCGTTAGCAATAGTCAGCTCTCATAATGAAGTTACATTGCCTGCATTCGCTCGGTCACTCGGAGTAATCGAGTAAACGGCTTATAGTTCGTGAAT
This sequence comes from Antitype chi, assembly GCA_947359405.1. Lineage (NCBI taxonomy): Eukaryota > Metazoa > Arthropoda > Insecta > Lepidoptera > Noctuidae > Antitype > Antitype chi. Next base: position 9,201,598 of record OX375813.1, read on the forward strand.
CGGCTACGCGAAGTTCAGAATATCTATTCTATTAAGTTATATGCATACCTACATACCTATAATAAAATAGTAACGAAGTCAAAACTGTAAATGGAATAATGTTTGAAAAAAAATATTGTTGCTACGAGGTGAGGGAAGGGGAGCGAGTCTGATACCGAAAAGGCGAAAATATAGATTTTAAAATTTTAATCCGAAAAGTCCTCTTAGTATCTTCTTTAAGAAGAAAATAAAGGATGGAGAAAAGAAGGATCAAAGCGAAAAATCCAAAAGGTTTCAGTAATGTTTGAGTCAAAAACTGTTAGTAAATACAGTGGCCAGTGGAGGCAACGAGGTCCATACATAACCTCGCACCACTTGCTCGCTGGCGCACGCTCGCCCGCCGCTTGCGCAAGCGCACGGAGCGCCTGTGCCTGCGCCGCTCTCTCGGCATTGAACAAGGACCACCAATTCAAGTCTACACGCATTATTTACCTGACAACCGGTAACATTTCACACTGACATTGAACGTGTGACATAATTAGTCTAATGTAATATATGATATTATTGATACGGTCAATGCCACCAGCAGACTGGTAAGTCAAGTTAATAAATTAGTGTCGTAATTATCTAGTTCATAATCATTACTATCATCTGCCAGGGGTGCGGGTTGTTCGAAAGAGATACCGTAGTCCCTGGTACACAGGCAACTGAAGGAACACGGGTGGGTTTTAGTCGGGAAAGGTCAGACACGCCCTTCCGCTCCATCCAGAGCGGGAGAGGTTATTTGATGATTTCCCATCCTCAAAAAAAAAAAAAACATTACTGTCATCGATCAGGTAAACGAGCATAAATGTTGTGTTGTCCTGTCCATAAAAATATACCTACATATTTCAGGAGCAATATTTGAGGTAACTTGGGTCGTAATGTTTTATCCTGATTGATACTATGTAAAAACATTCTATACGAAAGCTTTTATAATAGGTATAGCCTATCATAAAGTCTGGGATAAAATTCTGACAGGTAGATGAAAAGTATAGCCAACCTCCAAAGACACAGGTACCTACATAGTTTACGTGCGACGTCTAAAAGACAAATGGAAATTTAGGTAGGTATACTATGGGTAGGTAGGTACACCCAAAATTCTGCCGAACCATTCGCCAAATACAGGCGTGATCTTATAATATACCTAAGATTGTAATTCGCGTTCTATTCTATTCTAGTATTAAAAAAAAATATTTCTACATTTCCTCATGATCATTTCCCAATGAGGTACAACAAAGGCAGTTTATTCGGATACACGTAAGTAGGTGCCTACGTCTACGTGTATCCGAATATGTCTTTGTTGTACCTCAATAAATTCAGCATAATTTTATCTTTCTAGCTGCCACAATGTCGGATCAGGATACAAAACTCAAATTTGGTTGGTGTTTAAAATTTATTGAGTAAAAGTTTTAAATATAATGCTATCTCATACTTATTTAATTTGCATATCGTTATTTGCAATTTCGATACCGTTTATTTACAGTACGGTAATTGTTAATGTAATAAGTGTAACGTAAATGGTACGCGACGTATTGTTACAAACTCAGTACCTACCATGGGTACTTAAATTATATCGTATATGCTTCAAAACAATTTGCTTGTAATGTAAACACTAAAATGGCTAGCTATTATTATTGTGCTAAACATAACACTCATTAAGGACAAGAGTGGTGGTGCAGTTAAACGGCGACTTATCGAGCTTGTAGGTCGTAGGTTCGAACCCAGACAGGCGCTTTATTTTGTGTAAATTATCTCATCACCACTGCTCTCAAAACGGTGAAGGAAAACATCGTGAGGAAACCGGCATGTCCTAGAATCACGAAATCGAAGACATGTGACACCAACCCACACTGGGCCCGCGTGGTGGATTACGGCCCACTCCCTCTCACAGATAGGAGCCCGGTGGACTTAGTAGGTACTAGGCTAGTACGCGGTCTAGTACTTAGGTTCTTAGACTCATCCCTTACTGACTGAAAACCACCCCGATATTCCCTTCGCACACTTGGACCGGGGACTGGTGCGCCTTCCACGATCCCCGGACCCATCCCTATGCATCAACCCATCGGGTATTTTAATTAATTGAACTCATCTTATTCTGTTCTTGATGCCTTCCTAATTGTTCTATCCTGCCTTTTAATTTCTGCTTGGGATTGTTGGGAGCTTGGATTTGCCTGCTATCGTATTGTTTATTTTTGATATCGCTTCGTATTATACAAATTGAATTATGTGTTATGCTTAGAGTACCTACCTAAACCTGCTTTCCGCATTGATCAAATAATTTAGTAAGCATGCTTTTATTACTTACGTACTTAAGTACCACAAAATGTACAATTTTATTGTTTATGGTAGGACGGACTCAGAATGGTTGCAAAAGCTGATGCTGCATGGCTCCACTAGAGTCATCTTCCTTGTTTTTTAACTGACCCAAAGTCCCTTACAATGGGATTGTATATTACGAGAGATAACGCAGCCACATAAATAATTATTTATTTTAATTATTTCAGAAACGATGGAGTCCGGAGATTTCAAAGATTTCGCGAAGGCGATGACTGATTATATTGCCGAATATTTGGAAAACATCAGAGACAGGTAATCGTTTTTTTTAATTCAAACTGTTCATGAATTCCAAATAATAATAAGATTAGTTAATTTTAAATACTAATTAAAATATTAATAGGAGGTGATTTGCCTGATATGATTTCTGTATCAGTCTATTATTGAAGATTAAAAGTATCTCATTTGTCAATGTCAAAAAGCACTAGATTTTTCTACCGGAATGGAGGGAAAACATGATGTTTGGAGTCTCGTCTTTTTTGGCAAGCAGTGCTCGTCGAGCCTCGAAACCAAATACTTGTCTACAAAAGTCCTTAATAATAATATTGAGTTATTAAATTTAATTAGTTTGCTAAAGTTACCATTGCTATTTTTATCAAGTTTGTAGGTGTATTAAATTACGAAATACAGTAATATTCATATTGAAAAGGTGTTTTCTTAATATACCCGAATGGAGTTTAAAGTATTTACCCAACTACTCTACTATTTACCTTAAATTGGAAATAGAAACTATACAAAATTGGTATCTTATTTACGTAGAAGGATTTAAGAGTCTTTATTAAGTTTCCAACATTCGTTTTTCAGGCAAGTAGTCCCGTCTGTGAAGCCGGGCTATTTACGCCCGCTGGTACCGGAGCAGGCTCCTGAGAAGGCGGAGCCCTGGACCGCGGTGATGGCCGACATCGAGCGCGTGGTCATGTCCGGGGTCACACACTGGCACTCGCCGCGGTTCCACGCGTACTTCCCCACCGCTAACTCCTACCCGGCCATCGTGGCTGACATGCTGAGCGGGGCCATCGCCTGCATTGGATTTACTTGGGTATAGTCAAGTTTCAATAGTACACCATAGTCCCTACAATTCAAGTAAAAGTATTCATATTAAGTTAAGTTTACTGTGCCCATACTGGCATACAATTCTGCGTTGGTACTTAGGTACCGCAGCCAGTGTCAATGTCACAGACGGCACATAGGTAGGTAATTCGAACAAGGAAAACCGGTTGCGTGTCATATTCGCTCGTGGGTATTTTTTTGCGTAAACAGAATAAGTAGATAGGTAATATAGACATAGCAAGAACTAATGAAAGTTAGTACACTTACAACGCAAGCTGTACCTATGTGAGTATATTGTGCCTCAATTCGATTAATTGTTGTCTCAGCTGCACTTATGATGGGTGAGGGCCGCGGCCGATCGTTTGGCCACCACATTGACAATTGTACTACTTTTACCAAGAAACTTTGGATTCACCGGAGCTCTGCATCCTCCGTAGGGAAGTACAGGCATAATCACGTTATACATAATGATAAGACTTCGAAATTTCCAGATTGCGAGTCCAGCATGTACAGAGTTAGAAGTCGTGATGCTCGACTGGCTGGGCCAGATGTTGGGCCTACCCGAGTCTTTCCTAGCCCGCTCGGGAGGGGAGGCCGGTGGCGTCATCCAAGGCACCGCCAGCGAAGCCACGCTGGTCGCTCTACTGGGAGCCAAGACACGCACCATGTTACGCGTCAAGGAAAAACATCCTGAATGGACCGACACCGAGATTCTGTCTAAACTGGTCGGATATTGTAACAGTAAGTCGTCCATTGTAATAAAATAATTTTATTTATTTAAGAACATGGAGGACTTACTTACCTACAGCTAAAAAAGAAAACAAAAAAAGGAAACTATAGGCAGTCACCAGAAAACCAATTACAAATCCTCACGTATAGAAAGAAGTATTATAATAATAATTTATGGTGTGAGCACAAAACAAAGAAAAGAAAAAAACATCGCCTTATTAAATAGAGAAGAATATTATGACTAAAACAATAGACAAAATAATATAACCTACCGCTACTTGTAAAATTATCAGTCAACAATTTATTAATCATCTTTATACCTAAGCCTTTTTCCAATTATGTCGAATATCAAATATCAAAAGTCATTTATTCAAATTAGGCTGAGAATCAGCACTTTTCGAAAGTCAAAATACATAAAACAGTCCCCCCAAAAACGCCCACCCGTCGGGGTCGGCTTCTGAAGTCTTACGACTCTAAGATCCACGAATGACCAGCACCCTAATTGCGTAACACGCGATTAATCATAATCGGTTTCATTTTGAGAGTTCAACAATATTCATTGCGTTATTTACGTTGTTGAGCAGACACATTTTTCGAACATATGAAGCAATGGTTTAGCCATCTGTTTCAAAAAGAAACAGATTATGATTAATTGTGAGTTACGCAATTACGGTGCAGGACCAACGGCTAAAGGTGGTTTGAGAGGCACTCAGCGGGTCTCGATATGTAACGGATGATGGTCACCCATCCACGAAATTACTGTTCTTACTTAGCCCGAACCCTTGTGGAATATAATGTTTTTAAAATATACAAATATGGTAAATGAACGTCCAAAAGAGATGACGTTAGATTTTTTTCTTTATAGCTAAAAACTAACCATCGTCAACGAAAACATTGAGAGAAGCAGTCAGTCTGGCAACACTTGCATATTTTTTACTTCTATTCACAGAGCAAGCACATTCTTCGGTGGAACGTGCTGGTCTCTTGGGCGGTGTGAAGCTACGCGCATTACAGCCAGACGGAAAGAGGAGCCTTCGTGGTGATACTCTTAAGGATGCCATAGATGAAGATGTTCGCAATGGCCTTATTCCCTTCTATGTATGTTTTTATTGCTTTTTTGAATTCCCAAACAATAAGACTAATAATAATTATACTTACCTTCAACATCATTATTACAGGTCGTGGCTACTTTGGGTACAACATCCTCGTGCGCGTTTGACGCCTTAGAAGAAATCGGCGAGGTGTGCTCCTCGCAGAACATCTGGCTGCACGTGGACGCAGCCTACGCCGGCTCCGCATTCATATGTCCTGAATACAGATACCTCATGAAGGGCGTTGATAAAGCGGATTCCTTTAATTTTAATCCGCACAAATGGTTACTGGTTAACTTCGATTGTTCCGCCATGTGGCTTAAAGAACCGCGTTGGATTGTGGATGCTTTCAACGTTGACCCATTATATTTGAAACACGATCAGCAGGGTTCAGCCCCTGACTACCGTCACTGGCAAATACCATTAGGACGTCGTTTTAGGGCGCTCAAGCTGTGGTTTGTCTTACGTCTGTATGGCGTAGAAAATCTTCAGAACCACATCAGGAAACATATTGCATTAGCTCATCTTTTTGAAAAACTGTGCAGTGCTGACGAAAGGTTCGAAATTTACGAAGAAGTAACTATGGGACTGGTCTGCTTTAGACTGAAAGGCGGCAACGAGCAGAACGAAGAATTGTTAAGGCGTATAAACGGTAGAGGCAAAATTCATTTAGTTCCATCTAAAATTGACGACACGTATTTCCTTAGGGTAGCGATCTGTTCTCGCTACAGCGAAGAGAGTGACATTCATATATCTTGGGAGGAGGTAAAAGCTGCTGCTGATGAATTACTCAAAGGCCGCTAAAAATATTTTGGATTTGGACATTCAGCAATAACTCTGACGTTAAAAAAAAACGGTTGCTACTTATAATTAATAAATTTTTCCATTTGGGCTGTTTGCAAAAAAAAAAATCTACTGTCTGTCCACACGATGTCATGTAGACGACCGACGTGGAAAGGGATGTACCTTTTGTGAGACGCATCGTGTAGGCACTGGACAGGCCCTAAAGATGCTGATAAACCTGAGCATTTTAGAGAGAGAGTCATTTTAGCGAACGTTATAAACACTGAAATAGGCTGTTGATTTGCAAGTAAAGACCTGTTTGAGCAAATGCCATTGAGCATTTTGTTTTACTGAATGTAAAATACATCGCTAGAATGCTCATTACGAGTCAATGTTCAGGTTTATTATCTATTTATAATCAAATTGCTAACTTTAGGTACAAACGCCTGCATTAACTGGGCACCCCTCACTCATACAATAATTACTTAAGGAAAGGGGGTAACTAATTAGTGCAGCCGTCACAATCAATGTTAATGTACTTACCTATCTTTAAATGAAATTTTTTGAAATACCTATATTGATGTAGACCTTATTATATTAGAAGCACAGTATAACTATATTACTTATTAGCTGTGATAGAAATGTTTAATAGAATATTGAATTGCCGTAAAAGACAATAAGTCCGTTAGGAAATTAATATTTTTATGTCTGATGAAAGTATGTGACTTCTAAAGGCAAAATTCACAGACCGCACTTTAACTCTACTTACTTTACAAGTATAGTAAGTGTCTCATACGAAAATGAACTTTATGTATTAGGCTAGTTAATGATCATATTCGAATGAAACGCTTGCTCGAATTCGCTTACGAATGTGATCATTATTACACCTATTTCCCCCGAAGGGTTAGGCAGAGGCAGAGGTGACCTAAAGGAGGTACACTCGCATTTCGCTAGTTATGTTTATGTTTATGAATGTTTATGTTTATGAATGTTTATGTTTGTTTATGTTTATGAATGTTTATGTTTATGAATGTTTGTTTATGAACATTATGTAGGTACATGAAAATAAGGTACCACATCTAAGTTATACTGGGAAGCAATGTATCTAATCGTTTTTTATTTAGTTGGTATTTTAAATTGCTAATCGATTTTTGTTGCTGACCGTACCTACTCTTCAATATACCATATTGATCGCCAATTGTTATATAAAAGCAATAGAGTTTCATAGATCGTCACATCCACATTATAGATAGTAAGTAGGTAGTTGTTCTTATTATAGTGTCGATTGCTCCACATCGATGTGAAGTGAGTTGTGATAATTTAATTATTGAATGCCGTATTGAAAACGACCATTGCGACAAAATGTTGAAAACTCTTATTTACAAAGTAATTCAGTCAGACATTGTGTAAAAAATATTACTTGCTCATGACCACGACGCTGACGTATCTCGTTCTAGTCGTCGGCAAGCGGTAGGTATACAGTCAACATCAGCGGTAACTAATTGACACACACATCGCGTTTAAGACGTAATGGCAATAATGATGATTTTCATAGTGCAAGTGATACTACTGATATGCGGTTGCACCGGTGTACCTACCTAGTTAAGGTGCCACCAAAGCTCTTTTTCGCCTATCAGTTTTATATTTTTGTTTCTCCTTAGCGGTTTTTATTCTCGAATTAAAGCTACCTATTCTACTTTTTGTTCAGCTAACGACACTTCCTTATTATAAGGTCTCGCAGACAGGCGTGACGCCACAGGGCGTCGTGGACCCCTTAGCCCACATTCCTACTTATTGTTAGCTAGTTATATTTATTTTTATTTATAAGAAAAATAGGCTCCAACCCATATTTATACCGTCGCTCGGTGTGTAATCTAAAAATTACTTATTTAAACTAAGTATAAGATATGTGTCTATTTAAAATATAGCTGTTCGTTATTTATTATATTTACTGCGTAATAATAATAAAGAATATCATAAAATATGTATGAAGATTATTATTTCTAACTCGTGTAGCATCCTACCTACCTACTTGTAATAAAGTTTAATAATTCCTACTAGCCCGTCCCAATTTCGATCGTGTAATCAAATACTATGGCATGAATTCATGTTATTTTTAAAGTCCTAAAAAGGAAGTAACAATTTCCGAATTTAAAAAAAACGGTTGGTAAGTGATTTTATTATGACCACTTTTTTCTGCGTCTGTTACAGAGGTTTGCTCGAGACAAACCTCTGTAACAGACGCAGAAAAACGAGCAACAAAACAAATTATAATATTTTAGGTGTATATAAAATAAACTATTTGTGTAGACTAAATTATGTTTACAATAAGTAAAAATAGGTAAATAACATGATTGTGTAAGTAGGTATTACAATTATTTTCCAGCAAAAGATCACTAACTACCAATTACTAAGTACCTCCTATTTAAAAGTTCGTAACCATTAGTTTCGCTTAATACACTGATTGCATCGGGAAATACACGACAGCTTGTTATAATTATAATGGACGTGTTCGAAACGGTCATACCGACGTTTTTCTGCGATTTGATAAGAAACTGCCGCAGTCGAACTCTGAAGGTACCAAGACATTGAAGATTTCTTATCGGCGGGGGAATATTGTTCCAGCACTTGGATGCGGCGTATCTAAAACTTTCCCTGAAAGCAGCTGTTTTGTGCGATTGAGTGGAGAGTTGTTGTGAGCACTGTCTCTTGCGCACTCTCTTCTGCTAGCGATCCAGCTCAGTTTATTGTACAGGTATCTTGGCTGCTTGTACTTTATTACTCCAAAAAGTAGGCATGCCAAGTGCAAGTTACGCCGTGACTTCATCTTGAGGAGAGAGTGCTTATTTAAGAATGGCGTTACGTGACTTCTTGGTGGAATTGAGAAGCAGAATCGAGCACAAGCGTTTTGCACCCTCTGGATCAGTAATCATGCAGCTCACTCAGAACATAGGGAGCTCAACGATTTGACGAATAATACCAAAGAAAGGGCATTTGGGTAGGCCGTATAAATTACTCCAACTGTCAGACCATGATTAGGTAAAACTAAATGAAAAAAAAAAGAAATGTGTGTATTGTGCCATGCAATAATTCAATTTATTTATTTTATTTATTTATTTATTTATTTAATAGTACACATACATTATTTTGCTTTAGTTTGGTGCCAACATAAACTCATTAGAGTTTTACCGTGCACCAAGGTCATCGACTACATAATAATGGAACGGTCAAGCCATACATTACGACCAAGATGCAAGTTAGTAAGTACCATTACTTACTATAACTTGCAACTTTGTCGTAATGTATGGATGTAAATTGTTTGTAGAGTTAGAAGTTACGGGCTTAATGTTAGGGGCTTGGCTCTACATTAGATCTGATAACTTTTTAACGGTGAAAGCGTTACATATGAACGGGGAGCCCAGAGGGTTTTGGAGCAAGCACATATGCAGAGCGAAAAGTTGATAGCTAACAAAATACTTACGAAATTCTTCTTTTTTTAACAGAAAACTGTGATTAGAATAGCATTTTGAGTAGAATTCGTCTTAGTAGTTTTGGCAAACCACCGGCTCATATTTTTATGAGTGTTTTAAAATTACTGGGAAGTCTTCGTCACACTACCTCCATTTAATTTCTGCCGACTGAACTGATAAATAACAAATAAATTTTAACGAACATAATGTTTCCCTTTGAGCTAAGTTTTTCCCTAAACAATAAATAATCGCTGAACTTAGTATATGCAAATCAGCCTTCATGTAGGTCTTCCAAAAGCTCTTTAAACGAAAATAAAGAAGAAAATGATTCTCTTTTCGCTTCTGTCGCTCTATGGTGTTCTAAACGTCACCACATTATGCAAAAGCTTTCAAAATTCGAGAGTGATATGTAATTTTTTAAAGTTTTAGATGGCATTTATATCTGCAATATCAGAATGAAATTGTCACGGATGAAACTAATATGGAATAGGGATATTTGGAATTTTATAAAGAATCTCAGGTGTAGGACAGGGCACGGTATAAATATAGCGTTGACGACTGGCCAACGACAGTTTGGAAGTGCGGTGAGCACAGCGGGACAAGAACAATGTATCCTAGACTCGTGCAGCATCAATCCCAACTGTCGGGAACCACGTGTCATTATTGTGGGTGCCGGAATGGCAGGCCTGTCAGCAGCACATCGACTGTCACAGTGCGGTATAAACAATTTCCTGGTTCTTGAAGCTAAAGAAAGGTATGCTATATAAGTAAGTTAATGTTTTAGAACCCAAAACTTAGATACCCAAATAACTAGTTTTTTGTAGTAGGTACCTACATGCCTTTATAGGGAGGTACTATAATAGCTATAAACACAATTTGGTTATGGTGATAAAGTGGTCATATAATGCCAGTTCATCCCAACAGCAGCAACATGAAGTGATACTGGTTCACTTTTAATTGTCGGAATACCAAAATCTGTCAAACATACTAACATCGATCAAACCCACCAACCGTAATAACTTTAAGGCAGTAGCGTTGTACATATCTTGGAACCCTATAATAAAGCAAACGAATCCAATACAATCCCAATCATAATTATAATAAAAATATTTTTTACAGACCTGGAGGACGAATTCATTCGTGTTGGCTTGGAGATGCGGTAATCGAAATGGGAGCTGAGTGGATTTTTGGTGCATGTTTACCGAACTCTGTATACACGCTAGCATCGCAAGATAGGCTTTTACAGCAACCGTTACCTCGCTTGGATGCATCAAGAGGCCTATTTTGTACCAGCGAAGGACGAGCAGTTGACTTGCCAGTAACAATTACGGCTTATCATACGTTTAGGCAGATAGAACAACAAGCAGCTAGTTTATTTCGACTCGGTGGGGAAAGGCAACACGGAACTCTGTTAAATTTTATCGGTTTACGTATACAACAAGAATTACACAATTTTCCAGAAGATCAAAGGTATGACGCCGCACGCGTCATGTTTGGATTGACTAATATCTTAAGGAACAAGTGTGGAGATGATCTGTCCCTAGTCAGTGCTGATCAGTACGGCAGTTACATTGAGCTCCCTGGTGGCAGCGTCCGAGTTCCTTTAGGATATGTCGGAGTGATGGCACCATTATTGCGCGGACTTCCAGACAATTGTACACGCTATAATAAGGCAGTGAGCGTAATTCGATGGGGAACAGGAGCAACTGGCGAAGGACGTGCAATGATTAAATGTTGTGACGGCGAAGAATTGTACTCTGATTATGTTATAGTTACAGTATCTCTTGGATGTCTTAAATGTCAAGCCGATAAATTATTTGCTCCACCGCTACCTTGCTGTAAATTAAATGCGATATGTAATTTAGGTTTTGGTCTAAGTGATAAAGTATTTCTAGAATACGCCGAACCTTTTTGGGTTTGCCAGGAAGGTAACCTAAAACTCGCTTGGTCGGCTGAAGAATTACAATGCAGAACTGATTGGACACGAGGAGTGTGTGCAATAGATGAACTACCAGGCAGTAAACATGTACTATGCGCTATGATATCAGGTCAAGAAGCGGCTACGATGGAATCAATGGCAGATAACGACGTCGCTGAAGGACTGACCCAGATACTGCGCAGGTTTACTGGTAACCCGTGCCTTCCTTATCCTCAAATGTTGTTACGATCTCGATGGGCGTCGGACCCTCATTTCTGCGGGTCATTTTCTTACATGAGTTGTTGTTCCACGGTGAGTCACCAATGCGAATTAGGAACGCCAGTGCCAGGTCCGTGTGACCCCATGCCACCCATCCTGCTATTTGCGGGTGAAGCTACAGTACCCGGATATTTCGCCACATCACACGGAGCGCGATTGAGTGGTATTAGAGAAGCCGAACGTATTATATTACTAACGAAAAAATTCGACGGTCCTCCAAAAGCAACCTCGTAAAAGTAAATAATTTTATGTTTTGTATTTCTATTGTTTTGTCTATAATTATGTTGTTATCCGTCTGAATGATGCTGTTCTTTTCTAAGACTCGTTTTATTAAATGAGGTTGACCAATTTGCTGCATTTCACTTTAGATTTTCTTATTTTTTATTACCTGGCTAGTGAATCGTTGAGACCGAGCCTTTACAATCCCTAGTCGGTTCTAGGCTAACACGCTCGCTCTACGCTCGTGAGATGGCTCACTTGGCTCATGAGTAGGTATCTAGGTACCTAACAGCGCTGCCCTCACTAGAATCGTAAGTGGAAAGTGCTCGTGCACTCGTGGTCTCGAGAGTCGTCTCGAAAGTAGACTCGATCCATTGAACTGCCTGGTGAAGCGCTCGCTTTATTCTGGTGCACTTCTTCTTAGCGGGTCGATTGCAAAAATAACACGAAAAATGTAGAGGTATGTATAGTTCGTTTGCTGACGCAGCCATGCGTTGTAAGATTGGAGATGAGCCATTGTCTGTGGAGAGACGCCCCATACACACCGGAGGTCTGAGCCGGCCATTAACCCATGAAACTTGTGGTGGTTGTCCTTGCTGCGACCTACTTAGGTACGAAGTTTGTCAAGTAGGCCACGTTAACTTGTGCCTGGGTGGGAGGCACGCATTGCACTTGTCTGCCACGCTTTAATTTGGCACCCTATGAAGTCGGTTCCCCCATAACAGCACCGGATTGCCCTCCGGTTTTTTACGGGATTACAAACCTACATTTGCAGTTCGAGAATTGACCGTGACGTATGTCGATGTATTGGAGAACGTTTTTCAACTAACTGCAATGTTAAGTTTGTTCTTGGGATAAGTTGATTCCAACTACGGAGCTCTTCATTGTGCGTGGTCCGACTTATTGATAACCAAATAAATTAAATAAACAACAAAGAAGTCGCGCAGAGTAGGTATTTTGTTGATTAAACAAAGTGTTCAAAACAAGTTATCCTTTAATTTAGCTATTAAAAGATTTCGTAACATACTAAACCCCATTGTACCTATATTATTTACCCCCGTATCTGTAACTATAAAACAACAAGTTATGAGTATAAATCTATTTTATTTTTGGCTTTCTGTGATTTACATATCGCCCCCTAAGGACACAACTCGATATATTGAGGTTTTGACTTTTAGTGTTAGATGGGCTCAAATCGACTGTTCTACCTTTTGGCTTTCCTAGAAAGTGAAAAAAGACATTATTAAAGCGCACTAAAATCGGTCTGTAGTAGGTCAAATTCAATTCTATCAAAATCTAAAACCCGGGTCTGTCTAGGTTTTTTCAGTGAAATATTGCTGCTATCTGCTTTGCGTATAGGTTGAGTTATAATCGGGCGCTACAGTTTCTATGTCGCCTTCCATAGTGAGTAGTCAGGTGCAGCACTAGCGTCCGGATCCCTAAGGTGGTTTTGGACATTTTGATTTTGGTCATCGCTTAGTAATTGTTTCAGCTGTGATACCAGTGCGTTTAGAATGATTTTATGTGCCGGATGTCTTGTTGTCTGCCATAATGTTCTAGCCGTACGTTTCCTAGCAACCATTTATCTTATATTAATAGGATATCTTTGTACACACGCCAGCACATCAACCTACCCCAAACTGTCAAATTTTCCTAATTGAACATGAACCTTATACCTAAGTTATAAAGTTGAAAATCATTTAAAGAAACTTGACTGATTTGGGTAGCTTGATGTGCTGGCGTCTGTACATTGGGTATTTTTATTTGAGGTTTCAGGTGTAGCAAGCCAAGCAGAAAGAAAGAAGAAGAAAGAAGAAACTGGATAGCCACGACACAAAACCGCCAAAAGTGGAGAGATTTGGAAGAGACGGTCTACACTCAGCATTGGGTGGCCAAGGGTTGAAGAAGAGAGAAGAGAAGCCAAGCAGATTGCTGGATACAATGATTTAAGAAGAGAAACCCCTCTATTGAGGTAAAAACTGAGCCAAGACACTTAATTTTATTAGAAAAAGAAACCCCTGTATAACTAGGCCAGTTATGTGCAATTTAAAGGCTCCCACAGACGGGCGCGATCCGACGGCAGGCGACGGCGACGGGCGGCGCGGCGCGCCGGCGCCGGCGGCGGAGACGGAGCTATGTATTTCTAGTAGAACAATTTCCATGAACTTTACATAGGTATAAATTGTTACACTAGAGTCGCGTCGCGCCAGCCTTAATGCTATCGTTATGAAAGACGTCAATGAATAGCACCACAGAGCATCATATAAAATAATAGCACCCACCTAATCTATTCTAAAACCCACTAACTAATCTTTAAATTTTCAAAAATTAAATGATTTGTTGTTCCTAAACTAGGTGCCAACCCCATCTGACCCTGTGTGTTAAATGTTAAGCAAATTAACAGTAATACTTTAATAATTAACCATGAAGCCTACGCGCCGATGTGCTAAGAAGTGCCAAAAACTAATTCCACAAAACTTGACTTAGGTAGGTACTTAGTTACATGTGACATGGGCAGCTTGTGATGATCACAAGTTTCTAGTTTCTTAATGACGTCGGATGATAAACTAAACTGGCAATGTTAGTTCACTAACCCTATATTGATTGATATTAGATGAAATAGTGATTCAATAGGGATACATGAACTTAGATAGTGTTGAATTCATGATTTTAATGATTATAATTACGTAAATCCATAATAGTTACAGTCACGCACGAATAATATTTTGTTCAAGATACAACCTGACACTGACTTGCAAATTTGCGGGCTGCCCTGCACCCTAATTGCGTAACTCACGATTATTCATAATCTGTTTCGTTTTGAAACAGATGGCTAAACCATTGCTTCATATGTTCGCAAAATGTGTCTGCTCAGCAACGTAAATAACGCAATGAATATTGTTGAACTGTCAAAATGGAACCGATTATTATTAATCGCGTGTTACGCAATTAGGGTGCAGGTGTTAATTTGTACAGACGCCAGCACTTCAAGCTACCCCAATCTGTCAAATTTCTTTGATAGATTTTAAATTTTATAACATATATGCATAAGGTTCATGTTCAATTGGGAAAATTTGACAAATTTGAGGTAGCTTGATGTGCATGGCGTCTGTACCTACCTATCTACTTGAAAATGTTCTAGTTCTGTTGTTGCAGAAGAGTGTGTGGGGGAGGGTTATTTTATAAATTAAAGTTTGTTACATACATTAATACCAATTTATTTTTATTAGTTATGCCTCATTTAAGTACTTTAATATTTAAATATAATACGCTTATTAATAAAATATGACCAACCCTAAACAACAAATATTTGAAACAAAAATAAAATTGTTTAGCATGAATGAGGTAATAATACTATAGGTAAGTGATGGAAGACACAGCTTCACAAACAAAACTTTAACCCACCTAGAAAACTACCACCGTTTCCAGCACTAAATGAAAGATCATCAAATTCAAAAGACACTTTGTGACCAGTAAAATATCTATGTCTAAATTCTACCACATATGAATATGTGTGAAATCTATTACAAGGCCACATAAAACTGATTTTGTACCATTCATCTTTCTTTATAAAGCAAGGTTCTGTGAGCTCTATATCAACCATTGAATCATATTCAACTGTTTTTATAAAGTTAGTAAGTTTAAAATCACTATTATCTGATTCACACTCTATAGATACAGACATCTGCTCTGAATATACTGTAGCTGTATAGTTGCGGAAGTGTACTGCCGTTGCCATTCTTGTTGGTACACAAAGTGAATTGATAAATATAGACTTGTTAACTTTTATTCGAGAATGTATGACGTAATTATTTGAATCAATTACTATTGGAGCCACAGATCGAATAGGACTCCGGTAACATAGATGCCATTGTAGTTTTAATAAATTTCTTGGCATTTCAGTCAAGCCAATAGACTCGATCATATCTTTTTCATCATCTATATTAGAACTCTTAATATATTTTTTTATAGCCTCAAATTCATATGGCAATAGGAGATTGCTCATATCAGTTACAATTTCCTCAAGTTCATTGACAGTCAGCGTCAAAAACCTCAACAATTGCAATAAACCATTATTTTTAAGTACATCACGTCTATTTTCAAATGTGTCTAGAATGTCATTCTGTTTGCAGCAATATGTAGACCACTCAAAAACATGTTTAATAAGATCTTTTTCTGATATATTCATTTGGTCACTTTGAAGAAACGCTTTAAGACAAGAATAGGTAATCAAGTTTTTTTTCTCTTGCAATAAATAATTGGCATGTTCACAGAATAACTTTAATGAGAAGGTGATAAGCTGTTTGTCTTGCAAATAGTCTGGGTAATTCAAAATCTCAACCACATTGTCAACACTGATATTTGCTTGAATATAAGCAATACACATCTCAATTAGGTGTTCCAGCATGTATTTCCGTGAGGCATATAATAATTCAAAGGCTTGATCTATGGTACTAATTTCAACAGTATCAGTATAAATGTAATTAAGTATCAATTGAAAAATATCAGGTTGAATGTCTGTTATAAGAATATCGTTATCAGATGATAGGGGTCCGTAAAACATAGCTTCAAATACAGGACTACTAATGCCCAGTATCAACTTATGTGCTTTGATTTTTTTTCCTGCCACAGAGAAACTGCAGTCACTCCACTCATATGATACCAACAGCTTCTTAACACGGTCATATAAACTTGTTTGGTTATAAGTGGATTGGTCAGCCTTCAGGTAGCCCATCTGCAAAAAATAAATGGCTATTATCATTTATTCTCTCTTCACAAAGCTGACTTAAATTAAAAGTGTACAAAGAATGTCCCAGCTGTATGCCATCCTTGTGAGAGACTGGTGCCTAATATAGGTTTTTGGAAAAAAAAACCTGTGTTTCTGCTATTAAAACGACTTTGGTTTTTGCTACACTTAGATGCTTGCTTTAGTTTTTAATTCCTTATTTTGAAGCAAGCATACAGAACAGGTTTTCTAGTTCAAGAAGATCATACTATACCTACTATACATTCATAGTTTGTACTTAGAATATCTTTTAACAATTTTATCCACAACATCAAGTCACACACTTCTGAGGCACATAATTTTGACGATGGCGTGTAACATAGTATCTTGGGTCAAAGACCTCATTTTAATAATATACAGTTATGTGGGACACATTTTAACTTTTCTTTGGGAGCCTTTAAGCGCCCTGAGACTTAAAGAATTTAAGTTTATAATTTTTTAACCTACCTTATCTACCTTATTTCAGCACAGTTTTATTTTCAAATCCAACTATTTAACCTTGAACTTGAGATGATCACGCGACTGGTAGGGATGCGATTGATGCGAAACAAATTTGTGCTATTTATTACCTCCCTACGTAATTATCCTCAAAGAAACAACAGTACGATACTTTTCAAATAATGTAGGAGGAAAACCTTCAATAGATTACGGTACTTCTAAGTTATAATCAATTACTGACTCTGACGACACCCGTATTGCTAGTCGGCACCTAGAAGCAAGCCTGGAAGTCAACAAATGTTTGCAAACAAAGTTTTGTTTGACTTTGACATTTTTGACATAGGCCACATTCCGAATTAGAAAAATAGCGCTGTGAGCGCTCACATCAATAGTTTGCGTTCCGAGATAAATATCACGATTACGGCAGCGAAGAACTGTCATTTTTGCTAACAATACGGAACGCTCGTGAACGCGCTAACAGTGCTCACTCAATGTCAAAACCAATTTACACCATAAGAAACTTGTATACACCACAAATTTCGTCTTCTTATTTGGTTAGGTGGCGACTCTAGCCAGAAGCACTCTATCTAAGTTAGGTAAAGATATGATACGATTCAAAACAAAACAGCACAACTGTCATTTTTGACAGCGGTCACGGTGATATTAGGGCTACGTTCCGAGATACAATAATATCGATTTGAGCGTGCTCACACCCGTTCCGAATTGGCGTGAGCGCGATAACAATATCCCGTGAATCTTCATAGATGACGTCATGACATGCGCTATCTTGCGATAACGCCGACCATGCGTAATACTAATATCACTGTGAGCGCTGTCAAAAATGACAGTTGTGCTGTTCTGTTTTTTGAATCGTTTCCTAACTGTAGCTAACTTGGATATAGTGCGTTTGGCTAGAGTCGCCACCTAACCAAATAAGACGAAATTTGTGGTGAATACAAGTTTTATATGGTTTAAATAGGTTTTAACGTTAAGTGAGCACTGTTAGCGCGTTCACGAGCGTTCCGTATTGTTGACAAAAATGACAGTTCTTTGCTGCCATAATCGTGATATCTATAACGGAACGCAAATTATTGATGTGAGCGCTCACAGCGCTATTTTTCTAATACGGAATGTGGCGTAGTAATAAGCATGGTCGGCGTTATCGCAAGATGGCGCATGTCATGACGTCATCTATGACGATTCACGGGACATCGTTATCGCGCTCACGCCAATTCGGAACGGGTGTGAGCACGCTCAAATCGATATTATCGTATCTCGGAACGTAGCCATTATGCAGATTTGTTTCTGACAAGCACTTCTATTCACAACCGCACGATTCGGTATTGGGTCATTTTCACAAAAAGTGTATATTCGTGTTTCGCGGTAATATTTTTAAAGAAAAATATCTGCAGTTAAGATAAACAACGATTAAAAAACTTTTTCCAAAAAAAAAACAACCGACTTCCAAAAAACCACTACAAAGTGAAAAATAACTTTAATTTCGGAAGTCGGTGTCTTTGGAGCTGTATTTGAATTTTTTGTCACCGCCTTCCGAAATTAAAGTTATTTTTCACTTTGTAGTGGTTTTTTGGAAGTCGGTTGTTTTTTTTTTGGAAAAAGTTTTTATTTTTCACTTTTTAGTGGTTCACATGTGCTTACCCCTTCACAGCATACCGGCGTGATGTTATGTTATGAACTGGTGTAAGCAATAAACAGACATGAGATTTCAGCAATCCCAGTCCATTTGCTATCATTTATTGAGGAGTTCCGTTGCCTATCTCCAAAGTTCTTCATCAGATCTTCACCAAATTGAAATGAGACCACTACGAGAAAGTATTCTTCCAAAAAATAGCTAAATCACTTCGTGTGCCTATAAAATTTGAAGAGTTCTCTCTATTTCTCCAGGATCCCATCATCAGATCCTGACTTGATGATCATGGGACCACCTGGGAAGTATACCCTTTCAAACAAAAAAAACAAAATGCAAATCGGTCCAGCCATCTTCGAGTAATCGGGGAACATACATAAAAAAAAAAAAAAAGGTTCCGACGAATTGATAACCTCCTCCTTTTTGAAGTCGGTTAAAAATTAGGATCCGTGGGCAGTTTTTAACAGTATTGTTGGTGTGTTAAACACAGTCATTTTACCTTAATTCTCTAAAATGTTGATCTATCTCACTAACAATTTCAGTAAAATAACGTGTATTTTGTTAAATTATTTAACAGGTTAAGTACTGCTGACCCAGTTAAGGGGCCAGTGATTTTTTGGAAAGTATAATTACGCAAGATTTAAGTATTGTACAGACGCCAGCGCATCAAGCTATTCTAAACTGTCAAATTTTCCCAATTGAAAATGAACCTTAATTTTATGTAATAGAGTTGAAAATCTATCAAAGAAATTTGACAGATTGGGGTAGCTTGATGTGTTGGCTTCTGTACCTATTCTAGTGACTATTCGTTTCCAGTGATTTTTATAAATACTTAAATTAAAAAATCAGATAACTTGATATTGTTGATAACGTTTATTTGAACTTGCTGCAGTCTATCATTCAAGTACGATTTTACCAAGCTAAGCGCAATTTCACCCAGTCCGTAATGCCCAAGTTTCAAGAGAAGTGTTTCGTGATTCACGCAATCAAACGCCTTGGATAGGTCGCAAAAGATACCTATTTCATCTTGCGCCTCTTCCCATGCGGTAAAGACGGCGGTTAATAAGGTGACACCGGCGTCGGTTGTGCAACGTCTTCTGGTGAAACCATACTGCTGATCGTGTAGGATGTTATTACGATTAAAATGCAAGTGCTCCACTTATTATAAACTGTGTAATACGAAATCACTCATTATACGTTTATATTTTATAGTATCGTAGCCCTATGCGCTACTTTATGCTATTTATAATAGTTGCAAAACATAGATTTACTCATTTTATATAAAAACACTGCTCTCCTAGTTTTTTTAAAAGTAAAATACTATTAATATCTACGATTAATATCAAACGCCTGGCACAGATATATACACAATAATCTATTTAAAATAAGACAAAAGATTAACTTTTTTAAACTTTCATATTTTTTGTACACTGCTGCTGAGTAACATGCGCCTTTATAATTTTGTTTAGAGAAGATCAGTAGTATTCAATTATACAGATTTGATATCTGTACATTCTGGCCATCAAATTTTGGCCATCTTATATGGGACCAAATTCGGGATATACCCTTTCCAATAAAAACAATTATCAAAATCGCACTACTATGTAAAAAGTTATGCGTGGTCATACATTAAAAAAATATACGCGTCAACTTGAGAACCTCCTCCGTTTTTTCGTCGGTTAAAGATATCGCGTACAGGAATTTCGGTATTGGAAGGAAAAGGACTCGATATCAAAAAGTATATCAATACTTTTCCCGTATCCCTAATGCTGGGGCCACACTAACGGTCAACGCAATAAAACAACGTGGTAAACATTCCGATAATTAAAGCGGCCACATTCAGTGGCCACACTTGACCGCCAATCGAATTATCGCCTAACGTCAAATGCCGTTGTAAAATTATCGCGATAAATTGTGGCCACACCTACGGTTAACGGCCATCATCGCGATAATCAACGGCGTTTCTCGTTGGTGTGGCTCCGGCATAATAAAAGTACAACTTATTCTGTGGTCAAACTCAAAACGTCAAATTGAATCAATTTTCTGTTCTGTGATTGAGAGTTATCAAAACGTCAAATTGAATCAATTTTCTGTTCTGTGATTGAGAGTTATGCCCGTCAGGGTATATATGTTCTGTGGTTATGCCGCGCCGGTGAAAATATTGCTAAAATGTGTTTGATACATTATTCTTTTAGCTATTGATGTGTTTTTCTAGTTTTTAATATGAGTTTTCCACAGGAAAATACAATGTTTGATTTTGATTTAGATTTGCTTAATGAGCCTTCAACTAATAACGCGGTGAGTGTTTTAGGTTATATGTAATTATTTGAAAATAAAATAGGTTCTGTTAGTGCTTATTTCTTTATATACATAGTTATTTAAAAAAGAAACGGATTATCGTTTACCCAACTATCGTAAAACAATATCATTTGTTTTCAAAGTAGTATCATAGATAGTTTTAGAAGAAAATTAAAATGCTTTCTATAAAAGTTCATCCATAACTGGAGCAAAAAGCCCTCGTTATTATGATGTATCACCCTATAATGATAAAGGTGAAAATTCACTTCTTAAAAGGGTTGTGTTTGTTTTATTTCAGGAGCCTGATCCTCAAGCAAAGACTAATAGATTGCGAAAATCACTTATTTTCTTGAAGCAAAGAATTACTAAAATAGAGTGAGTATCAAGGCATCATCATCAATTATTTAGGCTAGCAGGTGGCCAGTGAAGTTTTAAAATCTTGATTGTTTCATTGTGAAAAAGTAATGGTGCCATAAACCCTGTATAGCTCACTTAATCGAGTTTATCTATGTTGATAATAATAATAGGCTGGCTGGATCTGTACGAGAAGATGCCTTTGCATCTTCACACACAGAAAATGCATTTGCATTGATGACCAATCCACCACTCTTGCTCAAAGCGGGTTGGCTATTTCAAATTAAAGAGTTGGCAATCAAACTCATACTGTTTATAAGTCACAATATTTTCGTTCATTGATGTCCAAATAAACAGTACATATGGATTGAAAAGTTATTTAATTATATTTATTTATTTAGAATAAGCACACCAAATATCTATAATTGGTATTTCAGAAACCACGCAAATAACAGGTAATAAGTGTCATGCAACATTGACAAGAATATTAGGATCAATAGAGAAAAATTTAAGTTTGACTAGTAGACCTAAATATACAATGCTAAGGGCAAATTCCACCAAACTTACACCTAGAATAAGTCTTATCCTGAGAGTAAATTTTGAATTTGTGACAGTTTTTCTGTACCATAACTGTCAGACGTCAATTTTATTCAATGGAAAAAATATATCTTTTGTAAAATCAGCCCTAAAAACAAACCAATTTGAGCTACATAGACAAATAATTTAGAGCAGTGGTTGCCAAGTGGTAATGGCCGACTAGTTGTAGGTCGCGGGTTTGAACCCAAGCAGGCAATTTATTTTGTATAAATATTTCAACACCACTGCTCTCAAAATGGTGAAGGAAAACAGTTTCAAAAATAATTATCAAGTTACTTACTGTTATAAGTTAAAACATGTTATAAGTTAAGTATAACATTGTGCAACTTGATAACATTAGCCATTTTCTATTCAATCTCAATCTACATTTGATTTTTTTATACCTGACTAGTGTTTTTCTTTTTCAGCAAACTCACGGTTGTATGTAAAGCTTATAAAAAAGAAAACATAGAATTGCATAATAATTGTGTGCAACTTAAACAGCAATGCGGTCAACAACTTTCAGAAATAAGCTTTTTTATCGGAAAAGTAACCAAATTAGAGAATGTGAGTAGCTTTTTATTGTTTTTGTGGAAGAATAATGCCTCTAGCATATTAAGGCCCCTACCAAATGAAATGGTGACAAAGTAAAGTCTGGTAATGTTAATACAACATGTTTTTATTGCATATTGGCAATCTTCAGATGCGTTTACATTTGATTGAACTTGTTTATATTTTTGTCATTTTATTTATACATATACAGGGCGGATTTTTGAGATGGGGCAGTAAGAGTAGGTTAACCTTAACCATTGTAGTTAAATATTAAAAGGTGTAGTCAGTGTTATAATTGTAAATTAATAACTACTGCTGTTACTGACAGACTGTGTGTACTTATAAATGAACAGTATTTTTATCAATTGTCAGACCCTAAAGTGATACGAAATTGTGTAAAGTGCAAATTGACACTATTCTAAGTTATTACCTACATAATCTCTCTCATAAAATATTAAGTTAAAGTTAAATTACTTATTAGTCATTAGGCTAGATTGTAATTAATGACTGAGAACTTTAGTTCTTATTAATACAGAAAAAAGTTAAAGAGACATTCCAAACTATTAGTCAAAACACCACCCTGGTGGGGTTAAAAAGTATATGAAAAATGCAAATTTGAAACAAATACTTGCAAGTATTTGTTTTAAGTTTTTTTTTGTTTTCTACGAACTTGTACAAACTCAGTAACTATTCATACTGAAGACAGAAAAGAAACGACGATAATAGGGGAAACAGTTATATGAAAATCTTATTCCCTTAGTTAATTGCCAATAATGTATCTGCCTATCCCTAACTCAAATCTCGACACTAGTAAGTAAGTACAGCGTCAAAAATCATGAATTTGCGTAAAATATGTAAGAGGACTCTTAAAACAAAACTACATGTTTTCCAAAATCAACTCCTAACTAAAATAAGAAATTAAGCAAGTAAAATGCACTGATCCAAAAAATAATTTTTTCTATCTAACTTTAATTACTCTAAATAAACATCAGAAAGAATCCACTCTCCTATGTTTATCAACATAGCTACGTCAATGGTTATCATTTAAGTTGATGATTCTAAACAAAGATGTAATTTAACTCTTATGCCTTAACACTTGAGTATCCTACTTAACCCAACTTACATTCTTCAAAAAATAGTAATTATAGTAGGTAGTTTTTGATCTTTGATGATGATCTTTCTAAAAGAACTTAAAAATTTTAGCACCTCAGATAGGTTTCTTTTGACTGTTCATACAGTAATAAGAGTTACTTTTTGGACTTTAGCCAGAAAACGTAATAATCCATTTGACCTACAGGTGGAACAGGTACCTACCATGATATAAGCGCAAGGCCTAGTGGCGTAGCAGGTTTAGCATAATTATGTTTATGGTACTTGTATAGAATCTTATGCAAATGCTACACATACTACGTGGTTTAAACGGCCTGTCCGCCTGTCGTCAGGCAGGCAAGCTACCTACAAATTTAATGTTTTTTTTTCTAAACAATTTGATCCACTTCTACTGTTCACTTTTTTTTCTTCCGATACAATAGATTCTGACATAAAATAAATAGGTAATATTTACTCCAGAACAAATGGTAATACAGGAAAAGTTTTTATCCAGTGCGCAAACTGTAATTAAGCATATCATTCTAGACCCCCAGCTCAGAAATTTTTCGCCGGTTATACAAAAAAAAAACAGCTGTTCCATACATTTTCACCTCATAGGTATTGCACTTTTATATGAAACAGCTGATTTTTTTTTGGAAACGGTCGAAAAATTTCTTCGCTGGGGGGTCTAGAATGGTATGCTGAATTCATGGTTAAAGTTTGCGTACTGAATAAAAACTTTTCCTGTATACATTCCTTATAATAATATCTCCTCATACTGTCCTATAATAGTTTAATTAACATTCCGTGTATTATGTTCGATTTATATCGATGTAATTTTTACACGTGTTTTGGATGTTTCAGGAAAAGCAAGTACTAGAAACTCGGGAAAGAGAAATGATCGAAACAATTAAGGAATTGGAAAACAAGATCTTAGCCCTAGAATCAGTTATCAATCAGTTAAAGGTAGTGTGCTCATAATTATATTCGCTTAACTGCAGCTGCTGCTAATATAGGTGGCAGCGGGACATCGATGCGCAAACCTGAGCCATGAATTCAGCATTATGATTTAAATACTTATTCTAGCGTAGAAAAATATATTTCGGCGGTTCAATAAACAAATCAGCTGTTACATAGACAAGTGTATTACGCGTAAAAACGTAAGTGTCTGCACTTTTCTATAAGTATGAAACATTTTTTTCTACGGTAGGGGAGACCCCCCAGAAATACTTACGAGTTCAAAATGTAGGGATCAGCATTTTTTTTTTATTACCTGTGAAATATTTCTTCACTAGGGGTCTAGAATCATATGGTGAATCCATGGTTAAAGCTTGCGTCGATGTCCCCCTGCCACTCTGTAGGTATAGTACTTATTAGTCTAGTTGACGGTTCTTTTACACCAAATAATAATGTTCCTTTGTGGTATCAATATAATAACACAGAATCTGAATATTTCGAGAATTACTAACATTAAATAAAAATAAAACATTTCTATTAAGCAATATAAATAACTTATGTATAGTATTAATATTCTCATGCGAGTGGATAAAATGTATTATTATGAGAATAAAGTCATCTCAAACCAGAATATAATTTAAGTTGGCCCTTGATAATATGAAAAATACTTTATGAATTCTGTATTGTAGAATGATTGTGTGCTAAACTATAAAATCAAGTTAGTTTTCTGTGATTTAAATTTATTATCTCACATTGTAAATGATATTGTTTATTTTGGTTAGAATAAAATTATTAATGCTTATTATTTTAGTTTTTAGAAAAAGAGCACGACAAAGCAGAATCAACACCTCTCAAAGTTGAAAAAAGAAAAGGCAAAGCTGGTGTTACCAACAATGCAAAAAAAGGATTGGTAGAAAAAGAAGTAGAAACTCTTTGTAAAGATAACGTCAATATTTTAAACTTGGAAAAAGAAAATGAAAAACTTCGCAAAGAGAATGCTAGAATTCCCAACTTGGAGAAAGAAATTGAAAATCTTCGCAAAAAGAACAGCTTACTTTCAAAATCGGACTCGGATTCTCACAACGCGATCGCCAGAAACAAAAAATTAGAAAAAGAAATAGAAACACTTTATAAAGAAAATGCCAAAATCACAACTTTGGAGAAAGAAATGCAAAACCTTCAAAAAGAAAATACCAACATCTTAAATTTGGAGAAAGAAATAGACAACCTTCAAAAAGAAAATGTCAAAATCCCAAATTTGGAGAAAGAAATAGCAAACCTTCTAAAAGAAAATGTCAAAATGCCAAATTTGAAGAAAGAAATAGAAAACCTTCAAAGAGAGAATGTCAAAATCCCAAATTTGGAGAAAGAAATAGAAAACCTTCAAAAAGAAAATGCCAAAATCGCAATGTTGGTCAAAGAAATAGAAATCCTTCGTGAAGAGAAAGCCAAAACCACAAAGTTGGGGATTAAGAATGAAAATGTTTTAAAACAAAATGGTAAAATCTTAAACTTGGAGAAAGACATTGAAACTCGTTGTATCAATAATGCTTTTAGCAGAGAGATTGTCAAGGGTAAAGATATTGAAACTCAACTAATTGATCTCACCTCAACAACAAAACAAAAAGGTAGGATTTTAAATCACTTTTTAGTGCCCCTACACTGCTTCTTGTATTCCAACAGTATCAGTAGATATATTAGGTGTAACAGTCCTGAAACTAGTTTATTGATAATTGACTACTGAATCGATTTCAGTCATTTTGAATATTCGTATTTTGCCGAAAATTAGTGTTTTGCCATACCTACCGCCGATACGGCACATTAATACTGATTTAAGTGGGTAGACACCCAAAAAGTATGTCCAGAGATATAGTACCCTGAGAGCAGTGGTGGCCCAGGACGGAACGGCCGTGACTTATGAGTTGTAAGTCGTAGGTTCAAATTCAGGCAGGCTTTTTAATTTGTGTAAATTATTTCATCACCACTGATTTCAAAACACTGAAAAAAAATCGTTAGGAAACTGGCATGTTTTAGAACCAAAAATTCGAAGACATGATGTGACATCTGCACACTTGCAATGGGACCGCGTGGTAGATTGCGCGTGGAGATAAAGTTCTCATATATTTCAGAAACTAATTAAATATTCTATATTCTTCACGATGCACTGGGCATCGTGAAGAAAATTCAAAATGGCGATGGAATGACTATGTCACTTCGGTTCTATGCCCTTTACCCAGTCTCTTTTGACCCCGTTATAACTTACAGGTAAATTACGATCGAAATGTAATAATCTGTCACGAAAATATAAGTCGTTACCCGATATAAAAGGCGAATGGACCGACAGCACTGCAGAGGAAAATTACTTATTGGAAGATCCTTTGTCGTCGCCTACTCGAAATGATACTATTATCGTAAGTACAGAATGTTAGATAATTTACATTCATTTCCATTTTTTTTTATCTTGATTTTTGGATTCATTTTTAACCGACGAAAAATAAGGAGGAGATTCTCAAGTCGATGCGTATATAAAAAAATAAAACACATAACTTTTTACTGAGTAATGCGATTTTGAAAATATATTTTTTTTACTGGAAAGGGTTATACTTCAAAGTTGGTCCCATTTAAAATTGAAAAACAAAATCCACACCTAGGTATAGAAAAATAATTAAAAAAAAACCTTTTCAACAAAAAATGAAACAGGCGAAAAATTAATCTGAAAGGTATATAATAATACCTTAGTCTAACTAAGCTCCTAAATTAATGTGAATGACAACCTTGATTAATATAATTTTATAATTAATCATTTTTATGTATATATTTTTTTGTTTCATTTTTTGCTAAAATAATGGCAGCTTGATTGATATTTTTTTGTTAAAAAGTTTTTTTGCAGGCGTGCAGTATGTTTCCTTAATTATGTTTTCTTTGGTTTGCAGGCCAAGAAAGGTCCGAGTGCTGATAAAGATATATTGACACGCGAATCCGATAGTGATACCGGCCGAGGATCTTCTCTTGCTAACTCTGATACTGACAAGGGCGTACAAAGTCCAGAATACTTCTTAAATTGCGATCTTTCAAATGGAGCTAACATTGAAAATAAAACAATAACCAAAGATGATATGACAGGAACTATAAGAAGACCAATTTTGTTAGAAGAAATTGGAACTCCAGCTATTACAATTGTTGAACCCAATGAAAACCGAAATGCTTGCGAAGCTAAGAGTGCGTCTAACAGAAACATCCATTCTAAGTTAATGAGTACTGTTAATCAGACCAATGCTGCAAGGGAATTTTCCAATAATGTGGATACTTCTGAGAACATCAGTCCCAAAAAACGCATTCAGAATTTACAAGAAAAAGAATGTCTGGAAATTAATAATAGGTTGCAATGTGATAGTCACACTGACCCAGAGTTAGAAAATATATTTAGTACAATGAATTTGAATTACAATGCTGTATCTCCTATTCCAAGAACGCCAATATTGGTGCATGAGGTAGATTCTACATCCAGTTCTAGTGTACTCAATGAAAAGCTTAAAAGGTGCAGTGATTTGTATTATAAAGCTGCTGAATTTATACAAATATTTATGGCATACGTAGTAAGCCAGGGTCGCGATGATAGTAGCTTTATGATAAATGAATGCGACAAATTCTTTGCGTCTACCGAATCTATCTCAAAATCTAAACAAATCCGATCTGAACATTCTATACATGTTACTAACTCCAACATGGAAATATCAAATTATATACCCAATCGCATGTTGTCGCATGATGATAATGGATCAGGTTCAATGTTGAACGCAGAATTCGCAACATCATCATCATCATCAGATAAAGAAACAGAGATTTTCCCAAAAGAAAAAGGCAAAAACCGCTTATCACAAAATGTGTATTTGTCCGCGTTACAAAATGGAGACCCAAATCAAATGCTTCGTGATGATAACAATTCAGTAGTTCCAATATCGAATCCATCATCACCTGATAAAGATACAAAAATTTTAAGAAATAAACAGGTACCAACCCAAAAACAATTACTTAACAATTCTGTTTCTGAAGAATTGGCGTTGGACAGTGAAATATCTAAAGTCACTGATAGTGTTAGATGTTCACGAGATATCATAGAGATAAACCAAACACCCATCAAAAAAAGTGTTGGAAAAAGTGCTAAAAATAAAAAAAAATCGAAATTGGAAAAGCTTAAAAAGAAGTTAAAGCCAAAGTATAAAATTAAAATGGAACCAGAGAAAATGCGGACTAAACTTAAACAAGTTTTTCCTATTAAAAAGGTTTCAGTAAATGATACATCCGCGTCTCTCAATGACAAAGATGCTTATGAAAAAGCCGTGAAAGTTATGGCAGAAATAAAGTCGCAACAGGTTGCCAAAGCAAACTCATCTAAACTCACTAAAGTTTTAATGTCTCCAACACGTACGGCGTGTTTGGAAAAAGATATTAACAGCAGTAGCGATAGCCAGATACTTCAAGATTGCCACATCACAACTCGAAGTAAAAAAAAGTTTTCTGAACTATTTGACTCTTGTGCTCAGGTCAAAGATCTATTATTACCATCATCTCGTAAAGTAAAAAATTCCATGACTCATGAATCAGAAGAAGACAACAATTCCACTAGTCATAGAGCAAAAGAAGACAACAATTCCACAACTAGTAGAGCAAGAGAAGAAAACAATTCCATGACTAGTAGAGCAAAAGAAGACAACAATTCCACGACTAGTAGAGCAAAAGAAGACAACAATTCCACAACTAGTAGAGCAAGAGAAGAAAACAATTCCACGACTAGTAGAGCAAAAGAAGACAACAATTCCACGTCTCATAGAGCAAAAGAAGATAACAATTCCACGACCCATAGAACAACAGAAGATATAAATTCCATGACTCATAAGCGAGAAGAGGACAACAAATCATCTGTTGAACCTACATCAACGAAAAGACGCAGGCGTTCTTCTAACGAACCGGTTATACAGTGTAAGAGAGTATTACGTAGTTCTACTGTACAAAAAAGATTAAGCATGGGAGACAATAATGAGCTATGTAAGTCAAAACGTAAAACGAATAGAGAATCAATAATGAGCCCTAGTACAAATAAAAGTGGCACGCAATTCAATAATGAAACCTTGCAATGCTTGCAACTTGATCGTCATGACAAAAATGTTTTAAGCTATGGAGATATGGATGTATTTTCTGAAGATATCAAACTCTCGACTCCAGTAATACTAAAAGAAGAAAACAATTCCATGACTCATCAGGGAACAGAGGACAACGAATCATCTGATTACTTTCCATCAAAAAAAAGACGCAGGCGTTCTTCTAACCAACCACTTAAACAGTATGTAAAAGAATTACCTAGTGCTCCTATACATACAAGATTGAGCACGGAAGAAAATATTGACCTATCTAAGTCAAAAGGTGAAGGTAATAGGACATCAATAATGGGCCCAAGTACAAATGAAAGTGATCATCACGACAATAATTTTGTTAGCTATGGAGATTTGGATCTATTTTCTGAAAATATTCAACTTGATAAGAATGTTGTAAATACGGACGCGTCAGCTTGTCTTCCAGAAGAGAGTATTTTGTGTTGTATGATAGAAACACATGCCAGGGAGAATGCAGTGAGATCATATGGAATGCAAATATCAGGTATGTTTTAACTTTCCCCAATTTGCTGAAATCTTTGTTACACAGACACGACACCGAATATTGTTGGATCGAACATCGTGTCCGATAACACTTCATATTTGATTTTCGGCTACATGATTGCTTGCAGGACTGTTTGAATCATTGCCAACCACTTACTTCAGACAAGACATGGCTCGAAATCCCCCGTGCCTAGTCAGTACTGAGCAAGCTTAAGGCCCTCAGTGCATGTCCTGTTTGGTTTTCTCTAGTGGTATTACGGATATCCGTATCCGCGCATATCCGCGGGTGGAAAAAGATCCGTATCCCTATCCGTTACATTTTTGACGGATCTTTTACTTTATTAATAATTCCAAATTGCACTACTAAACTTCTTTATAGACATTTTTTTTAACTCGCACAACAAACACAAACGTTATCTATGCTGCCCAGTGTCACACTAAACTATAAACAAAACAAAAGAAAGACCTGCGCAACGCAAGTCGAAACATATTCTATCACGCAAAGCGTCAAGTGGCGTCAACTATCGTTTCAAGGTCACGCACATCGACACCGATTGAGTAAGAAAGTTATGATCCGTATCCGCGGATCTTGATGCCAATTATCCGTACTCGGATCCGTATCTGCGGATCTACATCACTAGTTTTCTCTCTTGGAGCAAACTATCTTGTTTTGAGTCTACACACATACATAAACTCACGCCTTTTTCCCATGGGGCTAGGCAGATACTAGAGAATGCCACCTTTTACCTCGTTAACCTTCATACATCTGGTCATACACGCACGCCGGTTGCGAGTACGACGCACCTGATCTTTTTGAAGAACTTCACCAATAATGTCACTATACAGGAAAAGTTTTTATTCAGTGCGCAAACTGTAACCATAAATTCAGCATATCATTCTAGACCCCCCAGCGAAGAAATTTTTCGGCGGTTTTACAAAAACAAAACAGCTGTTCCATACATTTTGACCGCGTAGGTATTACACTTGTCTATGAAACAGCTGATTTGTTTTTATAAAACCGACGAAAAATTTATTTGTTGGGGGTCTAGAATGGTATGCTGAATTCATGGTTAAAGTTTGCGCACTGCAAGTGTTCGCTATTTTTATAGCTATGTATACTGCGCGGCATAAGCAGCAGCTTATGTGCTTTAAATACACGAAGCTCACTGTTCTTCGAGTCATAAATTAAGCCATGTTCCTCCGCGTAAGCCTCGCAGGTTATAACAATTTCTTCAACCAACCTATCGATGGAGTGAGAAGCACCATGGCGTAACTTATATTGTTGACACACGTTCTGTCAATGTGGTAGCCGACATGTGTACTGCTCAGTCATATGCTTCATCCATTACAGTCACCATGTGTGCAACTGGTTTGAGTCTAATCTATACTAATTTTATAAAGAGGAAAGATTTGATTGTTTGTTTGCTAATGCAAATAAACAAACACAATACAATAAAACACAATACACAACAACAACACACACAATACAATAGGCTCCGAAACTTCTGAACCGATTTGATAAATTCTTTCTTTGTTGGGAAGCTATACTATCCCCAGGTGACATAGACTATATTTTATTCCCGTATTCCCACGGGAACGGGAACTACGCGGGTGAAACCGCGGAGCGCTGCTAATCTAAGATAATATCGTAATATTGTGTTTTTTATTTTATTTCAGTCATCTCTAGTTGTCTGTTATGATTAAACGATTTACGCTTATTATTTCAGATAAAATGATCGACCAAGTTTGCGAAAAAATAGAACAAGATATGACAACAATAGCAGAAACAAACGATCGCTTATTTGCCATTAATAATATGGTTGCAGATTTGCGAAAACTTAACTTGGAGCTTTTTATAGCGGGCTTGATGAAGTACTTAACGAAGCCAGAAAGAAAATTTGAATTATTAGGAAAAGTAGTAATTACTCCATTTTTTCCAGCTATGACTAAAGCTGAACAAATTCTTCTTATTGTCATAGAGAAACTGGAAACTCACTGGCCCGATATTGTTAATAATGTTTGGTTAAGCATAGAATTCACACTATTTAAATTGAATAGAACACCAGAATTCGATGTCGTTGAAAGTACATCCCATTTCTATGCACTCCTTTGTAAACAATATAATGCATTAAATCGCCTGAAGCTTTTTATGTTAGATGCCATGTACTGTATTCAATTTAAATCTGTGCCCTTAATTAAACAGTGTCTAGAAGTTTGGAAGGATTTAATACCATTTCCACATATGAAATCTGGTAAGTAATCATACCATTCAATCATAATATTTTGTTTAAGTTTTCTCACCAATAAAACAGGCGTCGTTGATATATAATTATATATACAGGAAAAGTTTTTATTCAGTGCGCAAACTAATCATGAATTCAGCATACCATTGTAGGCCCCCAGTGAAGAATATTTTCGTCGGTTTTACAAAAAAAAATCTGCTGTTTAATTGCACACTGGATAAAAACTTTTCCTGTATAAATATATATTTTAAAACATCATTTTGTTGACATTTTATATCCGCAATTATACAAATCCCTCCAGCGGTTAGGATGTTCTAGGGTATAAAGAACCCATGTATAAAAATACATTGTTACGCATGAAAAACATAACCCTGTCTTTACTGTCGCGCAGTCGAGAAATAGCTGTATCCGCCCGCGTCTTTAGAAGAATTGTGGCCGTGCGTGCCAATACCTGGCCGGAGGAGCGTGATGAACAGCGCTAATCTTAATATTCCAGCACCCCGGCCAAATGTAGATAAACAAATTCCCAATAGGCATGTAGTCATAAACATAACAATGTCTTGTCTATGCATACTGTTTATCCTTTCTGGATCGAAATGTGTTCCACAACACATTTACTGATTAATACATTATTCTACAAATCATTATGGCTGGAAATAGTGTTACGCCTAATTATTATCAATAAGCGTAATACGACGCTGGACGCGCGGGGTGCTGCGTGGTGACCATGTTTGTGTAGACAACTGGTTACATAACAAGCTTATAACTTTGAGATTTTTTATGATACAGTTTTGAAATTTTGCACATAGATTCTTTACATAAAAATACTTGACACGTGTTTCAGGTTTCGCATATACTAAAACTAGGGTTGTAGAAAGAAAGAAAAAAGAAAATACATTTATTTAGCATAGACAAAAGGCACACAATATACGGCAGGATATGAATACTGGGATGTTAAAGTGCGATCACAATCCCAAAGGGCTTTAAAGCTAATTGGCCTCGCCTTGGTCCGCCATTTTGATATTTTTTCAAAATGGCGTCGCACGTTAATACCTATCTATATAGATATAGGACATAATTATAGAGGATAGGCATATAGGGAACATGATATCTTAAAGTGTCACATTATCGAGATGAATAGATTTTTTAGATAGCTTTAATAAGTCGAAATATTATTTTCATCTCATTATATTAAAAACACTAATTAAAGCTGAAAACCGCTTCGTCAGATGATAAATGATGTGTTACAATTATGATTATTACTTCAGTTATGTAATCACAGTATTTAAGGTGGTAGGACTTAGAAAGGGAGGATCTATGGAATAAAAACCTTTTGACTTTGCAAAGGCCACACAAGAAAGCGAGCCTTAAGGCGAGCGAATTCAAGAGAGTGCATTACATCCTCCTGCTGCCTTTGTTACAGGAAATATTCAGGTCATCTGATATGAGTGAAGAGAGTGAACAATGTATGTATTGTATAGTTTAGTGAACAAATATTGCTACTAAATGTTAATAAATAATAGAATAGTATGCACCTGTTTATATACTACTAATATATTAGACCTGTGGCTTGAAGAACGAAAAAGTTCGTACCACCTTATGTGTAGTTATGGTATTCAAACTTTGCTTTCTAACCGAGCACTTCGAAGCAGTTAAAATCAATATCAAAAGTCATTTATTCAAACTAGGCTGAGAGTCAGCAATTTTTTGAACGTCAAAATTACATAAGACAGTGCCCCCAAAACGCCCGCCCGTCACCACTTCCTAGTGCTTTAGCTGGGAAGAAGAAGTGGCGCAACAAACTCCCCAGCAGCACAGCTGTCTGTTAAGTTAGAAGATAGCTAAGCTAAGTTAAGCATTCTACTTAAAAAGGGTGAAAATCGAATACACTTAAACATTGATTTTAAAATACTTTTGATTAACATAATCACATATTTTCAACAGAAAAGGCGCTTTGTAGCTTAAATTGCCCGCTTTTGATATAATAACAATAATTATTTATTTATTTAGTAAAAACGTATACAAAAAGAGTACATTTAGCTAACAGTAATAAATTTCCAAAGAAAGATATGAATGAAACGAAAATATTTGCGCTCATCATGCCATTTTAACTTTATTTATCTAGGTATGTGACAGTTTAGGACATCATATCACATGATATTTTTTGTTTGTTTATGTGCCCCCTATACATTTAAATAGGTATTATCGTGCGACGCCATTTTGAAAAATAATCAAAATGGTGAACAGGACCTATGCCAGTCTCCAAACAAAAAATTTCGATCCCCTTTACCAGAAAATATTGTACAAGTACAGAATGGTAGGTAGCGCGACTGCAGAGCGCGGGGTCCTGGGTTCGTTTCCTAGGTCGGGCAAAGTGTTAATTATTGGGTTTTTCCATTAGGAATTTCTTAGTAACAGCCCGGAGTTTGGAATGGCGGTGTAATATACCCCCGATTCTCGGAAAGCACGTTAAGCCGTTGGTCCTGCACCTGATCTTTCCGGTCGTGTCGGATTGCCGTCCCATCGTATTATGAGAGTGACGGAAGAGCGATTGCACCTGTGTCTGCGCATACATAGTGCACTATAATATCTCCCGCGCCGAAGGCTAGTCTTCGTAGAGATTGGCTCCATGGCCGAAATACGGTCTTAATTGAAATATAGTTAATTAATATTACTTTGTTTTTGTTACAGGTCAAAGTCCAGCGGTGATATGTTTTGTCTATCTTCTCCATTTCTATAAGTGCGATGACAAATTAAATAGAGTGCACGAAATAAGAAACATAATACGCCACCGTTATCACTATCAAATCACAAATTGGAATGAAACGAAAATCCTGGATATGTTGAAAAATTGTATCAAGGACCTAAAAGGTATTGGAATTTCTATATTTACCCAAAGTTCAGCGCAGCATTGTTTGTTTCCTCAATTCATACTAAACAGGCGTAATGGCCTGCTTGGCCTTTGCTTATTGACCTAGACCTAAGTATTGCAGTATTTCCTGCTGAACAAATATTAGTAAAAGTGTTTGTACAAACCTACTTACAGAAATAAAAACATTTATCATTAACATTGCATCTCAAATATCAATAAAGTCGAAAATAAATAACCGTTTACCGTCCGGGTTGATGCTCTCTGGGACTCGAGGTGGCCTTGCACAAGTTCGAGGCTATGTGTTTTCATGGTCCTCGGAATGCGCCACCCACGGGTTCCGAAATAACGGCAGGTAGGGCTCACATCGGCGTCGAGTCGACGATGAAATACCTGGAACTCGTCCTCGACAGCCGGTGGAACTTCGTGGAGCATTTCCGACGTTTGAATCCCAGACTTGAGCGGGCCGGGGCTGCCTTAAAGCGGCTCCTGCCCAATCTAGGGGGTCCAAACGCCTCTTGCCGGAGGCTCTACGCGGGGATCGTGCGTTCCATGGCCCTATACGGGGCACCGGTGTGGGCGTTTCATTGAGGCGCCGACCAGCCCGCTGGTTGAACGCGTCCCATAGGGTCATGGCCATCCGGATGTTCCGTGGATACCGCACGATCTCCGGTGAGGCGGCGGGCCTCCTTACCAGATTGCCGCCGTGGGATCTGGAGGGAAAGGTCCTCGCGCACGAGGAGGCCAAACGCCGGGGCGTAACTCCGCTGCCGCGAGAAATCGCGGCACAGCGGACAGAGTTCCGACGGGATCTCATGGTGACATGGAGAATGCGATTGTCGCAATCCAGTGCTGGGCACGCCACGATTACAGCGGTAAGTCCCCTCTTTGAGGAGTGGATTGAGATGCTCCGCGGCGTCCTCACCTTCCGCCTGACGCAGGTCCTCACCGGACACGGTTGTTTTGGAAATTTCCTGTTTCGTATAAGGCGGGAGGAAACGTCCGGGTGTTTCCACTGCGAAGATCGCCCTGAAGACACCGTGGAGAATACGGTGGTGGTCTGCCCGGCTTGGGCGGAGCACCGCCGTGTCCTCGTGGAGGCCATCGGCGGCGGCGATCCCTCGCGTCCGGCCCTGGTTCGGAGCGAGAGTGCATGGGTAGCCGTCACCTCCTTCTGCGAAGCAGTAATGCTCGCGAAGAGGGAGGCGGCGCACGTGAGGGAGAGGCAGTATATGCGTCCTCACGCCCCTAGTCGCCGCAGGAGACGCTCTGGGCGTCGGGAATCCCAGGCTGATTCCCGGCCACCGTAGGCAAGGGCATGCGGATGGCGAGCAATGGGTAGCTCGCTGTCCGGTAAGAACTAAGCCCGGGTCGACGGCGCGTTATGTTCCACGCGCGTGTCGATGTCAGCATCAACTGGTGGGGTCCGCAAGGGCCGATGCCTGCCAGGGGTGCGGATTGTTCGAAAGACATACCGTGGGCCCTGACACACAGGCAACTGAAGCAACACGGGTGGGTTTTAGTCAGTAAAAAAAAACCATTGCTCCATACATTTTGGCAATTGGCTTTTCGTTTGCAACGTTGTTCTAACTTAACTAAACCAATATTTCCGTCTGGTCCAATTCAATACCTAAAGAGAAATTGACCTTTCATTATGTTTCACACATTGCACCGTCGATGCGGCACCGCGCCGTTCAATTTTCACGCATGGACGCCGTTGGTTTTAGTTTAACCGGCCTGACGCCATGCCGGTCGACGCCGCGCCATCGTCACATGCCCGGGCCGTCGTTGTAGCCGAGCCATTAACATTAGGGCGAGCAAAAGGACCCCATAAGATTTCCTTTGGGGTTATGTTTTTTGATTAAGTACTTCTCAATTAACAATGTGGTGGTTTCAGACAATTCGGAGGACAAGAAACACCTACGATTGACTCTGATTATTCTTGCAAAACGAAATGGGCCGAAGTGGTGTCAAAATCACATGATCAAAAATTTACTCCAACCAATGATGAATGAGAACGTACCAAACTACGTGAAGGAGTTTTGTGTATCTATGATTGGACCGCTGATGAAACCTTATCCAGTTGATATGAAAGTAGAATGCGAA
Source organism: Antitype chi (assembly GCA_947359405.1). Taxonomy (NCBI): domain Eukaryota; kingdom Metazoa; phylum Arthropoda; class Insecta; order Lepidoptera; family Noctuidae; genus Antitype; species Antitype chi. The sequence continues at coordinate 9,239,062 of OX375813.1, forward strand.
ATAGCAATTAATCAACTCAGGAATATTCTTAACAATAGCCGTGAGTATATACAGTCAAGTCAGTATGTTTATTAAATTGGCATATTACGTTAATTTACCGTGTTATAGCCATAAACATAAAACATAAAAAAAAACATAAACAAATTTGAATATACGGAAATTTAAGTTGGTACTCAATTTGCTGAACAATTGATTTCCCGCACTTTAAATGAAACGACAATTTTTATTTAGAAAAGAAATGGTATTTTCACCAGGTGCATATTTCAAATGTTTATTAATGATTGGTTTATCTTTTTTAGCATCTCCTGAAATGGAAGAAGCGGCCATCAAGAGTATGCTGTATATCAACAGACATGATCACCATACTATCAACAAAACGATTTTGTCGCGTAAAATGAAACCTATGTCTCCAGAGCTTGAAAAATCAATTCGTAATTACGTAAAATCAAAGCCATTGAGAATATGGAAGAAACTTTTACGCAATAGGGAATATGCATGTATTTTCTCTTCCCAGTAAATCAATAAAAGGCAGTAACATAAACCCAAGGACAGTATTACTAAGTGTGCCCACTACGTCGTATCACGTATCATACCATGACAGTGTTAGGAACGAGTCAGGCAAAAAAAGATATGTTTGTATTAGTAAAAGTATGAGACTGGCCACTGGACCGGATGTAGTCCGGCGAGAAACGCAGGGCACGCGAGTTTGACAAACTGGTGCATGCAGGCGGCGAAACGGTGACCATACGGGTAATAACTGCGTATAATGACCGTTCTAAGCCTGTTATAAAGGGAAAATTTTCTAATAGCCATCGTATAGGTAGATATCCTTAGATAGTATGTATAAAATAAAGTCGCTTTTTGGTGTTTGTACGCTTAGATCGTTTAAACTACGCAATGGATTTGAATAACCGAGAGAACGAGAACGGTACGGTTCATGCGCGCACGGTCATGGTATGGTACGGTGTAGTGGACTTTTAAAAGTTAATTCAAATCGATACTATATGTTGCTCAAAAAAATTGTGAAACTACAAAAAAAAAACAGTTCAAAACTCCCGTTTCTGTCGCGGTCATGATGTGACGTCATTTAGGTGGATCTGTCACTACACCCACAAGACGCGCCATTGCGTGGCGCGATGTAGTGAGATACGCAGTAGCAAGTAGTGATACACGAATTTGTGGCGGGTACTACAGCAAATAATAGAATAATAACGTTAGATTCGAAAATAAAATTATTATTCACTTTGTAGTCGTTTTTTTTTGGGTTCTTTCCAGAAACCGGGCGTTTGTTTAGGATATTAAGGCATTCTTTTGTATTTAAGCAGTGACTGATGCTATATTATTCTGTAAAGTATACTTAATTGTATAGTGTAAAACTCCTCAACTTAAGAAGTGGAGGGTAGTTTTTGTGATTTTAGTACCTATGTAAGAATAGTTGTATTATATGAATGGTTTAGAAATGTAGGGGTATAAGAGCAGCTTAGGATTAATTTCTTATTACCCACTAAATTTAAGTAAGTACCTATTTAATATTTTAAACGCACCTCATATTTTAGTAGCACTAATTAAGGAAATATTTAATTTTTGTGTGAACTCTGGTTAAAATGAGTACATAGTTATGATAATTATTTTTGATCTCAACAAGTATGATGATGAAAGAATTAAGTCTCTCTGCATTTATACTAGCATAGTGCCAATTTAAAGAGACATAAGGTCTTAGGTCATGTGCGTAGTAGTAGATGGCTTTCTGTAGTTTCTGTTTTCTGCTGAAAAATGCGTGTTATGTCGTGTTTATGTATGTATGTTAAGGTCTAGTCGTATTTGAGTACCAACGCGGCACGTGTAATAATAGGGTAATTGTGTCATTAATTAAAGCTTTAAGAAATAATTGTTATTTACTAATCACACACACGCTCACGCTTCACGCTTGCTTACTAGCAAGCGTGAAGACTGGACAACGTCGTGTTTGTCGATTCTGGCGATATGGTGGGTCTGTCTCCAAATTATCTATAAAACGCGATCCTTGATGTGATGATAAAAGTATAAACATGGCGAAACAATGTATATTCAATAAATAAAAGATTTTGTACCTTATGTAAAATTTAATTACAAAATCCTTTGTACATAATATTATTAGTGTAATCTGGATTAGAATTACTCTTAGTAATTTTCACTGTGTTCATACCTACTTATAAAGACCATGTCTAAACTTGAATTAATTAAACTATGTAAATAAAACCTAATACAATAAAAAATATTGTTTTATTGGCCATATTTAAGATTCAGTTGCAGTGACCAGGGACGGACTGGGCTGGAACGGCCCGGTTGGATCCCCAGAAGCCCTGGGCCCGAGACTGGATAATATTAGATGGGATACTATCGTAGAATAATGAAATATACAAATGATTAATTATCAACGATACACTCGTAATTAAAAATTTAACGTATGGTATTTAGATGATGGAACGCTAGGAGGTGATGTAGACACCGTTTTGACAGACCTACAACTCTTGAAAAAACAGTTTAAATCAATTGGCCTGGACCTTAACCCATCTATATGTGAAAATTATCTTTCTGACCTCACCGACAGACAACTGACCTTAGAATAATTTAGTGCAATAGCCCCCACAAATCAAAATTCTAGAAAAAGTTTACTGCACCTCTTAGGTTCCCCTATTTTGGAAGACAGCTTTTCTCAATTCATCCACGATAAAATTAAAAATTTCAAAGACATTTCGGAAAGACTCCGAAATAAATTTTCATTCGGCATTCACCTTGATTAAATACTGTTGTTTTGGTCCAAATTTTAAATATTTTCTACGCTCCTCCCCTTTATTGAAGCATCCAAAGCTCTCGGGACAAAATTTACCAAATTATTCGCAGCACGCTAACATCCATTTTAAATGTGGCTTTGGACGACCGAGCGTGGCTTCAACCATCCGTTTCGTTGGCCTTGGCGTCCATACCGCCACCGCCGTGGCTTACCGGCCGTTACTGTCCTCTGTCCAGTGTTCACAGCACTGGAAAGTTGACCGGGAATAGTCCCTTGCCTAGTTGATTCTGAAGTGCCGTGCTTGACCGATGCGGTGAATGCCTGGAAAATGGCTTGTACGGATACAGATAGGCCATTGAAACTACCTTCCCAGAGACAATGGGATGAGCCGCTCTGCAGGTTTGGTACCGAAAAAACGCATTAATACGTCCACCAATACTTGCCTTCATCTAGGCGCTCCTTGGGTGGCTCTGCATCGCTGCCAATGCGGTGAATGTGTCGACTGCCTCGGACACCATGGCTTATCTTGCAGTAGGAGTGCAAGCTGGATAGCACGGCACGCCAGCATTAATGACATCATTCGTTGTACTCTTGTCACCGCCGCCGCGCCGGTGTGCCAGCTGTTCTAGAACCCAATGGCTTGGCACGCGACGATGGGAAGAAACCAGACGGAATTACCATAATGCCTTGGAAGTTAGGTCGGCCTTTAGTGTGGGATGCAACATGTGTCGACATCTTTGCGCCATCCCATCTTCCTAACACGGCGGCTTGTGCTGGGGCGGCTACTGCAGGTGCGGAAAACCTCAAACGGAGCAAATATTCCAATCTTATTGGAACCTATGCTGCGATAGGCTGAGTTGATTGATTTAATTGCTTTTAATCGTTAATTATAATACAGTAAACACATTAAAGCCCTTTTTGGCAACACACTGTATTAATACAATGTTAAAATCCCTTTTAAAGTTTCAACCCGATTCACCCCTGCATGCTTATTCATCCCGTTTGACGGTAGGTAGATACCTTTAGAATTTAGATCATTGCACCTTAGCTAGTAAACAATTTTCACTTACTTTGATATAAGAGTGTAATAAATGACAGCTTTGTACGCTCGATTCCAGGCGGGCTTGATTGGAACTTAACATTTTAAACATTCCACTTAGTCTCAATTAGGTACACACGGCTGATCTCGCATTGTATAGGATTTCCATACAGTGCGAGATCAACGTAAACCGGAAATGTATAGCTTGATGTGTAGCCGTGCGTAGGTACTAACTTGGTGGGGCTAAATGGTATGATCCGGGAAAAAAGTCTGTTGCTCCATAAATGCACTCATTTATTTATTCAACCACAAGGACACAACGCCAATAAGGAACACCTATTCATTTTAAATATTTTTATTATTTAAATATACATTGTATAAGAATCAAGACACAAATTACTATTAAATATGGTATTTACAATGTACCTACCTAATTAAAGTAGTTGTTTCAGAATCGTTAACTCGATTTCTGTTGGTAATTTTGTATACAAAAAATAATTAAAACTACGTGCCTACATTACAATCACACATCCGATGTAGCTACACACGGCTACACATCAAGCTATACATTTCCAGTACAAGCTGATCTCGCATTGTATAGGATGTCCGTACAGTGCGGATCAGCGTAAACTGGAAATGTATAGCTTGATGTGTAGCCGTGCGTACAGTCAAATACCAAAATGGACGAAGTACCTACTACGCTAGACACTTAAATCACAGTATAATAATGTAAGCAGTATTACGTCTCGGCAGTGTCCTTGAAATAATTAACCAAGGCCGCTCGGTAGATAAACTCGCACTAGGGTTGCCCACTGACTGGGTCTCTTGGGTTGTATGTAACTGTACTTGATAAGTCCGACAAATTTGAGATGGGAGTACTCTCCCATCTCTTAAGGGGATTGCTGTTTAGGGTTTCGTACCCGAAGGGTAGATAACCAACGGGACCCTATTACTAAGCCTGCGCTGTCCGTCTGTCTGTCAGCGAGCTGTATCTCATGATCCATAGAAGGTAGACAGTTAAATTTGCACAGAATGCGTATTCCTGTTGCTGCTATAAACACAAAAATAGAACCAAAGTTTAAAATTAAAGGGGTCTCCATACAAGAAACGTGTTATTTTTCGTCGTTATTTGCCTTGTGGTACGGAACCCATCGTGTGCGAGTCCAACTCACATTTGGTCGGTTTTTTTATAAAACCTTACAATTTGTTGAAGGTAAGATAAAAATGTTCCGTACAGTAAGAAGGTATACGACTTGTGGCTAAATAGTTATGAAAACAGAGCAGTGTGACATCCATGATGGATGTCACATCGTCATGGCCGCGACAGTAATGGACTTTTGAACTGTAGGTTAATAATTATTTGCAGGAACATGTAAGTACGACTTTTATTTGTATTCAGTAACTTGACAGTTCAAAGAAAAATAATGTTACCTTATTAAAACAAATAGTGTTGGGGTAGTAAACGATTTTGCGTGAAGAACGAAAGTTTAAAACGGTTTAATTTTAAATTAAAACTTTTTTATAATTCGTTATAAAACTCTAAAAATTCGTTTGTAAGATGTGGAATAAAGTCGAAGTCTTTTTTTCTTCTAATAGAAACAAACTAAATAAATTACCTAACTATTGAAAAACAAAATATATAACAAATTCTACAATTTTTAATAGTGTATGTCATGTCTTTAAGACAAGTTATTAAATTTATATAAAAAAAAATGCATGTAAGTACAGACGCCAGCACATCAAGCATTTTCCCAATTGAACATGAACCTTATACGTTTGGAATAAAGTTGAAAATCTATCAAAGAAATTTGTCAGATTGGGGTAGCTTGATGTGCTGGAGTCTGTATATTATTTAAAGTTCATTCAGTTTCGTTCATTCTCACACCACCTCACTATCTTTTTTTTTGCCAATATCTGGTAACTGTCATGTTACTAATTACAATTATAAGTCGAACTTACAGTAGTTGACTTTTAATACTTTTCCTGGGTTTATTTTATCAATCTTGTTTTTATATTGAAAAAAAAAAAAGCATGCATATTCCCTATTACATTGATGGTATACATAATAACAAAGTATGCGTCACAAATAGTGGCAAACACAATTCTAACAACATAATAATTAAGAACTCTCTCCCTCAGTCTTCTCGCAAATCGCCAGACATTCCAACAGCACCTTCCATTCATCAGCGACCGAATATATCCAATCCAGTCGTGCTGTCCCACTTAGGTCTAGAAGAGAACTGTCATTCCACCTGATGCTAGGGATTGACAGGATTGATGCTCGATTTGGCACGGAGGCGTATTGAATGTTTGTGAAAACTATCCAGGAAGAAATTACAGCAACGTAGCAAAAATGGAGTAGGCGGGTCGGAAACAAGTAGGGATAATACACAAACCTACGTTTGTAGAAGTTCCTTTTCTAGCCTAAGAGTATAAATTTTCTCGTGGCGATTCCACATTCAAGAGCTAGAATCAAGTTTACTTTTAAACAAGTTTAGTGTGTTAGAGAAATCGGATAACTTGATGGTTGGTAAACTCAGCAATTTCTAAGAACAAGAACTGATATGCTCGTAAAACTTAAGCTTATAGTCGAAATACATTTATGTTCGCTTAACTCGACAAAATGAATGTAAGCTGTTTTTTTCGCAATATAGAAATAGTACTGTGTTATTGTTAACACTATGTTACATAAACAATCTAAGAATTTTTGGAATCAAGAAAAATTAATACCTACCTAGGTACTTACATAATAATGAGTAGGTAGGTATTAAAATGTTTACATTTTTATGTTAATAATTCGTTTTATATTTTTTTATTTCTACCATAATAACATGAATATTGACTAATTGCGTCCGCGAATTAGGAGTAAGCAATTTTGCAAACTTGTGGTAATATTGTACGAAGTTGGTAAGAGCCATTTGTAGTAGACCAGATCCAGTTACAAGATTAGGAAAGGAAATTAGAACTTCTCTATGAATTTCTTCAAGGCTTTGCTTCCATCCAGAACTAAATGAAGCTACCAAAGTAAGAGACTTTCTTTCTAAATTTGCCAATTCTGTTTTCTTGTCAGAGTCAAGTAACTGCTCTCCTTCCTTCACAAACTGTATCATTCCTCCGAAATGTGGACTCAAAATCTCTTCAACATATTCCGAGCTCCTTGCTTGAAGCTGCTCTCTAAAACTTTCTGCTTCTTTAGTATTGTCTCTTGTCCTTTCCATTAATATACTTAAGACCATGTCATAGTTATTGATGAGAAAAATTAATTGTTGTATTCTTTGTGGAAACTCAGCTGCCATTTTAAGTAGGAAGCAGTGAACTTCATCTTGTAGAACAAGAAGGATATTGCTAAGTTCTTCTGAAGGGAATTGTTCACTCAAGCTAAGCATAGCAGCAGAGAATTCTGCATATCTCCGAGTAATCTGCAAGAAAGTTACATTTTGAAAGATAACGTCACGCCTGTCTTCCCCGAATAGCTCGGGAGAAGTGTAATTGTAGTAGTCTTGTATAGTTTGTGAATCATGAACGAATAGGAACCGTTTCTTAGCATTAGGGCTTGCACCAGGGTATAACCAGTTCCGAAATACCTGGGTATACCCGGTACTTTCCAGGTATCTACAGAACCTGTTTCGAAGAGGTATACCCGGGTAACCCAGTTCTTTAAAAAAATATGAAGTTACTTAATTCCGCATTCAAATCAAACGGGGCCGGGCCGTAAGCGTGTCATTAAAATTCACGCTGTCCCACTGGGCCGGGTTACCCGGTTCCGACAGCACCCAGAACCGGGTGTCAAAAGTCTGGAACCGTAGCCAGTTTTGCATGCCCTACTTAGCACTGTACTAAAAGAAACGTTTCCGAATGCTGACTTGTAATCGGTCTATTAGTTCTAATAGCTCATACGTTTACAAAGAGCCCTTATCGTATGTCCGAACGAGAACGTGAATGACAGCGACTGATTTGACTAAAACGATTTCAATTTTCATTCGATGTTTGTGAACGAGAACGAGAGAGAATAGCCGTTAGCCGACGTATGACGATGCTACCCGAGACCCGACCGGCCAAAGTCGCTAGAATGTGATGCGCGTAATAATATGTCAATACAATAATGTATATTTTTGCTTATCGCCCGAATAAAATGATGCAAGGTAAGTTGCGTTCGCAAAGAAATTGTAAGTTTACTATTTATGTACTTGCAATAAAATGCGAAGACAGTGATGAATACAAATAACCCTTGTTTCGGCGCGCATTTTTGATTAAAGTTCTTGTGTAGTGTTTTCTTTGCTGTTTTTTTAACATTTTAAAACTGTTTGCGGTTTTGGGCGCTTTTTATTTTGGAACTACTGACTGAGAGCGAAGACCGAATAGAGCTAATAGAAATAATAGAATGAACTAGTTCACTGACCGAAATGAACTAGTACGGGTATGGCGCGCGGAGCGATCTTAAAAATGACCGAGCAGGCACAAGACTAACTGCTAACTCGCCAGTGATATCGTTTCCAATGAATTAATGAGCAAGCGATTTTCAATGAATTAATAAGCGAGCGAGCAATCGTTCGCCGAGTCCAACCGATCATAAATGGAAAAAATTTTCGCTCGGTCAAGTGTTTTCATTTACCGTGCGAACAAACGATTGCTCGCTCAGAACTGTTCAGTGGTCCTCCTAGTGTGTGGCACACATGGACACACGTGTGGATCGAGATAGTTAAACCGCGTTCGACACTCCGATTGGTCCTTCACCAATCCAGCGCCGGTCGGAGCCAATCGGAGCGCTGAACGCGCTCGATTCGTTTGATCGAGACAGTTAAAAGCTACTCACACTAGGGCCACTGAACGCTAAGTGATAACGCAGCTTTAGATATTCAGGTTTAATGATTTACAATAATTATGTAACAACAGAATACTTACATAGTGAGGTCCTAATTCTTTATTTGATAATTTTGCTGGATCACACTCTCGCACACTCTGTATGTTCAATTTCAACACATGTTCTAACCTTGGCCATAGTGTACCTTGCAATGAATCCCAATAACTGAAAATGATAATAATATGTTTTTAAAGCTATACGGTCTTATTCATAAAAAGTTATCGAACATCTAAACAGTTGCTAAAGTCTGGTTTCTCTTTGAAAACCAGACTTTAGCAAATGTTTAGATGTTCGATAACTTTTTATGAATAAGGCCGATAAAGTATAAAAGGGTGATCATGGTTGCATACTGTTTTTATTATAACTGAGATAGTTATAGGTACAGCCATAGTACTCTCCTAGTGGTTTGGTATCCAAGAATCTATATGTATAATAGGCAAGTGTCCCGACTGACTAATCATATCATCGCGCAACCCTTACCGGTTAGGGTAGAAATTCTACTCCTGAATGGGCGAAAAGCGAGGATTTCGTTCGAATCAAATATCTTTTTCCTTTGGTTTATAAATTTGAAACTTAGTGGGAATATGTATTTAAATAAATAATAAGGATTGGCATTTATAGTTTTTCAAAATTACTTCTCAAAGGGTATTTAGGGGGTGTTAAAGTTTGTATGGAAGAATCTTCAATGCAATTTATTTGAAATTTGGTTCTTACAATCTTGGAAAAAAAAGAGTTAGAGAAAGAGTTAGTTAGTTTGTGTTTGGATTTCTCGAAAACCAACCTTAACTGGGTGAAAAGGGGTAAAGAAGTTTCTGCTTGCTTCCATCAACTCGAAAATTGGTATAAATAGTCTTAGGGGCGAATTATGGAAACATACCAAATTATCTTTCAAAAATCTACATCTATTGGGGTGTAAAGTGGGAATAGTTTGTATGAAAAAAAAACAATCTTTGATTTTAAAAATTGTTTCTAGGCATTTTTTTTTACATTGTAATAAATATTGTAATGATTAATTTAATTTTTAAACTACCCCTTGTAGGGGTTAGTACGGGTGTTGGATCTTGTTGGGGAAACAGAAATCCATGTGGACAAAGTCGTGGGCTAAGTCAGTTACTTTTTAAGTTATGATTATATTGATAATAATAACGCACTAGCTGGCAGGTATACACACTTGTCTAAAGCTGCGACAGCTCTTTTGTGGCACATCCATCTATATCTGTTTATAAGTTGTATGCAGAGGTACAGTGCCAGGCAGTCAAAACACTCAAGCACATAGTTCTCAACATTTTTCTGAAAAGCAAATAAATAAGTAATTTCAGCTTTGTCATTAAGTCAGTCTCTGTACATTTGTGTGCTTAAAGTATCAAATAAATTATTCCATACCACAAGCAACGATAAAGTTTTTCCTAGGATCCTGTCAAAGAGTTCCTGAGCATGACTTCCCTTTACATGGAAGAATTCTGTTGTGAATAAATATTCTCTGCAACCATTATCCACAAGTGCATATTGAAGACTTCTAAACAGGGCTTCATAGGAGTACTGAAACAGAAAGAAATATAAATAGTATAGCATAATCAGCCTATAATGATCCCACTTTTGGGACACAAGCCTTCATTTTTAGACCGGTGGTGAGGTGCTGAAGTAAACTGCACACAATAAAGTGCCTGCCAGGTTCAAACCCACAACTTAGAAATTGTAATTGCAGTTTACGCACATTATCAGCCACTGGGTCACTCACCAGTGCACCTAGTTGGGGCCCTCACTGCTGGGCCACCAGTGTTCTAGATGATTCCTACTATGATGTTATTGGATTAACATACAATTTATTTTTTTATTTTATTTATTTGGGACAAAAACAGTTATACATTACAGCATTTACAAGAAAAAAGTTTTTAAATCACAGTTGAAAAAATGTATAACCCACACTATTGTCCACGAAGTGACATCAGAGTATGATAACGAACGCATGTTAAATAAAAATATTAAAATTAAAATGTAAATAAAAATAAAAAGTACACATTTAGCAGAAAAAAATTTTTGAACACCAAAATGGGATAATTACCTTAGTTTTTTGCTGCACATGAGGAACTATAATAGGGGCTTCAAGTTGCTGTGCCAGAACATCTCCTCTATTACCAATTGTGAAAATTGTGCTTTTGTTTTTTAAGTTTGATTTTTGAAAAAAGCCACCTTTAGAGCCATCTTCAATCCCCATTAGATCATCTTTTGTAGGAGTCTCTTCATATTTTAATTTGTCTAGTCTCGAGGCATATGATTTAAAATACGAGTAATATACTTTACTCAAGGTGTCAATGTATTCATTGCATATTTCTTGAGCAACGTTTCTCTCATTGGCTAAAATAAACTCAAAGAAGAACTTATATTTAAGCATAGCATTTTGTGGTATCTGATAATTTGCCATTGGTTTGCGAAACTTGTAAATATGCTCTAAAATGTAAGCTCTTATTTTAGATACTGCTTTTATTTTCAGTTTTTCCAGAACATCTTTGACATCATGACAAGCTTTTGTTTCTTTAAAATCTTGTTCCTTAACAAAGTTGAGTTTTTGATTCAAAATTGCCAATTGAACCATAAATTCCTTATCAGTAACAGGAACATTATTTATGCCGCTGAAACATTCATGTTTTTATGATATTAAAATGATTATAGGTACAATTGTAAAATCTGAAGGGTAAGCTACTTACAATATGAGTGTTTCAGATACTGCCATATCTTCTATAAAAGTAGAGAGGGGTCCTTTCAGAACCTGCCTGTTAGAGAGTTGTACTGACATGTTCACTGAACGCTTTTGCAAACTTATAATTTCATTGCTGATACTCCCCAAGTCATTCTATAAAATAAGGTCAACTGTTAGTCTGCTAACAAACCCAATAAATTAAAAGTAGGTGTGGTCATCAAGAAGCAATATAACTTACTTGGAACACCATAAGCATGCTCTCCATTTTCGCGAGGATCCCGTCACAATCTTCAATTTGATTGTGTAGAGAGGCTATATTTTCACTCTCTTTCAAGTAATCCGCGACAGAGGTTTTTTCGGCATCCTTAATACCTTTATCCAGCTGTAATGCATATTCTCGTAAGTCCGTTCCATTTTGTAGAACTTCTTGTATTTCAAAGTCTTCAAGATTTTTGTCCAGACCGTCTTTTATATCTGTAGACTCCGACATGTTGTATTAACTGGTGTAAGCAGTAGCTTAGAGTAACAAAATGATAAAGTTGGCTTTGATTACGTTGGGAAAATTAAGGTAAAATTATCAGTTGAGCTTTTATTCATCCAATCTAGTTGGAAAATAATCTTTAATAGATGAATGGACACAAATATACAAGACGCTGAATCACTAAATGTGACAAATTGATTGTTTTGAATACGAAATAAATATTAAATCGAGCCTTCGAGGTTTTGTTTGATTCTAAGGATTTTACTACACTTGACACTGTCAGTTTGACACATTTGACAGTGTGATGTTTGACATTGGCACTGACAGCAATAGCCAGTGCTGCCAACTCTAAAACTTTAAACTGTCGAGTTCCCACTTCAAAACTATCGTAGTTTGTGGAACGTGCACGATTGCAATTACTCGGTAACACTATAACCCTTGGTAAGCCTGGTTGTCAGACTTTCGGGTTTCTAACTACTCGTAACTGTGCTCTGATCTGCGAATGCCAGACGAGATCAACGGCTTAAACGTGCTTACCGGGGGGCACGAAATGATGTCACTACGAAATGGGTAGTTACTCGTCCACGGACCGACCTCGGCAAGAGCATCTTATCCTTTGATCGACCCGTGCGCCTGTTATTACTTAGCCGAAATTCCTGCTCTTGTGTCGGGCCACGAGAGCCACGGTGTGGTCAAAAAAAGAAACTGTTTACCTAGCCCTGTCATCGTGTTGCCGCCGCCAATGTTAAGTTAATGTTTTCATTATATTTATATCGTTTCATTAGAAACGATATAGTTGAAAATCTATCAAAGAAAATTGTCAGATTGGGGTAGCATGATGTACTGGCGTCTGTACAACGTACCATTGGCCAAATTATCATACGCCTTCATAATATTATCCTACGTGTTGGCAATACTGCCGAGTGCCGACAGCCCAAAGCAAAGACTACTATAAGACGCGACAACCAAGCTCCGTTAGGAGTATATATTAGAGTATTCAGAGTTATTGGAAAAACACCAACAACCTCTTAAGAGGTAATTGTACCTACTCATCATTATGAACAACTTTTACTATGGGACCGAACCTGAAATCGCGAAAAAAAATCAGCTGTTCCCTACATTTTGATGAGTTATACGAACATAAATGTAAGGAACAGCTGATTTATCAGCTCTTCCTTACCTTTTGGTGAATGGAATTATTCAAACTAAAATCATCTACCTATATGTATATGATTGCAAATTTGCCGGTCGTAGTGATCAGACGTATCGAACAATTATTGCATTAAACAAATAATCACTTGCGAAATTGTGACCTAGTTACAAATAGCCAGTACGAATACTCATACAGTGCATTTGTGTTAGGTGTATTATTAGTAGAAATGATCGGTGTTTAACAGGAACGATATAACTTACTTCATGATGGAGGATAGTCCATTCAACCGGAGTAGTAAATGTGTTCGGTCCCCGCCTTCTACACCTGTGCCCATGGCCGAACCCGCCTCTACCCCTCAAGCACCTATCCAAAGGAACGATGCCCCTGAAGTTCTCTCGACGCCAGAACTTCAGAGCTGGATGGCGGTTATCGAACAGAGCCTGAAGGAGGTGTGCGCTATTGCAGCTGAAGGAAAACTGAATGTGGAGCAGAAAATGCGCATCACTAACCTATGCCGGAAGGTTAATCACGGGACCTCGCAGTTGGCCGTCATGTACCAGTCCGTCAAAGCTAGAGCCCTCCAATCGCACTACGCCATCAGAACTCTGGAAAACCAACTTGATCTTTCGCAGCAACTACAGAATCTTAAGCTGAGTATACAAGATTCGACGAAACCTGCCCAGGGATCTTCCTTTGCTGACATGGTAAAGAAAGGTGCCAACAATTTTATCCAGCCAAGTTCTGTAAGTTCTGTGGCCATCTATCCGAATGACAAATTGAAGACCAGCGATGAGACTAAAACTCTTGTCCAAAAAATTATCAGCCCTGAACAAATGAAGCTCCACGTGAGAGGCCTGCGCAAGACGAAGAACGGCGGTGTTATCATCAGCACCGAGACGAAGGACGACATCGAGAAGCTGAGACAATCGGTGCAGCTCACCAGATCAGGCCTAACAGTCGACGAGCCCCATAAAAGGAAGCCTAGGGTTGTAATTATAGGAGTGCCGACAACCATGCAGGAAAATGAGGTTTTTACCTGTGTTTACAACCAGAACTTAGCCGAAAAACTTCAGGACTGCAGCCTTGAGACGTTTTTGAGCTTAATTAAATTAAGTCATAAGTCAGGTAAGAAAGACTCGGAGACATGTAACTACATTGTTGAAGTATCTGCAGTCATTCGCAAAGCCCTGATATCACAAGACCGAGTTTTTGTAAATTGGTCATCATGCCCTGTGAGAGACTTTACTTTGGTCACACGATGCTATAAGTGTCAGCAGTATGGACATGCGGCCAAGTCATGTCGGCAGACATCGCATACCTGCGGCCACTGTGGTGATCAAGGTCACTCATTGAAAGAATGTCCAAAGAAGGCTGACGAACCAAAATGCGCTACTTGCTTGCATTTTAAAAAACCAGACAAGCATAACACAGGTGCTGCTGACTGCCCGGCAAAAATAATGGCTGAAAAAAGGTACATCAATTCTGTAGATTATGGAGGCGCCTAAGAGCGCCGTTAATTAGTAATTTTCTGTCCTTTTTAATCTTAAGTTTTTATTTATACTACCATTATGATAAATAGTTTAATTAATGATTTAGATAATTTCTCTGTATCCGAGTCCAAAGTTTGTGAAGTTGAAAACTGCAAACAATATTTATCCGGCTATAAATCTCCACTAACCATATTAACCCAAAATATTCGCAGTGTTTTTAAGAATTTTGATAGCTTTAGTTCATTTCAGCAACGGCTAAACATAAATTGTGACGTTATTGTTTTAACCGAATGCTGGCTTGCCAAACTATATAATGTACCACTAATCCCGGGATATAATATGTATAGTAGCACCATAAATTACAACCAAAATGATGGTGTGATAGTTTATGCAAGAAATCATCTCAACGTCTCTGTTGAGGAACCTGATATGCACGACTGTAACAGATTGTTAGTTAAAATTGGATCAGAATTTGCGATATTAGCATTATATCGACCTCCGTCTTTTAAAAATACTAGCAATTTTACTGACTCTCTGAATGAGACCTTGCAGAACCTCTCATCCATTAAAAACACGATTGTACTTGGTGATATTAATATCAATATTCTACCCGGAAGTGCAGATGCTACTGCTCAGGACTACCTAAACTTATGCGCCTTTCATGGCCTACTCCCAGCACACAGCTTTTCTACACATCACAGTGGCTCCTGTTTGGATCATATTATGCTTAAATCGAATTTCCCTTCACTTGCACTTGTTGTTAACTCAACAATTACCGATCACAATGCTGCCCTACTAACCCTAAATTGTAAATTACCTAAACAAGACACTCGCCAAATTTCAAAACTGAACATAAATAGACTTGAAGAAGATTTACGCGTCATCGATTTCGACCCAGTCTATAATTCCGCTGACCCGCAGTTTTGCATGTTGTTTGTAATCGAAAACTTACGAAATGCAATTCAGAAAAATACAGTCGTATCGCAGTTGAGCAACAAAAATCACAACATAAAACCATGGATCACATCAGGTCTCATTCGCTGTATGAAACATAGGGATAAACTCCATATGAAAGCTAAATCTAATCCAGAAAATGTAGTATTGCAACTTTCATACAAAAGATATCGAAATTTCTGTAATGATCTCCTTAAAAAAATTAAAAGGAACTACGACAAAGTGGCATTGGAAAAGGCTGGAACAAATAGTAAAAAGATCTGGAAATATATTAAAGACATAACGTATACTTCAAAACAATATGAGTCATCTTCAAGTTTATTACAAGCACACTCGTCACCGATGGAATCCGCTAACTTAGCAAATAATTTCTTTGTTAATGTGGGTAAGTGTCTGGCAGAAAAAAATCTGGGTCAATCCCAAAACCTAACAAGCACTCCTATAACATCTAACACTGCTTTAACATCCTTCGCGCTGCTAGATACTGACGAGACTGAGGTAGAAAGTATAATCATGACTTTGAAAGAAGACTGTGCAGTTGGCTGGGACAATATATCGAATAAAATTATTAAAAAATTCAAGGACATTTTGGTACCACCACTGACTTATATTTTCCGCCTTTGTTTATCTACAGGTCACTTTCCAGAGTGTCTCAAAAAATCTATTATTGTCCCTGTCTATAAATCAGGCAGCAAAGAGCAAGTGGCCAATTATAGACCAATTTCTTTACTGCCTTCTATGTCAAAAATATTGGAGAAAATAATAAACAAAAGGTTGGTGAAATATTTGGAAGTAAAATCTATTCTGTCTGAACGGCAGTTTGGATTTAGGCCTAAAGTTTCAACTGCCGATGCGGTACATCATCTGACTGACTATCTAGCGCAAGAACTCGACAAGGGTAACCACACAGTAGGAATTTTCCTGGACCTTGCCAAAGCTTTTGACACAATTTCCATTCCAATTCTGTTGCGCAAGCTTGAAATCATTGGTGTAAGAGGCACCCAGCTGAAAATATTCAAAAGTTATTTAGAAGATCGTTCCCAGTGCGTAAAGATAGGCGAGGTTCTCAGCGCTGTTCAAAAAAACACATTTTTTGGTGTTCCTCAAGGAAGTATTCTAGGGCCTACTCTATTTTTGATCTACATAAATGACCTTTGTAATCTAAAGCTAGAGCATGGAACTATCATAACTTACGCTGACGACACTGCTTTACTTTTTTCGGCTGACTCAGAAAACGAAGTCTACAATCTTGCGCAACACGGATTTAATATTGTAAATAAATGGCTTCAAAATAACTCATTAACTCTAAATGCAGAAAAGACAAATTACATTAAGTTTTCGATGCGCAAGCATATATCAAATATCCCCACAGCATTGCATGCTCATTGTTGCCCAGACCCAGCGTATAGCCAATGTAAGTGTCCTAGTATTAAGAAGACTGATAAAATAAAATACCTGGGTATTATAATAGATGAAACCCTTTCCTTCAAACCACATATGGAAACTCTTAATAATAGAATTCGTAAGCTAATATTCGTATTTAAAAAGCTACGATTTATTACAGATCCAAAAATACTGAGGCAAGTATATTTTGCTCTTTGTCAGTCAATTCTGACTTACTGTATTACTTCATGGGGTGGGGCGAGTAAAAGTCTGTTATTGCCGATTGAAAGAGCTCAAAGAGCTATTCTCAAGGTGGCTACTTGCCGCCCTTTCCTTTTCCCCACCTTCCTCCTGTATAAATCTTGTGAAGTACTAACTGTCCGACAATTATTTATTATGAGCACTGTACTAAAACAACACGCAGCACTTCCATATAGCACTGAATTTATTAAAAAAAGACGGAAAGATATAGTTTGCCCTCAAAAAAGTACAAAACATGCTTTCACAGCCAAGTTTTATATGTACCTCGGACCGCTGCTCTATAACAGGCTAAATGAAAAAGGAAACATCTACTCCTTAAATCACAGTAACTGCAAGAAGATCCTTAAGGAAGCTCTTCAAACTATGTCCTATGAAGATACAGAGAAGTTATTACTTGTGCTAAAGTAAATATTGTTCGTATTATTGTTATTTTTTATTTTTTATTTAATTAGTTAGATATTTTTAAGATACTATAATTTTTATATACCTTTTTACATAGGCACCAAGACTAATATGCTATGTGATTATTTAATCAATTAAGGTTACCTCCAATCGCCTGAGACACAGGATTACCTAGTTCAGGCACAAATCATGAGTGAACTTGACGTAGATTAAAGAAAAACTGTAAACATTGTACCTTATGTTTTTGAATAAAATTTTAATTTTTTTTTTTTTTTTTTAATATCTTTATATTAACACGTGTAAATTAAAAACTTTGTAGGTACCCCTTCTTACGAAAATTCCGCGGACGGAGTAGTATGAAAGGCACAGTGGAGAAGGAGTGCAAATAGCTAATATTTTTGATATTATATGGTACCTATTTCTATTTATATGAATTATGGTTGAATTTCGACCACTTCGACCACTGGGCGACCACTAGTTACAAACAAAACCATTGAACCATTTACAGGCATTTTTGAATTGTCAAGGAGTCGGTCCGTCAGAAATATGGAGCAAGCTGTCCATTTCACAGCGTATTAAGTACCATAGGATGAAGAAGAACGGGCAACTCCATGGACACTCTTTTAAATAATTTTGATAGGTACAAAGATATTCGAAAATCATAGTTACCTAAGTATACTTATGTTGTTTTTTAATTATATGTATCGTTCTCGAACGATGCAAAAAGACGTACCTACACATTAAAAGCGCCCAGAGTATAGCAAAGAGAAACAAAACAATACCTACAACATTTTTTTTTAATAAACCGTGGCTTCTAAGAGATGATCAGTCCCAACTGACGGCGCCCGTTCACAAACATGCATGCTAAGATGCATGGATCAGCACGCTAAGAAGAAGATGGTTGAGCTGAATGAGCTCAACCATCTTCTTCTTAGCGTATCGATAGGAATCTAAATACAGTCTGCCCAGAATTTGGCTACGACTTTGGCATTTTCAGCAGCGTCCAGAAGAACCGTAAGCGTAACCGTACCCTAAGGACGGTAACGCAGTGTTTGCTGCTCCCGGCGTACTATTCACCAAATGCTCAAACGCGAGCTCAACCATTTAGAAGGGAGTTAAACGTAGACAGAGACTGCCTCTGTCTACGGAGTTAAATGATCTACACACGCGTCACTGTCAGCGAGAGATTTGAGTGAGCATGACATACGTAGGTATTGTACTATCAGCTGCCAGGGTACATTTTACAAGTGCGAACTGAAACAATAGGTACTATTTTTTGTGTTAAAGCCTAAGGTTCGTTTTAAATCCTAGGTTTTATCTGGAGTCAGACAAACATCTAAAATTAGTGTTCAGTAATCTGGTCAGAATTATAATGGATGGACAACAGCTGCGTCTTACTTGGGCCTTGTAATAAAGAGGCGCTTCGTTAACTAGAAGCTATTCAAGGTTTACAATTGTCCTAGGCTAGCAATGAAATCATCCCCTATAAATTTACTCCAGGCAGAATGTGCAGAGCCTCCCCTTATTCTTCGTAGACAATACTTAGCAGTTCGCTTGCTGTCATAAGTTTACAAGTCTTTCTTACATCCCTTACTTATTTCCCATCTTAAAACAATCCACCTAGTTTTAAAAGTATATCTTTATTGGAAACATAAGTCATTTCCCCCACTGACGAATAGGTACAGAGAGCTTAAAAACCTCCTCTCACCTGTTTGCCAGTATTCTACCCTACCAGTATTTTCTTCCGCATACGAGGTGGTCCATTTTAGGCCACAAGTCGTTTTGGAGCTTGGTATTTCGAAGAATTCCGAGGACGTAAATGGTAACTCTGATCAGGCTATAGAAAGGTACTGGAAGGGTTGAATGATCCATTTTCACATCCAAAAAAAAGGGCACCAGTTTTAGTCATTGCCTTTTCATACTTTAAGTACGACGTTAAATGATTTTATTTCTGTAAGTAGGTTTGTACAAACACTTACACGTCAATCATATTTTTTAAACTAGATGAGGTAGGCGTTTCCATCTACTCTGACTACTCTGGGAAGAAAGGCTGAAACAAACGATTGAGTGGACCCGTCCAGTCAGTGCACGCATTTGTCACTAATCGTGCTGCTCAACTCAGAATTTTAGGAGCTCAACGATTTGACGAACGATACCAAAGAAAGGACATTTAGGTAGGCGGTATAAATTATTCAAACTGCATGATTACAACTAACTGAGAAAGAAAGAAACCATAAAAAA
Organism: Antitype chi; assembly: GCA_947359405.1. NCBI lineage: Eukaryota > Metazoa > Arthropoda > Insecta > Lepidoptera > Noctuidae > Antitype > Antitype chi. The sequence goes on from OX375813.1 coordinate 9,258,798, forward strand.
AACAAGCAAATAAGACCCACATAAATAGTCATTATATTTACAATTATTAAAACAATAAAATACTTTACAAAATTATATGTAGTAAGTTAAGTAGCAGAGCAGATGTCACATTTATGTGTAAGGTCCTACCGATCTGTAGAATAACCTGATCTCTTCTCGAGAAATGCCTTCAATACCAGCAAGGTTCTCGAGACTTTATACTCCCATCCACCTGCTGTCAGATTCATCTAGCTATCGCGCGAGTGCTTTTCTGTTTCGAGCGAGTAATAGATAGGTACCGCTATCATGAAGAAGTGTAAAGCTTCGTCCCCTCTTGTACCGTGTTCGCCAAACAAACTTCCAACGTTTGAATTATGTACGATAGCAAAATGTGACGTCACACAGTTTTCCATTCCGAACTCTAATAGAAAATCATAACGTTTTGCCGAACATACCTATCTACAATTTCGACCGACCCTCTACCAAGCGCGGTTCCAGGAGTGGGGGTTACGGGGGTCATGGCACCCCCTGAAATTATTGAAGCGGCCGAGAGCTTGTTAGTATGATGTAGGTACTTATTTTACTTATACATGAAATACGTATACTTGGATTCGAAGTCTCCTTTTTTAATTTTTAGCATGTACTTAAAAAACTAGATGTCCTAGGTGAAAAATATGAAATTGTCATCTCCCCATAAATACAGTATGCCACCCTCGGTTTTTGAGTTTTTCGCAAATGTGACAAAAACGTTACTATAGAGTCTTAGGTCAGAAATTTTCATCTCCCTCTTGAATGACACCCCTGGTATGTTTGTCTGCAGATTAATTGATTATTTATACTTGACCAATATTTTTTGACAAGGGTTAAAAAAAAATAGAATTTACAGTTTGCGTCAAAGAATTTCCATGAACTTTGTGTGTGTGGTTTTGTTACGTCAGCGTGTAGGTATGTTGAGAACATTGGCTGGTAGGTATTGGGATTAAAGAGCCTCGACTGTAATAGGAACATGGAATCCCTTTTTTGTTGTTTTCGCAGTTATCTCAAAGACCAGTCGTCCTAGTAGTTCGTCCTAGGTCGAAAATAATGAAATTTGCATCTCCCCCTTCTAGACACTTAATATCTCTATGATCTTTAAGATCTTAGACTCGATCCTTTGTATGGACTAGTTTGCAGTTTCGTAATGTATTTTGTCTTAGATGTGTTTGTTTTTTTTTTAAGCGTGCCGATTAGATTGGCACGACGCGGACGCCACAATAATTTATCTCTTTTGTTTTGTTTTTAAAATTGTGCGAAAATGACAGACGTGCACACAAGGATTTGCACATGGCGTTCATTGATCTGGAGAAAGCGTATGATAGGGTACCTCGGAATGTATTGTGGTGGACCTTAAAAGAGAAAGGGTTGCCCGGGAAGTATGTAGAGTTAATTCGTGCAGTCAGTTATGTACAGTCAATCTCGTACCTACGTCCGTTCGGCTGCTGGTAATACAGACGAGTTTTTTCGCTGTAGGCTTGCACAAGGGATCGGCTTTAAGTTCTTACCTCTTCCTGTTGATCATGGACGCTCTGACGTCGGACATGTAAGAAGAGGCACCCTGGTGCTGCATGCTGTTTGCCGATGACATTGTTCTTGTCGGGGAAGATGTATCCGAAATCTAGAATAGATTGGAGAAGTGGCACAGAAGCTGGAGAATGTTGGCTTGAAAATCAGCAGAACCAAAACTGAATATATGTTCTGCGATTTAGGCGGTCTCTCCAGTTCTGGAGCCATACCGCTTGATGGCTCGCTTCTCCCAGTCTGCTCCGACTTTCGGTATCTCGGGTCCAATCGTGCAAAGCGATGGCGAAGTAGATCGGACGGGTAAGCGCAGAATTAACACTGGATGGATAAAATAACGGCAGGTCACGGGAACAATCTGCGACCCCCACATTTCCTTTATACTTAAGGGGAAGATATATAAAACCATGGTAAGACCTGCCGTCTTGTATAGGTCAGAATGTTCGGCCACAAAAGGGATGAATGAAAGGCAATTGCATGTAGCTAAGATGAGAATGTTAAGAGGAATGTGTGGTGTTAGGTACACGAATGGATAGAATAAGAAATGAGTACATAAGAGGAAGCCTGAAAGTGGCACCGATAGCTGAAAAGTTGTGTGGAAATTGGCTGTCATGGTATAGGCATGTGATAAAGAGGATTGAGGAAAATGTCGTGAGGAAAGTTTTGAGTATGAATGTCGATGGCTATAAGAGTAGGGCGAGACCAAAGAAATGATGGATGGAATGTGACTACGGAAATGACGACTAATAGAGAAGTGTGGAAGAGAACGACATGTTGCGCCGACCCCAAATAAATTGGGATAAGGGAGGGGAGAATGATGATTTTGTCTTCCAAATAGTCAATACTCGTAAATAAGTAAGTAGGTAAGACAATAGGTAGTATAGGTAGGCACGATCATTATTTTGTTTGAAAAGAAATAAAAGAGGCATATTTTCATTGACGCATTTGCATCGATATTATTTTCACGAAATATTTACAAAGAAAATGTATAACATATCATAACAAAAGCACATTTATGTTTCTATGTTGAGATTTAAGAAATGCAGTTCGTTACAAACCTTAAAGAAGAAAAGATAATATTACATTAACATTTGTGACTTAGGCATAACGGAGTATTGCCGTTTGAGCACCAATTTTTAGAGCACCTATGCAATAAGCACCAAGGTATTCCCATACCTTTGGTGTTCAATGCATAGGTGCTCTAAAAATCGGTGCTCAAACGGGAATACTTCTAAGGTACAGGTACACGTCTGTGCTATGGAGGGAAATATGTTGATGAGAATTATTTATTGATTGCCTGCATTTTTATTAGGTATTTTATTGTAGGAGCAGGGTGGCCTGTAAGCTCTCCATTAGTTTTTTTTTCTGTATGTACCTAGTTTTATATTACGTAGGTACTTAAAAATATTCAGTGTACTTATTCCAAGTAGAAAGTATAAATCAATACGTAAGATCGTCGCGTCGTCATGTTTGCGGAAAAGCAGACAGCAGTTCTGGAAATGTCGATTGAAAATGACCTATAACAATGACAAGGCTCGCATGGGGTATAAATATTAAATGGCTAACTTGTACTAATGCAGCCCAGGTTTGTTTTATGTGCGGTTCTCCGGTTCTCCATTAATTTACTAGTTAAGGGCGCTCACATGCGACGACGACGTTATCAGCCTGTTGGATTATATCTTATACAATTAATTAGTAGGCATAACAGGCTTGTAATGTAGGAATGTCACTTGCAGATTTATTTAGTTTGTTATGTGGAAAATATTAATTACATCGGTTTGGACGAAGGGTTGGTAACAATATTTCAAGCACAACCGAAGTATTAAATAAGTACGATATTTAGGTTCATCCATTACGAAATTCGTCATAATTAAAAAAAATAACGACAAATAATTTCCTTGACTACGATTTATAAGTCTATAAAATTAATAATATTAGAAGGGAGTGGCGGCATTTGAGTAAAAAGTCCAGCATTATAATAATTAAGGTTACTATCAATTCTTTGTATAAAATTATTTATTTCCATGCGTCTTGAATTTCTTAAACTCTACGATGTAATAGACAACGTTTATCACTAACTCCATTTAAAAGGACATCAACTTCAACAATCACTCTCTCTTGTAGGAATAAATGTTGCTTAGATACCTAAGTAACATTTATTCACTCATCTACTCAATAGTTATGTCAGATATGAATTATAAATTCCTTGACCTATCTATACAATGTACATACCTAAGCTATATAACCGTAGTTTAAGGTTGGACTGAGCACCCAGTGGTACAATAGGTACGTGCATACTTTCCGTAATAATTTTATACCTACAATGCTGCTGCAGGTATCTAGTCTTTTGGGAGATACAAGGCAACTTTCAGCTACTCTGTAATTGTTTCTACGCCGGCAGATACATAAAAAATATCCACCATAAGACGATTGATAGATTATGGATTAAGGATCTTAGCACAGCTTCTTTCAGACAGACCGCACCAGGACTTTTGCTATCGCCTATTTGGTCCAGTGAATATTTTTACATAGTCCATTCAAATTTGCGCAAAATGCAGTAGATAAAAATACAGACATCTAACCTGATTATATCAGTAGTTTTCCAATAGATATACTTACGAGCAAAAATACACAGTGATTTTAAATAGCAATTTAATTTAATGTAAATTTGTTTAAAATGGCCTAGCTTAAATGAGATGCAAAGGATATCAATTAATACAAAGTGCAATCACAATTTTAAAATAATATCGTGATATGTTTAAATATTTACTCAATACATATATAATATGTATTATAGTAAGCATATAAAAGGTCCACATAAGGAAAATCTACGCTAACTACCTATAAAGGTACTCACTCTTTAAGACACGTTGTATTAAGGATTTACATTGGGGACGTCAAATATGCTGAACTTTTTCTCAGGCCTTAGGTATAATTATCATAACAAATTACATTAGGGTCCTAGCGTCTAAAATATTACAAAATAATTTAAAACTAAAAGGTAACTTCCAACAATCGTGTCGTTGTAACGCTAACATCGACTCATCATCACTCCGACGGGGGCGCTCGGGCGGGTTCGGGCGCGCGGCCTGGGCGGCCCCGACGGCGTGCTCGGCGGTCCGCCGTCGCGCCACCCGTCGCTCACATTCGTACTAAAGGACATTAAATGCCTTACCGATCTTAAAGTAACTTTTACTTATATTAATTATAATAAAAAGCCCGATTTTTACGAGCAAATTTTATAACATTTCTAAGTCTTGTGACTAGATTTTCCCTATCTAAGTAATACGTAAGTAAATAACATAGGAATATTTGTACGACAAGATGCCATCGATCACGAGCGGTAACTCAAATGCAGACTACTAAATACACAACATTGTAAGATTAAACGAAATCACACCCAAAAGACAAATTCCTAAACATTTTCAATAAATTAATCTTAACTTAGCACTTACATGGTAAGATTGTCTCCATTAAGTAGATACTTAATATAAAATTCATACGAGTAGCACGAACCGATTCCGTGGGAGATCGCGTCCTAACTAACGTTCACCTAATCCCTAGAAAAATATTTTATATAATCTAAACACTTAAAAAAATAACGGAGTCGGCTCTAAAACAGAAGGAGAACAAGTTTCGAAGGCGGGAGTGGTCCTCAAGGGTGGGGCGCGGAGCGTTCAGAAGGGCAGGCTGGAGCGGAACATGTTCTCTATGAGCGGCGGCGCCGGCACCAGGTCCTCGAGCTTCAGGTAGAAGATGCGCTGCAGGCCCTGCACTGACAGCGAGCGCAGCTCGGGCAGCGCGCCCAGCACGCGGCTGAAGTGTGGCGCGCCCCCGCCGCCCGAGCCCCCGCCTCCCGGCATGTGAGCGCGCAGGCAGCCTATTATTTTCATTTGTAGCTGCTCCACACGGTGAGGCTCCTTGAGACCGTGTCGATCTGTTGGCAAAAATAAAATCTCATTTGATTTTTTTTTACAAAAAAAAACTTCTTTTAAAGGTAATGGTTTCTGATGCATGAAAGTCCTAAGGCCGAATTTCACTAATAAAACTGAAAGCGATCAGCACATCTTAACCACGTTCAAGAGCTGTCAGCGGTAATATTCTACAACATTTGTGACACCTGAGCCTAACGAGTTCTTGAACTTGTTTTAGTAATTGTGTTGATCGCGTTCAGTTTCATCCTTTAGTTTATAATAATTATTTTCTCAATGGTTTAATTGGGGAAAGTCATCCTTAAGCGGTTAATAGTTTAGTTAATTATATCTTCCTAATAAAACTAATCGTCTAAAAAAACTAAAAATAAAACTTAAAAGTAGGTACTTATACACACCTGTTATCAAAGTTAATGCGCAAAGACATGCAAAGGTAGATATGTCGATATCCATTGAATGAAGAGTGTTGCTGAAGTCCAGTACAGCATGAAGCCAGTCACCAAACGAGCGCTGGCACTGTCGCTTGTCGAGCACGACGCCACTGCAGAAGGTCAACTTGGTATCTTCTGGACGAGTGCGGTATGCGAGTCGTAATACAAATAGTTCGAGACGAGCTGATGCGAACAGCTGCTCACGGTCTTCAGGACACAAGTCGACATAACCGGGCACTTTATCAGCAAATACTTTAATCATGTCGATTGACGTGGTCAAAAGAGTGTAAAATTGTTGAATCACTTCTAAGTCAGACATCGGTGGCTCCATGGGATTTGGCTCTCGATATTGAGAATAATCAAGATTGGCAAAGTCCGGAGAAGTGTCGACATGAGCTCTCACAAGTGCTGTGATCAGTGATATAGGAGGGCTCGGAGGTGATTCCTGTGGACATTTCGGTTTGGAGGGCAGTCTACCTCGTCTACCTTTCAAAGAATCAGTTCTTACTACTTCCTTGACCATTCCGACATTGAGGCATTTCTGGAATCGACAAAACTGGCATCTATTCCGTCTTCTCTTGTCTACTGGACATGATTTTTCTGCTAAGCAAACGTATTTAGAACCCTTCTGCACAGTCCTTTTGAAAAATCCTTTGCATCCTTCGCAAGTCCTGACTCCATAGTGTTGGCAAGCCGCGGTGTCTCCGCACACAGCGCACAGCTGGCTCGGCGAAGACGGCGCCGCGCGGGGGCCGGCGCCCTCCGGCGCGACGCCTGGCGAGCTCGATGCGGAGCTGGGCGCTGACGCTTGCATGCAGTGGACTCTGCCACCAGGAACTTTGGGGCTGTCATTAGAACTGGTAGATTCAGATCGCTGCACCGGCAAGGAAGCGCGTCGTTGCCGTGCGCTTTGGTCCGTAGAAATGTGGAGGTCCACTGAACTCGGAAAGGGAGGTAGAGAGTACGAGTCTTGGTTGGGTGTTATACCACCGCTGTCAAACGTCGGGCTGCACTGTTGCGACGGCGCATAATATGTTGACGGCACATACGGAAGTGATGGCTGGTGATATTGATAAAGTAGTTGGGTGGACGTGTGTCCTTGATATGCGCCAACGTTATAGCAGTCTTCGTCCATTTTTATTCCAAATTCCGCCATTTCTTGTTTAGGATAACGGACTGAATAAGTTTCTTCAAAACTAGGCAACGCTGGGCCTAGGGTTGGCGATGAAGCCTCACTAATAGGCGTAGTGCGCTGAGCTTTAATTTCAGGCGGGATCGGCGCGTGAAACTCGACGTCTGGGAACGGGTCTAGATTTTCTTCTAAGATTTCAGTAGAGTCTTCTTGATATTGGGGTGACAATAGATCAGTGAAGGACGAACCGTAGTTGCTCTGAAATAGAAATGACAATCAATAATGGAGGCGTCGCAGTAGTGGTAGGCGGCGGATGGTCGTCAGGGCCGGCCGTGACTATCCAATGGCGTGCTTGTTCAATTGTCTACTTGTATCTATAGGGGCTTTGTGTAGCCGCCTGTTTGTCAATCAATGCAGGTGTTTTACGATGTTCTACTCAATAATTTAAATTTGAATGAGGTTCATAAAAAAATGAGATCAAGGGAAATATACCTAGTACTATATTTTGCTGTAAGATAGCAACTTGAAATTTGGCATAAACGTCTCTGATAAAAAAGAATAATAAATGTAAAACTTACGTGTGTCTGCAGCAGTAGCATGCTGGAGGAGTTGGGTGTGAAGGCGCTTGGCGAGCGCGACTCTATGGCGCTCGGCCCTGCAACAATCAGACATTATCACTTCAGTATGAGCCAATAAACACAATTATTTTACTATAATTATCTATTTCCATCATTTAAAACGTCGATATTTTTTGCGTAAACGAAGTCCGAAGTACTAAGAATCAACCGTTACTCCAACGCGAAACGGTCAACCAAGACGAAAGGCCGATTGTGAATGCGTCGGGGAGCCGGTAGACATGATATTGACGGCACCATCCTTTGAACTATCACGCTATTCGAGCCATGCATCATTTATATATTTACCCTCGGCGAACATACTTTGATTCTTCCTTCAACACAAGCACTCGTTACGAACTAATCGATATCTAGGTAAGTACTCTAGCTTAGTATCGGAATCCTGATCAGTGCTGATCGCTACCCTTGTTCGACAAACAATGAAGATGGGTAGGAAAGGTCTCTCGTTTTATACTGCAGTTCGCCAACCAAATATTGGCGTTTTGAATACATTGTGTCACGGTGCTTGATTCGCCACGCCCAGAAAATTGAATTCTATGTATACACCTCATCTAGGTCTATTAAAACAACGTCGCAAACAAGCAACAATAAAAACTAAATTTTCCCCTCTAACGTAAGGTACTAGAGTTTACATCGCCGTAGCACACTCGCTTGAAAATTTTTGGGGCGAAAAGGCGATGGGTCCCTTGGGAGGTTATGAAATCAGTGGCATTTGCAGTTTCTATTATGTTAAGAACCATTAATTCCAGTCTTATTAAGCTATAAACAAAACAAGCTTTTGTTACCGTAAGTTTGTTTTGAACATTTTTAGACCAAAAAAAGTTAAAATTATAATTCTCGAATGTGATAGGTATCGTATCGTATCTCTTGATTTGCAATAATAAGATTTATTTATCTATTTATTTTTTCAAAATGGAAAACTATAAGTCGCTCTGCCTTGATGCCGATTTTATTGACCATTGCTTTTAACCTATGGCGTACTAATAAGCTAGTATTTATGAAGGAATTATGCCATATTTTTTTTTTATTTAACTGATTTATTTTTTGGTAAATACGGTAAGTACCTATTTATTTATTAACAAAAACAAAGGATTTAATTAATTTTAAAAACAACTATAAGCTTCTTGGGTTCATTTTAATATAAAAAATAAATACCACACAGAATGAGATTGAAAAACTCAATTTTCTATAGTTTTTATTTAGTTGTTATCTAGTTCAATTTAAGACAGAATAACTTGGCGCAGAAAGTAAGCAGACCCAGTCTCCAAATAACGGGGACCAGATGTTCCTGGTCCCCAGGTGTTCCTTCTGTTGAAGGAGAGGAGTTTTTACTATAAAAAATGCTTTTTATTATTAAGTCGTAGAAACTCCTAAATATAGATTAAGACGAGAGTTTTCTTATAGAAAATCGAACGTAGGTTTCCGGCCCTAGAATAATAACAAATTTCAGAAAAATTACTAAGGTATAACAAATTGCAACAAACTTTTTTTAAAGCGACCCGTACCTGATTCTGGCTAAGCACGGCTTTAGCGACTTAAAACATCGCGATGCGCTTAAGTATTTATTATTGCCTCTCGGAATACATTCTGTAAATGCGTTGCGGAGTTTATAAGAAAATCGCTGTCACATAGACAGACACGAAAAGCGACTTTTTGATTGTAATAGTACGTATACATATATGTATACCTATAGGGTCTTACAGACGTACTCAGAGACATCATCGTACTAACTAATTACATTAATTATCAACTACTCGTAGCTTCGGTCCGCGAATTCATCCACGTGAAATTCACCCGCTTGAAATTCATCTGCGTGAAATTCATCCGCGTGAAATTCATCCGCGTGAAATTCATCCGCATGAGATTCATCCGCGTGAGATTCATCCGCGTGCAATTCATCCGCGTGCAATTCATCCGCGTGAAATTTTATTCGCCGCATCGCATCGGCCGTCCGATCTATTATTTAGTTTTCGCAGCGGTCTTTGTCTTTTTTTTATTTTGGTCGGCTTCTAAAGATGATGTGAGTGAGTGATGTTAAATAGCCTTCTTCACGAATTGGGCTATCAAATACATCAATTTTTTTTTCAAATGCGACCGGCACTTTCAGAGATTACCGCATTCAAATTATTATTAGTATATTCATTGTTATTATTAATGTATCATTAATGTGAAAGTTTGTGACGATTTGTGTGTTATTCAATCAATACTTATAGCGCTGAACGGATTTTGATGAAACTTTATACACCATGTCCGGAATGAATACATCTGACGGAAATGCGTAACCGAGGGATAATTTTTCGAAATTACGTAATTTTCTGACTCATACGCGGACGTACCCGCGGGCGAAGTCGCTGACAAAAGCTAGTTTAATTTATAATCAATTTATCTTAATTATATATAATTTATATTAATTATCTTTTTAATAATTAAAACTACGATATACAAAATAAATACAAAAAACAAAAGGACACTTAGGCGTCGAAGTATTCCTCCGCATCGCTGTCATCAGGAAAAGTGCCCAGAAGACTGGCAGCATTGCCACGTTGAATGGCAATGCTAATTCTTTGGCCAAAGAACGACCCAGCCCTCTGGTCACGTGAAGTGTCGACCAGCCGGCGAGAAAATTCCTTAAAGAGGAGACGCGCACTCGGGCCCCATGACCCGAGCGTTTCGACCCCAAACGGCTCAAAACTGTAGTTACCCATAAGGTTACAGTATTTACGCCGCTTGAGGGTCTCAGCAACAGCAGCAGCGGCGCCAGCACAGCCCGCCGTGCTAGGAACATGGCATGGCGCAAGGGTGTCGACACAAGTTGCGTCCCACACCAGAGGTCTTCCCACCTTCCAAGGCAATAACGTCATGCCGTCTGGTCTCTTCCCATCGTCACGTACCAAGCCGTTTGGTTCTAATACCGCTGGTACGCCGGCGGAGACAAGGGCTCTTTTTAATTTTTAATCTTAGCAGCATTATAAAAAAAAAAACAAACATTGACTTTTGCCAGCGGCATCGCCCGCGTGGAGGTCGGGAATTATTCCGCGGGAACGTACTACCGGGATAAAAAGTATCCTATGTGTAAATACGGGTTATACACTATCTGTGTGCTAAATTTTATCCAAATCCGTACAGTAGTTTTTGCGTGAAAGAGTAACAAACATCCATCCATACATTCTCACAAACTGTCAACATTATATTAGTAGGATTAGGTTGATTCTCTTTACTGTTAACGAAATATTTGTAGTGTAGATTATTTTAAATGAGAATATATACTAATTAGAGATGCGTATGACTTTGGACTAATCGTTGCACAACGATTATGGTTTGGCCCACGCCAAACCGATCATTGCTTTACAAAGTTCGTAGTCTTAGATTATATTTCAATTAAAAATGAATATTTATTATTTAATTTACAAAACCGAAACCGTTATTTAAATATTGTTACTTATATTGTAGATTAGGATTATTATTTTTGTGTTATTTTTTTTTTCTTGATTTAAGTTCAAATATTGACTACCAAAGGAAGAGTTATTGTTATTTAGTTATTCCTAGAGAAATATTACAAAATATTTATGTGGCAATAGGAACTCTTCCTTTAAAGCCTGTAAATCAAATAAAAAAAAAATGATTACGATTTCATTTCAATTATTCCATTTTTAACATAGAAATATGAATAATGAAAAAAGCCGCTTTTTACCGACCAGTTGCCAACTACAAATATCGACCGATAGTCGGCTTTCCCCACTAGAGTCAGGACTAGTCGGTACATCCCGTACATCTTTAATACTAATGGTATTATAGGAAACAAGAAACAGTACTTTATTTTGGTCTCTACCTATACGAAATACACTTGGCTACATATGTGAGTGTTTCAGATTCGCAAATTATCATGTTTTTCAGTACATTATACCGCGTTGAGTTATATTCCTTGTCAAAAAAAGTGTGACACATTCAGTATTCACATGTAGTAAGTACATTCCTATACATTTTTCATATTTGAGTTTTCATCTAGATTGAAATCATCCCTAATAATAATTTATAGACAGACGTTGTCCTGCCCAAATTTCAATAGTTCATACAAAAATCCCATACAAAAAAGCACGTTCAGTTTTTCCCGAATTGTATTATTTTTTTTGGCAATCTTTCAAATTTTTCATTCCATAAAACCCTAATTCGGACTAGTAAGAACATTTTTAAAACAATGAATTTTATTGCAAATAGTCCACCCGTGCATATGAAGTGATGCGCTGACTTACGAACAGCATTAAATTTGTATTTGTCTATCTAGATGCGAAGGTCACTCTGTATACGTCTGTTTTGTTTTTACGCCTTAACGGATCTTGACCTGGGATAGGAGATAAGATACTTTTTATCCCGGTAGTACGTTGCCGTGGGATAACAACACACATGTCGGGTGCCACATAGATGGATAATTTGAACTACGCAGACGACATGGTGTTGCGGAGCCCATCTATCTGTGGAATGAGAAAGTTGCTTTCTAATGGTGAGGGGTATGCAGAGCAGTATGGGTTAAAGTACAACCCTAAGAAAAGTGAGCTGTTGGTGTTTATAGGTAGAAATAAAAGTCCATCATAGGTATATCCCTCCGGTAACGCTGTGCGGTTCACTTTTACAGAGAGTAACCCAGTTTAAACATCTGGGCCACATTGTTTCCGAAGACCTGAAAGACGACTCAGACATGGAAAGGGAGCGGGGGAAATATGGTGGCTCGAAGGTTTGCTGGTTGCTCAGTACCAGTAAAAATTACACTATATTCAAGGCTTACTGCCAAACAATTTACACCAGCAGCCTTTGGGCTAATCATACCCAAAAAGCAAACAATGCCTTGCGAGTACAATATAATAATACTTTTAGGGTGCTGTTGAGGCTTCCACCCTATTGTAGTGCGTCGGGTATGTTCGCCGATGCGCACACTGACGACAATTTCGCAATAATGCGTAAGATGGTGGCGTCGATGACACGCAGAGTGGGAGGAAGCAACAACAGCATCTTGACGGTGTTTGCTGAAAGGCTGGATGGGCCTACCATGGATAAGTTTATCAAGCTTCATGTATTACATGGGGCTTGATGAAACTATCTGTGGTCGATATATTATCACCTTTTTTTTGGGTTCCAAGTATATACTAACATAGCTTATAAGATCATTTAGATACTAACATAATGTGGGCCTATGTAGTCTGTAAATAAAAGAGTTTTTTTTATAATTTCCGGCCTCCACGACCGTAGCCCTAAGCAGCAAAGGCTAGTATGTTCTAAGTTAAGAGTACTTTCATTCGGCATTATAACTGTTTTTTTTATATCGTTCGACTAACACTGCTACTAATTGTTTTTTTTTATTATTAGAAGAAAGTATGCAGCACTAACTTAATAATTTGAGATAAATGTTTCTCAATGATGTTGCCTTAACTGAGGTAAATTAGGTTTCAATAATCAAAATTAAAATTAGGATCTTTTTGCAAACATTTGGTATCTCTACACAATATTGCTGTTTCAGTAACAGTTTCTAAAAATATATGAAAGTAATAGAATGACAGACCATAAGGGATGATTCTCATTACACCGTGCCGTGTCCGGGTCGGGCCGTGTCCGTGGCCCAGACGGGGCACGGATTTGAAACGTTACATACATTTGGCATGAAGCAGTTTATATTACACAGTGCCGGGTAGTCACGGACACGGCACGGCCCAGCCTGGTCTAATGAGAATCATCCTTATAAACTGCTTCATACAAATTTGCCCCATCCGCGCCACGGTCACGGCACGGCCGGTCTAATGAGAATCGTCCCTTAACCTTTTAATTAACGATTTTTTTTTTTTTTTTTTTTTTTTTTTTTTTTTTTTTTTTTTTTTTTTCAGGGTGGGAAATCATCAAATGACTTCTCCCGCTCTGGGTGGAGCAGGAGGGCGTGTCAGACTTTTACTGACTAAAACCCACCCGTGATCCCTCAGTTGCTTGTGTGCCAGGGGCGACGGTATCTCTTTCGAACAACCCGCACCCCTGGCAGGCATCGGCCCTTGCGGACCCCTCCAGTCCGGCGCACCAGGACACATGGCACGCCGTGACCACCCCAGGAACCAAGTAGCACAAAGGCCCCAGACTACCCTGGCACCCTTGGCTCCCTTGGCCCCCTGCGACGGGTCAGCTCAGTGGCCCCGCCGCCTACCACTTCTCGGCCGCAGGGGATAGGGAGAGCGGCCAACGCTATACCGACACTCCTCTTCCCCTGCGGCCCCACCGCGTCCGCCATCAAACGGTGGCGGCCCCGTCCAGGCCACGGAAGGGAAGAGCGCTACTCAAAAGTACCGGCACTCCTCCTCTGCCGCAGCCTGTAACCCTCAGCCGCGATGCCTCCCATTCGACATCGCGGCCCGCCTCAGTTGCGGTGCACCTCACCGCAACCTACTTTTTGGCCGCTACGTCGTCGGCTTGGAGACCAAAGCCCTGACGAGCGGCCCCACCTTTGGGTTCCTCTTCGCTTCACCGTGGGAGCGGACCACGGCTACTGAGCCCCCCCGCAACGACAATGCGGGAACCCACTGGGGGGGTTTAATTAACGATTGAATCGCGAAATATTTATATTTTATATGTACTTATAAAATAACCAGCCGATATCAGTCTGGAAACGGTCACCTGTTATTTCAACATAACATGAAATGTTGAAAAAATGTAAGGATATGAAAAAGATAATCAACAGATATTCAAAAGTAGAAACAATATGTAGTATAAATTAAACCTCACGTAGTACACTCATCAGAGAGAGAGAGGGGAGAGATAGAGTCAATCAGTTTTCAGGTTTCATAGAAAATTACACGGGCCTACGTCAGGCCTACGTCGTAGACCCTACGGACATAAATGTCAAAGCTGTAATATTTGTTTTAATTACTTCAATTTATATTTAATTGAAGTATTAGACAGTCATGTCACGTCAATAATTTTCTTTTTGATTTCACTTTACTGCAAGGTATTGAAAGTGAATCTACAACTGTCTATGTTTCCCATTAGCCTAAAGTTCAATTAAAGGTATATTATAAACCATTTGATAGAAAGCTCAATGCCCTCTGTTAGACTTTACAAGAATTACAATCTCGAGAGAGATACGCACGAACGATGGAACCTCGCTGGAAAGGAGGTTCCTTTCCGTCTAATCGTATCACGAACAATCCGACAGATGGCGTTAGGATGGCGCGTGAGTAGAGATATTGATTATATAGAGTTTGTTCTAGTGTGACCCATAACGTCACTCGTCATCGATTAAGTTTGAAGTAGACGTACGTACGAAACTTATCGGCAAACAAGCTTTTATGAGCTTTCTCATTACATGACGTTTTTGCGCGTAGCTTTTTGCGTAATAGTTGCGCGTAAACACGTCAATGACGAATGTACACAGATTCGCTGTTGTGCAAAGTTTGGTCATTTACTAACATGCGTAATAGTTTTGTGCACGATCAATGATTAAATGTTTGCTAAATATCATAGTCACCAGGGTTCCATCGCAATGGACCGGGTAAAATGGAAAGATAAATCATACCTGCCCGGTATGATTTATCTTGCTGCAGCGAAGCACAAAATCCATCATAGATTAAAAAAAAAATATCTTGATGAGGAACAAAAAAGACAACTAGACAATATTGTTAATCTGGTGGCTATTATAGGATTATTTTTTAGAGTCACTTCAAACAATTAAAGAATGTTAAACTTTCACGTAGCGTGGACTAAAACTTAGAGCTTACTAAAACTTAGAGCTTACATTTTCCCGCCATATATTATATTGTGTGCGCGGGAAGTATAATGTACCTACTACCACAGCTACCACTGCAGATCTTATCAAGCAACCTTCATTATGATTCCTTACTTAAATGAATTATCATAGCTAACAGAAACTAGTTGAGACTTACACTTCAATGCATTGTGTTAAATCTTATAACAAAATACCTTGTGATATTGCAATTAAATTAAAGGAAATTTAAAAAGTAAACTTTGTAAACAAGCATAATACAAATTAGAGGATTATATCCAAGATAAGAATGCTTGTAAACATGCTGGTTCTGCTCCATAGGACAATCTAGAGTCTAGACAAAATCAAACGGCACCCTAATTGCGTAACACGCGGTCGGTATAATAGGTTTCATTTCGACAGTTCAACAATATTCATTGCGTTATTTACGTTGTTGAGCAGACACATTTTTCGAACATATGAAGCAATGGTTTAGCCATCTGTTTCAAAACGAAACAGATTATGATTAATCGTGAGTTACGCAATTAGGGTGCTGGTTGCTAATTGAATTGTATAATTAATTATATTTATGACATTGATTTACACTCAGTGATTACTTTAACTCACACACTGACGTATATTACTTGTTAATATTCTAGGAAAATTGTATACTTACTTTTACAATGTTTGTAAATATGTGTGTAAATTTATTTAACTGTAATTGCTTCAATTTCATTCTTTTTACCTATTTTGGTATGGTAATTTTATTCTGGGTGCATCGTTTTCACAATTATATTATGAATATGTGTTAAATATTGTAGTTAAAACATTTTAAAACAGTAACGGTGGAGTTTCTTGCCCATTCTTCTCCATTCGAAAGTACATTTTGGAAGGGGTGACTATTTTAATGTAAATGTTGACGTTCAAAAGTGCCTTTTATGTGCCTAATTGAAATAAATGACTTTGACTTTGACACGTGTTAGATTTATTAATTTTAGGGGCTTTAGTGTTACTACTACACAGTAGGCTTATCATGAGGCTTTCTATTTCTACTCTACCGTAGAATAGAAATCGCTTGTCTACATTTCTGGGTAGAAAACTGTCAATTGTCTACACGGAAACGTAATTTTTGTCTACTCTTCCGTCGGCAAAACACTTCTCTACGGTTCTCGTGCTGAGAGGCGGCATGGCGTCCTCACCTTCCGCCTGACGCAGGTCCTCACCGGACACGGTTGTTTCGGGAGGTTCCTGTTTCGTATAAGGCGGGAGGAAACGCCCGGGTGTTTCCATTGCGAAGATCGCCCTGAGGACACGGTGGAGCATACGGTGGCGGTCTGCCTAGCTTGGGCGGAGCACCGCCGTGTCCTCGTGGAGGCGATCGGCGGCGGCGATCTCTCGCGTCCGGCCCTGGTGCAGGCCATGGTACGGAGCGAGAGTGAATGGTTAGCCGTCACCTCCTTCTGCAAAGCAGTAATGCTCGCGAAGAGGGAGGCGGCGCACGTGAGGGAGAGGCAGTATATGCGCCCTCACGGCCGTAGTCGCCGCGGGAGAAGCCCTGGGCGTCGGGAATCCCAGGCTGATTCCCGGCCAGCGTAGGCGCGGGCTTGCGGACGGCGAGTAATGGGTAGCTCGCTGTCCGGTAAGGACCAAGCCCGGGTCGACGGCGCGTTGTGTTCCACGCGCGCCTCAAAGAGATGTCAGCACCAAATGGGGGGGTCCGCAAGGGCCGATGCCTGCCAGGGGTGCGGGTTGTTCGAAAGAGATACCGCGGCCCCTGGCACACAGGCAACTGAGGGAACACGGGTGGGTTTTAGTCAGTAAAAGTCTGACACGCCCTCCCGCTCCACCCAGAGCGGGAGAAGTTATTTGATGATTTCCCACCCAAAAAAAAAAAAAACGGTTCTCGTGCTAAGCGGTCTCGAGATTTTGAAATTTAAAGTTTCTTCTCAGCAGCCTAATATTGTTGACAAAAAGTTACCGAATAGTTTTTAGCCCCAGAGTTTGTAAAATCAACATGAATCAATACAATAGATACTACAAAAAAGATGTAAACTTCTCTCTACGTAACAGCGTCTAGTCTGGTAGCAACTGGTCGTAAGGGCTGCGGACGTCACCCGCGTGTGTTTTATCAAATAAACGTGATTTCGGTGGAATTATCAGCTGTTCCGGCGGCGTGGGCGGGAGAGGCTTACCGGTGACGTCATTGGGATCTACGTCACGGCCACCCTCCGCCGCCACCTCTCACGTCTGCAGGTAAACATTATTGAATATACCGCCTGATACCGCCCCTATTCCGCGTCTAATTTTATTTATCGAATGCTGAAATATTGAAATTGCGCTTATGAGTAAAGTGCTATAAACGCGACAGAAAATAGATGAAACGGTTATACAAACTCGTTTTTTTTTGTTGTCTACGATAGCTACGCATTACTACGAAAGTATAAGTTCCTGTTAAACGGGTTTTTATTTTTTATTTTTAGTCTACTGAGAAAGTTATAGGTATATACAGAAAAAGTACACTAAAGTAGGTGTTTAAAGGAGCGGTTTTCTGCATAATTTCATAAGCAGCGCATTAGGTCGGTACGGTTTTTGCTACGAAAACATTTCTTCCGCTAGGAACAAAACATTTTTCCCTACGAAACTGTTGAGTTCCGCTACGAGACTGTTATTGAAGCTGTATGATCCTTGGAATAGATTAGGCCACCGCTGTTCTTATTACGGGTGTTGAAAACGATCAATAGGGTATATGATGAGGATTAACATGTTGCAATCATCCATTTGTTTGTCAAGCATAGTGGTTTTGACAGCGTTTTAGTTCTAACATATTTTCATGGGACAGATTCTGTAATTTCTAGGTATTGCGCTAATAAAGAGATTTCTAGGGTTAAAGGACTGAGTCTGTTTCTCGTTAGTTTATTAAGACTGTTAGTTTGGAACATAGAAGGGGTATTTGAAATTCGTGTCCGTACTCCGTAATATAATAATAAAAAAAATAGTGATGACCACCATGTTGGCAGATGCCTAGGGTTCGCTCTATATTTTTAATTTCTGGCGGAATATCTTTTTCCAAATTTGCTTTCTTAGACTGTTCCTCACCTTCTAGGTTAGGTTGTGGTAAAGCTTGTTTTTCACATTTATTAAGTCTAAAGATTTTTTGTAGGTGTTTAATTTATTTCTTCTGAATAAAATTATGATTATTAGCTTGACGCAGACGCGAATAAATATCTTTAAAAAAAAACTTAAATCGTCTAGACAACTTCAGTTTCCTTGTTTTTATCGGATACTTATAATAGTTTAATTTACATTGGTACAGATTGGTAGGTATACGCGAATGAGGATACATTATACTTATGTATCTTCTTTATATTAATACGTGAAGCAAAAACTTTGTAGCCCTTTTTACGAAAATTACACGGACGTAGAAGTATGAAATTTGGCGCAGTTAAAGTTTATATGGAAGAGTGCAGAAAGCGAATATTTTTGATTATTGTTCCTTAAAATTAAATTAATTATTGTAATTTTTCGGCCACTTGGCGACCACTAGTATAAATATGTATGCGTTAATATTTGGTTAATTGTAAACTGGTAATTAAGAGCGTTAAGCTTGTAAGCACAAGCTTATTCTTTTGTTAAGGATGATTTACAGGATTTTCTTTATATTGTAGGAATAAATTTGGGCCTCAAAATTAACTAACACCGTTATTTTGTGACTTTAATGGGTAGATCTACAGATCTACAACTCTCTCCATTATCTGTTTATTTCTATTTTTTCTTTGAAAATGAATATATCTGGGAGCATTTATACATAGTTCGGAAAATAATTTAAGCAACATTCATACGTTCTTTTTTTGGCCTTGGTAAGTAACCATGTAATTAAGTGATTCTAAGACGTCGAAATATTTATTACTTACAGATATAAATCAATTTATTTTATAGCGATGCTAATATAAAATGGTGACGAAACTTCTATTGCCTCCTTCTCCTACCGGCACAACGCTAATTCACAAATAACGAGAATTAATGTGCCTACCTAAGTACTTAAAAAAAACTATATTACCTAGATAAACAGGTAGGTACTTACCTACTAATAATGAAGCAGAATACATCATTACTACTGTAAGCAGTTGTGCCATCAAGGGAACAGCCAAGGGTTCACAAGAAAAGAAGGGGACACACCTATGTTAGGTGAGCTCCTACCGAGTTATGATAACCTGGTACTTCGAAGGCATAAACCGTTTTCTTGCCGGCACACCTATGTTAGGTGAGCTCCTACCGAGTTATGACAACCTGGTAGTTAATGTTTCGAAGGCATAAACTGTTTTCTAGCTGACACACCTATGTCAGGTAAGCTTCCTACTAAGTCATGGCAACCTGGTACTTCGAAGGCATAAACCGTTTTCTAGCTGACACACGTTAGGTGAGCTTCCTAGTATGTCATGAAAACCTGGTACTTCGAAGGCATCGGTATTAAATTATTGACACCTGTTCATTTAATTTGATCGGGTTTCACGGCCAAGGGTATAGCGGTTAAAATTGATCTTCCACTGT
This sequence comes from Antitype chi, assembly GCA_947359405.1. Lineage (NCBI taxonomy): Eukaryota > Metazoa > Arthropoda > Insecta > Lepidoptera > Noctuidae > Antitype > Antitype chi. The sequence goes on from OX375813.1 coordinate 9,278,741, forward strand.
ATCATCAAGGGAACTGCCAAGGGTTCACAGGAAAAGAAGGGGTATTAAACACTCAGGTACAATAAGTAAAAAGATCTAATACAAGTCAAATAAACTCCGCAGAGCATGACTTTAGTTTCTTAAAAGAAGAATATATCATTATCATACTATATAATATTATAAATGTGAAAGTTTGTGAGTATAGATGTATGTATGGATGTTTGTTACTGTTTCACGCAAAAACGGCTGAACGGATTTGAATGAAATTTGGCACACAGGTAGTTTGTAACCTGGAATAACACATGGGATACTTTTTATCCCGGTACTACGTTCCCGTGGGATAGTTTTCGACCTCGACGCGGGCGAAGCCGGTGGCAAAAGCTAGTAGTTTTATACACCTACCCATGTATATTATGGTGCCCCTGAACTGGTCACACCCCTGTCGTGGGCAAGATGGTGAAATGCCTTAATTGTATTACTGATAGATTTCCTTAAATTGCAATGTTTTGAATAGTTTCTACGGTCGTCAGCTTAATAGGTCGGTTATATAAACGCTCATATTTGGTGCCCAGTCTACTGCTCATCATGTAAGTATATTGACATTGCGGGTCAATATTATCGGATGCAAATTTTTGTTTTACCGACTAACTCATGTTTTAATATTTGTTGTTTGCATAAAGTGATTCTAAGTTAGGAGGAAGTCGGTAGCCGGTTGGGCGGCAAGCAAGGGCGTCCTTGAAGTGAGGCGCGCGGTCGATGCGTGACGTCACGCCTCCATGACGTCACAGGCTCGGTCGATGCGGAGGCCGAGGTCGACCGAGACTAAAGCGCCACCTGACGCTCTACCGACTACCCCACACCGCCGCTTCCAACACCACCCTCATATTTTTAGACTCGTGACGCAACCGCGCTATTAAACGGAAAGCTTTAAGCGTCTAAAAAGTAGCGCCTTTGAGGAATGAGCTAGACGTTATACGGACACCTCTTCGCCTCACGTTTATAGAGCTACTACCTAAGTGAAAACGAGACTACACTTTATAGTAAGATATGGTGTTTCAAATAAATACTCTAGATACCTACTTATGTTTTTATGTTGCAGTATTTAAATTAAGATATAATTACGATAAAATCATCCATTAGAAACATTAACGCGAGAAGTCTCCCGCTGTGCGGATGGATGGGGAAATCGCAGTATCTTTATATTTGAGGGCAGGGGTGGGTCGGCCTGGTGCTCGGGGGCAGTGAGAGTGACGCGCTCCGGGTCGGGCTTGTCGTGACGTCACGTCAGCTGGCGGCTGATAGCGGGTTTATCAATACCGACGAGTGTCAACCTACCTTCCCTACGTCACTATTTCATTCAATTAATTGACCATATGATAAACTTTTAAAATGCTATCCGAGTTTGCATTTGGACCACAAATGCAATGCCCCACATTGACCAAAAACGTTATCGTATTATTTATAGAACCGCTTTTGTCCAATATTAAGCACACGCTTATGAAAACAAAAAGTGAAAGTTTGTTATTCTATTTTAGCATCAATTTAGATAATTCATTGGCACCTCAGCATTTATGTTAGGAACGTTGTTATAATGTGCAAGAAACTTGGAACTAGGAAAAGAGCGTCAAGAATTCAAGATGTTTACGTAGTTGATAATATGTGGGGTCTGTATGGTACAATAGTAGGTATCAGATGTGCGTCGGCAATTTGCACAGGCTCACATCTCGGCAGGTGCAACGTCTGCCGGTTGCGACAGCCGATTGGGCAAGAGGCAGCAGGCATCGGCTGAGGCCATCGGACGCAGCCGATCGCGACATAAACATCTCACATTATACTTGAAGTTACCTAACGCGCCTCCTCTCATACAAATCCGATTAATTTAACTAGTCGACTTAATAACAATTATCGCGTGGTTTTGCTAACTGGGTAACGCTCTCCGAACAGTTTTGGATAGAGATTATGGCTGTTAGGACACATTCCGCGATAAGTATAACTTAATGTATGCCTGCGAACCGGCGGCATGTGTCATCCTAAACCGGCCCTACCAGTGTGGAAATATATTTCACCATAAGGTTCTTGTTTCACCTAACTTCTAATTATTCACTGCCTGTCTTGAAAATATAGACAAGTTCGATTAACACGACTCCCAGAAACTAAAACATATATAACTATTCGGTTAGCGGACTAATATAACCGGTAATCCTGCATTATTTGTCGAACACTATGTTTTATTGCTGTTGAAAAAGAGACATGTTTGCATGATGTGTTATCATTTTCCTTGATTCCTTACTAATATTTTAACTGTACCTACTTTACCTTTTTGTAGTTAATGCTTATAATAAATAACTAGAATTATCCACTGTATTAAAAAAAGCGATTGAACCGCAACTGCTTCGATCAGTAATAACTTTACAAGAACTTTTATTAAAGTTTTCAATCTTATTTATAAATCCATCTTAAAATAATAATCATAAATTAATTGGCCTATTTTAAAATATTTTGGCCAGCGATACAATAAAATTGCCTGAAGCAACTTTTCCTTAAAATTTTATTCGGTTAATTTTCACCACGCACTGAAACCGGCAGGTCATGACCTAGGCTACAAAATGAACGGCCTATTATTTCTTATCATAATAGTAACTAAGAAATACCACTTTGTAAGTTTCAGTTTAACAAAATAATCAAAAGCTCTGATACAATAAAGTTTTAACAGTTGTTCTAAAGGCATGTTTTGGTAGAGGGTTATAAAGAAAGCACTGGGTAAACATTCAGGACAAAATAAAATATAATAAAGTTCTTAAATTAAATTATAATAAAATAAAAATAAAACAAAAAGGGAGGTACGTACGTGTGTGTTGGAATTGTCTAAGGCCACAGTGTTGGCTGGAGGGCGTCAGCAACGCACCTCGCATTCTAGCCGATGGCCATCGTCACAACAGTTCCACACAGTCTACTACACCCAGAGGTTCTACACAACGAAAGCGAAAATAAACACAGAAGTGGATGTCGGATGGTCGTGCGGGCGCTGACCTGGCGCAGGCTTGGCAGTGTCCAGCGAGGAGGCGCGTGGCTCCAGCGTCAGACCGAAGCAAGCGCCGGACAGTCCCAGCTCACTTAGCAGGATCCTCATGCGGCCGGGCACATTCCACTCACTGCACGCGCACTCACTCACTCAGTCAGTCGGCTGCGGCGGGCAGATCGCGAGAAGGTGCGCGGAGGTACGCGCTGGCGAACGGGCGGTGCGTTACTGAGGCCGCCGCCGCCGAGGCTGGTGGCTATATCGCGCCGTCTGACGTCACGACGGCGACGTCACGGATGCGACGTCATTAACGGTACCTCCCACGGCCCGCCCGCCGCCGCCTCGCCGCGGCCGCCCGCCCGAGCCTGCGCTAACGGCATCGCTAGTACGAGACGAAGCTTTCATACGGCCGCGCCGCCCGCGCCTGGCGACTTTGTTCCTGCCTCACTGTGTGTGAGCTTTCCACGACAGAGCTCGCGCCTCCACTTCTATTAGCGTTTACTATTACAAATGTACGTCATTGAACAAATACGTTTTGGATAAATCGAGAACATCTCACTCACAATACCGATTGTTATTTTTATGACGTTATAAGATGTTACAGGAAAACCTAAATATAGACCTTCAGGTTACGCTCTTTATTCCTTTTAATGTCTGGTTTTGGTTGACGTTCATTGAAACAATTTACTATAACGAATGTAATATTCATAGAGTTCATTGGTATCATGAATTTTAATCACTCGGTCTTAACACGGGTTCTAGAGTATTCTAAAATATAATTAACTTATTTGGGCTTACAATGATGTTTATGAAAGCGATACTCGTGTAGGCTGTAGAATCACTTCATGTGAATATATTCCTTATATTTCTTTGTGTGCTCTACACATTATTATTTTATTAAAGAAAACTTGAACAGATTCTGCGAATGCCGACATAATTCTATGCAGCTTATTTTTTTATTGTAAACTAGACATATTATCACATTCAAAAGAAAGGTAGAGTAGACAGATACATCTTTAGGCCTAAAGCAGATAGAGTATGTATATATGTAATAGGAAAATGAATTTATAGCTAGTGATTGTAGACGATTATCAATTTTATTAAAAAAGAAATAGTAGGTTCTTGAATTTTTGGATTCTTTTAAGTAAAGTTTCTTAAATATTGGCTTAAGTTAACCTATTTATTTTCAGACGAGAACATATTATGCTAAATATAATGTTAAATGCACTTATGCCGTTTTTAAATCGCCATTTTAACTTGTTTTACGATTAAGTTTTATTACAACGTCCAGTAGTACCTACGAGTATAACCTCATTTTGTACGAAGTGCAACAAAAAAGGCGTGTTGACGTTAATTCTACAATAATGATCATGATAGCTCGGGAGCCAGGTCGAATAATTTCGACAATGATTTTCATTGCAGTATATTATACGTTACACATTGACTCAGTCAAGGCTTTCGATCCGGTATTATAATTATTTTCACATTTATCTGCACGTAAATTAATATTCAGGGTGGCGATAATTTTATTTCAATCATAACCAGCTATTTATATTTATTTATGAGTTAAGTTGTTTTAATTATGTCCAAACCACCTGTTAATACTCCGTAAGCTTTGGAGGCAAAAGCTCTTCTCGCCTGAAGTTAAGATTTACGTAAAATAAGTGCTACTCGCCTTTATGTAAGGTAATTTCTTTTTGTTAAGCTTACAATACATAGGCTATAGGCATACACCTGTTAACTTATCAGGTGGCATAAGGCTGTTAATAGAAATAAGCTGATGTTTGTTGGTGATATTTTTGTCATCGTTATTCCCAGTTCGTGCCGTAACCAACTTAGGCGTGCAAGCGTCTTTTCTCCTATGGCAACCTGTCTCGTGTTTTGTTTCATCATCTTTCTCCGACAATACGTCACACAATAAGCGTTCGAAAAAATGTACCTGTCGTAATATTATTTTCTTTCCAATGGTACGTCACTGCTGTTATACATGGATCTGGCTTCACTTCGGAGCTAATACATAATATCCATGTACGAGCAAAAGTACCTGTCGTCCATTCTTCATTAGAATGGATTACTACGTTTAATTTCTTTCTATGCATAAGTGTTTTAGAAAGGAGTAATTATAATAAGTAAGCATAGTGTTTATTGTGGTGCGTGGAGACAAATGTGTCGGTGACGCTGATCCGGGCCGGCGGGGGGCGCGGCGCGGCGCGAGGGCGCGGGGGTGCGCCGGCGACGTCCATCGCGTCGCATCCCGTGCTCCCATTCGGGGCAGACTGGCGAACGTTTCCGCATTGATTGTAGCCGTCGTCACACGGAGGACACTTATAGCGCAGTTCGAACGCTTGTTGCAGACTTGCATTGGTGTGTCGCCGAGATTAAATTTGCAACCGTTGCTCTAGATACCATCTGCAGTCCTAGTCCTTAAATTTTATTTTGATAAGTTGGACGGAAGTGTCACTAAAGGGTTTGGCGTTCTTTGGGATGAGACCAGCGATGTATTTATGCTGTCTAGAGACCCACTCAAACTGTCATATCACTCAAACGGTTCAAAATAACGGATTATGTGTCGGAAAATCTTAGTTACAAACGGATTTTCCAGCACCTTTTCCAGTTTTTGTGAAGGCGATTCTCACGCATCACACGTTCGAAGGGACATTGGCATGTAGAAGCACTCCCCTGTCTTTTCTAGTCCATTTCATAAAGTATTATGTGAACTAACATTATCTGCCTCTAGGATCACCAAAATGTATTTGAAAAAAGCTTTTCATGCAAGAAAAACTGGTGCCTCTTGTTCGAATAGATGACTAAACCAAAATATTTTTTCCTCATACCAGTTAGAGAGCCAGAGGTTAGCTAGGTCTACCGCATAGTCATAGTCGACTGAGTTGATTGATTAAATCATAGGTTCCCAACCTTTTAATGACTATCGCCCCTTTACAAGAAAAAAAAATCAATGCATTCATAATAGTATTAAGTATTCCAATTTTATAAGTCTGTCTATTATCTATTAATAATCGCAAATTAAAAATTTATTCTCTCTCTCTCTCTCTCTGTAATTGTGCTAACTCGTGGCCGTAGCCGAGGGTCATGATTTAAATTATTTAAATATCCAAAAACATGTTAAAATAATAACGTTTAATTCAAACAAAGACCATACCTACACATTTAGTTAATTTAGAGTTATTAAGAAAATTATAACTTAACCAAAAAATGCAAGACAATACACAAAACTGGAGCACCCTGCACTGGGGCACTGCACAAAGGTAAAGACAGGACGATTAAACAAAATTATTAAGAAACAAATATCAATGAGATGGTTGAGGCTAGTGAAGTAGTGAATTTGTTAATGTAGGGTTTCAATTTAGTTAACATCAGTCGCAAATCACCACGCTCAGTGATCTGCCGATCTATTCTGTTAAAATCTCACCTTAAGAACGTAGGTGAAGTGAGCTGTCATTCCATCTGACACTAGGGATTGATACTGACGACAGCTCACTTTAAGCTCACTTCACCCAAGTTATCACGGTGAGAATTTAACAGAATAGCACTGCTGCAGTCTATTTCTTTTCTTAGACAGTAAAATAGCTACTGCACTAAACTCACGCTCAGCCAAATTTGATGAAGGAAACCCAATTAAAAATTTCTGTACTATTTTCCACAATCCAGGGTGGAGAGCTGATATTGATTTTTTTGCTTACCAATTTGTATAGACTTTACCGACAGGCCTAAACTGAATCAATTAGTTAGTTTATTTATACTTAATGCTTATTTAAATGTTTTAATGTTCAGGATAACGTATTTTTCATGAAAATTGATGTATTTTCAAGGTATTTTATTTTTCTATTTATAATTAGGTAGGTACGCCGCGACCGCCCCCTTGACTGTCATAACACCCCCCATTTGCCTCTGGACCCACTATCGCCCCCACCGAAAAGCTCCAGCGCCCACTAGGGGGCGGTACGGATTAAATGAAAGGTATCTCTATGATCCACTATGGTAAGCTACTAAAAGCTATGTTTCTGACCTCACACTTTAAATTCAACTTATTTATTCACAAAGGGGCACTGGAAAATACTGCAACCATGGACAACTTTTTCATCTTATGTATGCGTAACTGATGAGGCATTACTGTCTACATTATGTCATTTTTGTACGCTTCAAACTTGACTGTGTGTGAACAAGAAATCTGCCGCGTTGTTCAGTTAGCGCAGTTAAATATTTGTGTTGTATTTCATACACCGATTGATGAACTTAAGTTATCGGTAGCTCGTGAACAGCATGATGAATTAGCTTTTATTTGTTTGAATTACGTACAATATGACGCTTCGTTAGTATGTCGGATAACAGGACAATTTGCTTAGGTTTGAAAATAAGGTAAGTTTGTAGAGCGTGGTTTGTATGAGATAACGGGGGCTTGCGTGAGGCTGGTGATTACGCAAGCTGGCGTAGTGCTGACGGCACCCGGGGGAGGCGGCGGCCTGCGACTACATAATACCAACGTGCAGAGGGTGGAGTGCGGTTGTGGGGGGTTGTTGTCTTCCGCGGTGTGTCCGCATTCAGCGCGGTGCATGTATTTGCGGCTGTTACGATTGGTCGCATGCCCCAGTACTATTTGCTGCTCGCAGAACGGGCAACCGTCCAGTTATTCTAATTTTACATTATAATCGATGTCGTCGTATCGTCGACTCATCGACAAAAGACTTTATCCATCCGTCAAATAAGTTTATATATTGTTTTATTTACCTGTAATAAAACTTGTGGAACTAATTTATTGCTTATTACCTATCCACAGCAGAAGTTGCAGCCGTCGCGCATGTGCATCTAAGCAACCTATGTCGCAAGAAGAAAATTACCACTTGTGTCATAAAAGCGACAAAGTTTAGAATGACGGATTTTGATTACTCCTTTGAGTAGCTATAATTTGTTACTTACTTTACAACAATATGTTCAGTTACTTATTTATCTATATGAGATTATCCTTCTTATCCTAAAGTAAATTAAATTAAAAAAAAAAACAAAAAAAAATCTGGTCTGGATTAATTTTCCTGCCAATTTAAATGATTCTTTTCCGTCAAGCAATTTCAAACTAGAATGTGTATCTAATTAAAGTTATAAGTTAACTACGATGGTTACATTGTTTGCTTTGTTGATTCACTATTCACATACAACATCGCAATGATAACGCGGAAACTGTGATTCATTGATGAATTATAAAACAATGGATTCTACAACTGTGCAATTATATCGAGTAATAGATTGTGGTTTATTGTGAAAATTACATAACCTATCAAGGTCGCAGCCGAGATACATGGATGTTTCCACAGATTTGCTTGAATGGATCAAAAAAGTTTGAGAAAATATTTGATGTAGACAAGTTTCGAAATGATAACGGCCCCGACTTACGAGTCAGGAGGACCGGCGCGTGGCGCTTTATTTTTTGTAAATCATTTCATCTCTGTTGCTCAAATGGTGAAGGAAAACATCGTGAGGAAACCGGCATGTCCTAGAACCATAAAATGGAAGACATGTGACATCTCCCAATCCGCACTGGGTCCACGTGGTAGATTACAACAGTCCACTCCATTTCTAAGAGAGAAGGCCTGTGTCCCAGCAGTGGGAACATTACTGTCCAAATTGAAAATTCACCCCGATTGACACTCTATCGCAATCGTTTTGAAGCAAACCCATTGCGTTTGAAAAAATTGTCTGTTGAACAACGTAATTAACGTAATGAATATTGTTGAATAGCCAAAATTTTTGGGATTTTCAGCATGTTAAGCAGTTACCCCGCTGAAATGGTTGATTAAGTTAAACGGGTTAAACCATTGACAGTTTAGTAAAGATACAAGAAAGAATAATTCAAATAACTTGATATCAGAAAATGTAATAAAAAAAACAAAAAGTTTCACATAAATAACTACTAGTAGGTACTAAGTATTATGAATTACCTAATCATTTCTTCAAGATATTTTATCAAGAACAATTTTTTACAAAAATAGAAATAGATAAGAGGAGTCAAGAAACACCTTTCAGATAAGGGTCCGTCCATTAAAGGCGATAAACAAAAATACAAAGAGCAAACATTTTCAGGATCAAGTTCACACAATGTTGTTACAACCACTGAAAATTATAGAACATTATTGTTCTATAATGTTGTTTCATTATAGAATTATAACATTGTTTTATTATAGAATTATAACATTGTTTTATGATAGAATTATAACATTGTTTTATGATAGAATTCCGATAGATTGCGATTTGTTAGCTGGAAGTCGGACCCCATAATTACCTATAAGTAAATTACGACTACGTAGTGCACGCGGCTCCGCCCGCGTGGATGTCGGTTATCGCGAAAAAAAGTAGCCTAGGTCCTGTTCCATATCCCAGGCCATATCTCTGCCAGATTTCATGACCATTGGTTCATCGGTGTAGGCGTGAAAGTGTAACAGACAGACAGTTAGAGTTACTTTCGCATTTATAATATTAGCAGAAATTCCTAGTGTGGGGCAAAGTTTAAAAAAAAATGTAGCAGGGATTAATCATAATCATTAATTCATAACAACGTAAATCATTCATTTATCAGAATATGGTATATTATATGATCTTTTAGTTAATGGTCTCATTCATGGTTTTACTATGAAGAAAATATTGACTAATAAACAAGGTCACGGTCGGAACTCGGAACACGTGGAGACTGTGCTACTTACATATTGACCACGAGTCGTAATGACGGTGGCGGCGATGAAAAAACGGCCCCATTGCTTAAAAAGCATTGTATAAGGGATGTGTATTTCTTGGTTAAAATGTGATACGTATATGTAATATGAAACACGTATTATCAGTTTTTTTTTCGGAAAAAAATCACTTGACTTTTTTAATTTATACATGATAAAAAATTTATCAGTGCGCAAAATGATACCATGGATATATATGCATATGATTCTAGAACATTTTTTTTCGGCGGTTGCAATTTTTTTTATTCTGATTCATAGAATATACCTACGCGATCAAAATGTATGGAACCGGTTTTTTTTTATAACCGACGAAAAATTTCTACGCTAGGGGTAGAATCATATATACTGAGCTCACGGGTACAGTTTTCGCATTGTTTAAAATTTTATCCTGTATATTCAGAGGACTGACTGATATTGTCTCGGAAAACAAATCAAAGACTTTTTGGTCAAGGTAGTTGGGGCAGTTCAGCAAGGTAAAATTAACGGTTCTATGACTTTTTTCAAGGACGCATTTCGCCTCCGGATTTTTTTTAGAACAAGGTTGAGATTACCTTTCCTCACAAGGCGAAAATCATAAAAATATTAATACAGTGAAAAGTAAGGCAAAAAAACACAGACGAGTTGATAAACTCCTCCTTTTTTAAGTCGGTTAAAAATAAGGTAGTTGCAACTGAAAAATTCGATAGAAAGTATAATTTTGCTTTACAGTTTTCAGTTTTTCAGGCTAAATTTCATTTACACGTCATTTGTAACCTGCACCCTAATTGCATAACACGCGAGTAATCATGATCGGTTTTATTTTGACAGTTGCAACCATATTCATTGCGTAATTTACGTTGTTGATCAGACAAATTTTTCGAACATATGAAGCAATGTAACAAATTTAGCCATCTGTTTCAAAACGAAACAGATTATGATTAATCGTGAGTTACGCATTTAGGGTGCCGTGGTGGTGATTGATAGGTATACAAAAACCACGCACAGTGAAAGGTCCCGTGGTTGGGATGAACATTTACGCACGCACAGTATCGATTTTACCGCTCGCAAAACAAATATAAGTTTGTATTTCATACAAATTCTCGAAAAAAATATAAAAAACAAAGCTATCACCGCGGTTGTAACCGGTAAGATCCCATGAGTAATAAGTTAATAACCTATCTCAGAAAATATTTAATTAAATAAAAAAGTCACTTGAAACATCAATTTTTTTATATCGGTTTCAGCGATAGCCCAAACGCTTATGTGAATTGATTAAATTTTTTCATCCCTCCGCTACATGTATGGGAAGAGCTACCCCTAGTTGTTTTTTTTCGTAATTTCACTACATCATTGTTTAGCAGTGCACAGAATGAAGCTTCTTTTAAATTTTCTGGGATATAGTGCTTAAAGTTTCTGAGTGAAATATCTGTATAACATCCGAAAGGACAGACGGACATGACGTAGGTAATTATAAGTCTTCCGTTTGTGAGATTTGGCTATGGAACCCTAATTACCAACAAGCAGTGCTAAAAATCACGTGATGCTACTAACTACTGTTAAGATCTCACAGCATGACCAATTGGCAGTTTGTGATGCCTATTGAAGGTATAATTATCTTTAAACCATACTCCAACATTTAGACGTGCAAGACTAGTTTTAATTTGATTGCCATAACGTAGACATTACTGAAAATATTGTAAGTACCTTTCAATCTAGACGAAATGATTTTATTTCTTTGAGTAGTTTTGTAAAAACACTTTTTAATAGTCACTAATATTTTAAAACTAGATGAGGTCGGCGTTTCCTATCTGACTACTCTGACAAGGGCCGAAAAAAGCTCTGAGGTTGCAGCCTCTTTTAAAGTCCAGACATAATTTTGATCATGGATTTATGTGAAGACCATGAAGATTGATGTATGAAATGGTCTTTTAAGGAAAGAACCACACAGATTGAATGGACCTATTCCGTCAGTGCACGCATTTGTTACTAATCCTTCAGCTCAACTCAGAACTTAAGGAGCTCTACGATTCGACGAAGAATACCAAAGAAAGGACATTTCGGTGGAAACAAACAACATTGAACACGTAATCGGTATCGCACAGAAAACTATTTGATTATCATTTACGTAGTCGTGTTTGTATATGACATGATACATGATATCTAATATTTCGATGCTTATACGTAGGTAAGATATAATTATGCAGGTAAGGCAAATTGGGCCGTAGGGCTCCGCTAAGAATAGGCTTCCCATAACCGAACCTACCCGTGGGTGTCGCAAAGGCGACTAATGAATTCTATCAAGTGGACGAGCACGAACGCCCACATGTGGTACACTGATGACTTCACAGAAAAATCCATGTTCCCTAAGACTTATCAGTAGACGGCTATTTTTGTGTGAAAACCATAAAATCTTTTGGAACTAAAGGTACGAATAAAACAATTCCACGATATTAGGGAAAGCCAGTCGTGGGTGGAAATAGGCCAAGAAAATCATTGTATTAACATAGGTATGATGTAAAATGTGACGACTAAATTGAACCATAGACTTAAACGCGTGGTGAAGTGGTGACTGAAGTATCTAATGACATGATAGTAATTTTTTTAAGAGCGAGTGATTAAAAAGTTGTAAGTATATTTTTTCGTAAATTCCCGTGTTAGGTAGTTTATATTCCTTGTTGTAACAACATTATACATATCTACATAGTGTGTTTTGGTTAGTGTCCCACGCAATAATATGCAAAGGTCAACTAGAGGAAGTAGTCATAGATATGAACTTACTACTTGAAGCTATATGTTGTTATCAAGATACATGTTTGTATGACTGTCTTTAGTTTTTTTTCCGTCAATTTATGGGCCTGGGCCTTATTAGTTCTATTTCTATTTCGAACAAATAAAAATTTGCTACCTAGGTGTAACACTATTTATTTTATTTATATGCATGTTATTATTGAGGGCCGTATACCAGTTAAACTATGTATTTCTAGTATTTGGCAATTCATATTCCAATTAAAATAAATAATAAATGAATTATTTGTAATCTAGTGTGAATTCTTTATGGGTGTATTTCTGAAATAAAAATTATTTGATTTGATTTTGATTACACCAATTAAAAAAAAAGATAGTTACTCAGACGTACCTAAGTTAATTGAGCCAGGGATCTGCAGGAACAAATATTTTTTGAATGTTACTGGTGAAATACAATAATAATTCAGCCTTCCTGTACTTATATCACAATACTTTTGGCTACAAGTATATAATTAATAGAATTACAAATAAAATGTAAGAAAGTCGCGTAGCTTTTACTAACTACAGTCGAAAACATGTCACTATAAATAATATCTGAATGACCGAGCTTTGCTTGTTTTTTTTTTATTTGACGTTTTCTAAAAATGAAACATAGCTAGATCGATTTATCGGCCCCGAAACCCCCTGTATACTAAATTTCATGAAAATCGTTGGAGCCGTTTCCGAGGTTCAGATTATATACATACAGTAAAAGTTTTTATATAGTGCGCAAACTTTAACCATGAATTCAGCATACCATTCTAGACCCCCCAGCGAATAAATTTTTCGTCGGTTTACTAAAAAATCAGCTGTTTCATAGAAAAGTGCAATACCTACGCGGTCGAAATGTATTGAGCAGCTGTTTTTTTTTGCATAACCGATGAAAAATTTCTGCGCTGGGATGTCTAGGATGATATTCTGAATTCATGGTTACAGTTTGCGCACTGAATAAAAACTTTTCCTGCATATACAAGAATTGCTCGTTTAATAATAGATAGATATATTTTGAAATAAATTGGATACTTACATAACACCTAAGAGGTTTTACTATTTTCTGCATTCACGTCTAATCATGGACTTCATGCGTCTAATCGTTAAAAAAATAATCTGTCATCACTATGACAGTTACTTCTTCATTTTGATTTGTATTGTCATTTTACTGGTATTATTTCAAATTTTTATACGATTTTTTAATTATCTACTTAAATCAATGTTTACCTATGCATGTTGACTGGTGATAAGTGACATAATATTTTATCAGTAATTACGGAATAGGCAGCCGTCGGTAGCGTCATCTATAACACATTTGATGCGTGGCTTGTGTGTGTTTAGGCGATACGCTTGCGCATGTGTGGGTGCGGGCACATATCGGTGCGCGAACGCAGCCGCATCAACGCACGGCCCGCGGCCGCGAGAGAATTCCATACCGTGAACGCGACTCGCTTGTTTCGATGCCGTCAGCGCGTTGTTGGAACACTCTGTGGCTCGATTGTAAATTGTACTAATTGGGCATGGCGGTCTCCGCTGACAAAACAGTGGATCCATCAATTCCCGTCCCAGTGCCCATGTTATACAACGTCCGCATAATCGACCAGTGAACTACCTGTGTTCGATTTAACGCGAACACGACGCATATGAAACTATTCGCTTGTATTGGATGCATTATGCATATTGCGAGTGTGTGTGTGAAGTGTTCATAAATAGTCAGTGCTAGAGGGGTTCACCGTAATGATCTCTGTGTTGTGAGTATACTATCTGCAACAATTATTAAACTAACATTATTAAAATAATCAAATCGGACGGGCGTATATTGTGTAACATTTTGAGGTTATGTTTAAAAGTGCTCGTCACGAAAATACCACTGGTAGTCTGGTACAGATGAGAGCCCGTATATTTAGACAGATTTACAATTGTACGCCACATGGCCTGGTGCGTATATTGTTGTTTAGGTCTAATCCCCATGAGATTGAGGAACTAGGCTAGACAGTTACGGAAAAAGTTTAAAAAGGTGCACAGAAGGCTTATATTGCTTTGATTATAATGTTTTAGTTAGCATTAAAAGTGGAAAGATACCTAGCAAGTTTTTATCTGGCTACAAAAAACAAGATATTTACCATTCATATGTTTTTTATGTAAGTATGTAACTACACCGATTAGACCTCGGTGCTACAAAATTGTTGTTTCATGTTTAAAACAGGTTACTCTCATCGGATTTGCTTCAATTTAAATTTTATAAAAAATCTTTTTGGTTTTTTGAGATGTTTAATTAAGTACTTGTTTCTACCCAAGCTACACGATTGCTTAAATGTTAACCTCAATCAATATCAGAAACTTGAACATATTAATTGACATTGTAATTTTTTAAGGAGTCTTTGAAAAGTTAATTGCCAAATATTTTCCACTTCTTCAAAGATTGTTCATTTATCAATTCAAGATTAATCATAATCAGTAAGCACCTACTTATAAATTGACGCACTCGTAAGGTAAGTAGGTACGTTATCAGTCGCTGAAGATGTCGGGATTAGTCGAGATTTGAGCAAACGAGACCGATGATTAATATCTTAAGAGTCTGCAGAACTGGTTATCTTAATCTTTTTACAGTTTGACAGGGCATTGCATGTTGATGTTGTACTAACAATCCTATATGTATAGTTACCGGCACGTAAGTTGGCAAGAGATTTTGTAGTGGGGGAAGTTCGCGCAGGCACCATTTCATACATTTTTACATGCGCGAATTTCCCCCACTACAAAATCTCTTGCCAACTTACGTGCCGGTAACTATACGTGATACGGGTGCACTAGAAGTGCATTTATAAATATAAGATGAAAAAATGGTGACGAGGTCGAGGTAGTATCATTGAATTAATAACATATGTACATACATTGGAAACTAATATTGATTCTTGTCTGGCTGAACTATTCGTATTGTTATATCAACCGCGTATCCAATAATCATTAAAACACCTAATAAAATAGGTAGGTATTTCTCTTTAAATAATGAGCCCGCTTGATCCGCATAGATGAGATTGAGACCATAAATATTTAGGTTTAGCCAATGACTGCTGACTGCTCTCGATGTGGTCTACATTTGTCACAGTTGGAACCACGCGGCGGAAAAGAGCCAGTTTATCAATTCAGATTACAGCTTAATCACTTACACCAGCATGATTACTTCATTTATCCCGTAGATCAGCTGTAGATAAGCGTAGATTTGAATTTTATAGGTACTAGGTAGTAGGTACTAATGTTGCCTGACTACGGCAATTGGCTTAGCGTAATTTATTGAGAACATGTTTACAAGATTCGATTACCTACATTGTTTATAGACTGGATTTTAATATTTTACACTTTAGATTTGTGTTTGACTCTCAGGCTTTTAAATACTTCTAACATTTTAAGTAACCGGATTGTAGAACCGATCTATTACCTTATCTGTTACCGTACCTATCAATAGTCTATAACAATTAGTCTCAAGATACATTACTAGTATAGGTACTGCTCTAACATAAACATTGTCCCGAGAGCTTATTATCATAATTTCGTGAGCATTAGTGATCCATAAATAACACCATATGCACTACATCCCTTTAGGGTCGTCAGAAGCCTGAAAGTCTGACATCTAGTCTTACCAAGGGGTATCATATTACCCAGTTGTGGAGGTCAGATAGGCAGTCGCACCATTAGTCATCTGCATCCGGTTGAAAAGTAATGAAATGTTTATTTATACTCGTATAAGTAAATCTTATATGACACTTTAACACGTCAATATTTTAAAAACTAGATGGCGCCGGCATTTTCTAGCTGACTGTTCCCTGAGAAGAAAAGCCGAAACAAACTTAGAGGGCATGGTCTCTTTTAAAGTCTGAAAGGTTAGACTGGAAGCCGACCCCAAAATAGTAGGAAAAGGCTAGGCAGATGATTATGATGATGATGACATCCCTTGACCTGTATCACCTTAAACAATAGTCAAAGCAATCAAATGGTGATCATATACTTAGCCAACATAAGTATAATATGGCACATATACATTTATGCGAATATAAAATTCAGTTACGAGATCTGTTAAACGCGTCAATTGTCTAATAATAGAACTGTATCACAAACCGATCGGTGAGTTAATCTGAGCGTCATCAATACTCATATTTCTATAGATGTTTATCCAAAGTTACTTCTAGATAAGAATTGTTCAGAAACCGTTTAATATTCCCAGCTATTTTTGGAACGTGTAAAATTCTGCAGTCGATTTGATTACGGCATTATATTTAGGTTTATGTAAATAATATTCTACGAGACTTGATAACTCAATATCAATCTGCTCAGCCTTTTCCCAATTATGTTGTGTTCGGCTTCCAGTCTAACCAGATGCAGCTGAATACTAGTATTTTACATGGTGCGACTGCTTATCGGACCTGCCGTGCTATTCTGTAACCCTCTCACCGGGTGAAGTGAGCGTTGAGTGAGCTGTTAGTGTCATTCCACCTGATGCTAAGGATGACCAAGCAGTACATTTACAATCTTAGTCGAGATGACTGTATGCTAATTCTATTGATTATTTAATTACGATTTCAAAGCTAGTGTTTAAGTGTGTATCATGCATTACATTACATAATACGCGCACTTATGCCTCTGGCAATATAAGGACTAGTCTAGGAAAAAATAGACCGAAACAGCATTGATTTTCTGCCTGAGTTTTTGTTTTACTCCTTTATTTGAAAAACCTCCCAAATTGTAATGCATGATGCACACTTAAACACTAGCTTTGAAATCGTAATTAAATAATCAACAAAGATCTACGAATGACAGCCGAGAACAACGGTTTAACGTGCTTTACGAGACACGGAGGGGTCTCAATATGTAATGGATGGGTAACCATCCACGAACCGACCTCGGCAAGCGCTGCTTAGCCGTCGATCAAACCATGCGGCTGTATTTAATCACGAACACCTCTTGATACTTATGTATAATATTTCTTTATAATTTCTAAGAGGTTTCAAAAGCGTAAGATTTAAAGGTAAGGTTATTAATGAACGGAATATTGAGAATGTCGCATTCAGACATAACAAGGCATAGCCATGAAACAAAATCTTTTTTTGGAGGTGGTGGAGCAGGAGGGCGTGTCAGACTTTTACTGACTAAAACCCACTCATGTTCCCTCAGTTGCCTGTGTGCCAGGGGCCGCCGTATCTCTTTCGAACAACCCGCACCCCTGGCAGGCATCGGCCCTTGCTAGGAAGCAATTCACAGCTTCCACGTTTCAGTGGTCCATAGTCCATTAGAATGTCATGTGAGCGCGTCTCGTGAACTGTTCGATCAAACGACTGACCTGTGCATCATTTAATGTGAGTAGTGCAAGTCAATGTAGCACATGAGCTGCCGACCCGTGCTATATCGAAAGGCTGTTTGTTTCTACTCCCGTGCCGCTATTAGTCGAGCGTCACTGAACTACAGGAATATCATTATCAGCGGGTGACTATCGATCGCATGGCCAGCCTCGCCCTCCTCCCCGCTAGCTACGTCATCATTTGCCTCGTGCCTCTGTAACGGTGACGTCACTCATTCATGACGAAACCCTACGTCACCGTTTTCCCCGCATGCGCATTCTGTTGGGCAAATTTTACCTAAATTTAGACTTCGATGCCGTCATACCGAGATAAGTGGAAGTACTTTGTTGCTAACTAGGATAACTTGATAGTCACTCTCACTTATTTCGTGCAGAGCGTGCAGTAGATTTGCATATATATGAATTTAATAAAATTCCATTAAAGTCTTGTTTGTCTCAACTACCGTATGTAGTCTCTATAATATTGCAGAAAATATTTTCCTATTTGCAAAGGATTCAAATATTTCAATGTGCGTGGGTGTAGAATTTTCGCGGTACCTAGCTTCATTGATAAAATTAAGGCTCAGAGTGAACCACCTCTTTTACGTGGGTGTTGAGTCGAGTAAGAATTTTAATATTAGATTTGGGGTAGTAGCGTTTACCTGTACACTGTGTGTATCTCATTGACGCCATACCTGAAAACGTCATTCAGCTCATCAAGTATGACGATTTTATGCTGGTATTTTCCCCAGGAATTTAAATTGTCCTCGGATAGGTCCTGTTCAGCAATAGACAACCTGTGGATATTACAAGCTAGATTCAAATAAACAGTTTGTCATTATGCATTAATATTCACTCTGATTGAACTGAACCTAGACTGTTAACTCGTAACTGTGTGTCACACTGACATTTATTTTGTTATCAGCCGCTGTGGATACTTCTACAATCGCAATAATAATTATGTCAGCGACCAAAATACTTAATTTTGGCTGAATGTATATTTAGCGGCTTACAAAACGATTGTTTTCGTACGCACGATTCTTCAATGACGCGACATTCGTCACGATGTTCCATAACATAACATTCGTATTATTACAAATATGTACTTCGTAAGTAAGTACTCTCCATCCAATAAAATTAATTTGTTTTGCCCTTCAAACAACTTACTCATTAGTCTTTTTATTGGATGAAGTGTTATATTTGCTGCATTTAAATAATACATTATGCAATTGAAGTTGAACACTTGAAAGTGAAATCCAGGGTAGATACTGATAGCTTCAAGCCACTTTTGTAACTTGATTTTAGCAAAACAGTTTTTGATTCGGTAAAAAATGCCATACTGGTCTTTCGATACATAAAACAACACATTTGGTTAATTATTGAACGAAAATCTTATGTTATTAAAATGGTGAAAAATTCTTTAGGTTTTATTATTTTGCGCGTCTGGCTTCTGAGTTAGTTTCATCAACTGTCTCTCTACGATCTTGAAGGTGATATTTAGCTGCAATGTCAAGGTCTACATGATAACATGACATTTGCTTCGTTTCTTTTGATTGTTACTCTTACTCTTTAATCGTTAAATTATCCTTGTTGGACCATTCCGGCTTCTGAATTGTAATTAGTTTTATGATGTTTTGCTTTAATATAGGAGCATTTGATTATAATGTTCGGTATATTGTAATTATAAATAATGTCATATGATAAGGGAGACCCCCATACAATACCTTCCTAGATGTTTCTAAGCAATGCAATCGAGCTGATAACAATCAGTTTTTGTTAACTTATTCCGTACCTTAGCCGTACCTTAGTAGGATATTCAAATATGAAGATTTTTATTTTTTATTCATTTGTAATCATTTCGATCGAACATAGTATTTGATGAGAAATGATGCTCATGATAACTGATATTTATTTTTAGAAATTGGTTCAAAAAAACAATTTTACTCGTCAAAATTAAATGTTGTTTTTTAAACTAGATTAGTTACGTTTTTCTTAACTGACTAGGTACTCTGAGAAGAAAGATCGAAACAAACTCAGAGGTCTGAATTTCTTTTAAAGTCTTGACATAATATTGGACAGACAATATGAGGACCATGCAAGTAAATGTCTGAGATGGTATTTTGATGAAAGAACTCCACAGATCTGAGAAGACCTGTCCAGTCAATGCACTTTTTTTAATAATTGTGTAGCTCAACGGAGCTCAACGATTCTACGAACAATATATACCAAAGAAATAACATATATTTAGGTAGGCCGCATAAATAACTCGAACTGCTGTACTATCATTAAAACTACCTAAAAATTACCCATTTAACTTTGTGAATGTGAGGACACATTCACAATAATCAAAGTTATAATAATATTATACTACACAAAGTAAATATTCATGTCATTGCGTACCTACCTATCTATCTATTTAATTACCAATGGTCCCTACCCTATTGCATCTTTTACAAAATAAATACCTGACAACTCTTATCTGAAATCAGTTCGCCATGACATCTCACGAATTGAAAGTCTAACTGCGAGCTACAGACAATGATAGCATTCCCACCCGTTCTGATTTGGCTGGCGGGCCGCCCTGCCTAGCGATCCCCTCGCCCGACGGCAGATGTCGCCCCACAAACCCTCGCGTAATTTGACAACCAACATGGCCGCACACAATATCGTCGGGAATAACACGCGACCCCTCACCCCAGTAAAATAGTGCTCAGTCCGAACAAAACACAATACTAACCGGCTCGTTACAAATTAGTGCGTGAAAATCATTGGAATAAAAAGATGAAGCTCTCGGTGAAGCCAGGTACGTTTTGTATTTATTCAATGCCGCATAGATTTGCTCTACAAAAGTATTGATCAATGAAATGGTGTCAAATATAGACTTAGCTACGCGTGTTAATGTGCCGAATGTTATAATATAATATGCTGGTGTTTAGCGTAGGAAAGATTGATTAAACTCATTGAGATGGTCTGCTGAAACTGCAACGAGGACGTATTCTGTAGATTACGCAATGCAACAGCAAATAGCTAACGCATGTAGCGAAATGGGTGCATTTGGCGCATTGAGTTGCCTAGCAACGACATAAGGTGTTAAAGGATTATTTTATGCGGCAGTATAAACGCAAACGGGACTGTATACTGATAGCCCGCGTACCTTATTACACGCCAACTTATGGTGATGTACGCTTATGAAGTTATGACTCATAACATCATCGATTTTTCAAATACTCGCAAAAATGGTATTATACTACATGTGTCAATACATGTGATTGTAAATACAGTGCTCGGTTATGCTATTTATGAGTACAATTGTTCGCCAATAAATTATGGAATTTTTTCTATGCTTGCTTTGTCAAACCGTGTTTTTAATGGAGCTTGTAGGTAGCTATGTGGATATTTAAATTAGATGTATTTCTCGGTAAAGACAACTCCTAATGATGAGCTATAATAAGAATACGTGATTCGATAGTTCGGCTTGATGTAAGAGTGGTGGGGCAAGCATAGAACAAGCCGCCTAGGTATAACGATATCGTTATCACTAATCTAACTATACACTGGAGATAAGTAAATTTATTGGTACCTAGGTATAATTTATAACAGACACATATTGAATAATCTTTAACAAATTAACTACTCGTGAAGCAGACACAATAGTCAAACAGTCGGCATTATGTGTAGAGGCAACTGGTCAGTGAACGTGTCGATTATTTTAATTTTTTTTTATAAATAATAATTAGATAAATGGATTTTATGTTGGTTTTGCATTTAGGTCGTGGGTATGTAAATAATATTAATAGATTACGGCGTCTACACAGTGATATTTCAAAAAATTACATTATATACATCGATCTAATTGAATATGTTCACAATTAAAAAAGGGTGGTAATATCGACGCGCAACCTGTTACCCATAGATTCACTTCATGACTATGGACCCCTTGCGTTGAAATTTTTTGTCGGTATTTTTTTATCGGCTGTTTCGTACAATAATAACCCCTATTATTGTATGAAACAGTCGGTCAAAATGTAGGTAATCATTAGCATTTATTTGGAATAACCAACCAAAACTATCAACGCAGTGGGGTCCATAATATTCATGTAGATACTGAATATCGGTTACAGTTAACGCGTCGATGTCCCTGCCACCCTGTATAGTTTAAATAAATTAAGTTATAGGTATTCCCGTATTGTAGAAAAACTCAAGAATTGACGTTCGTTATTTTATTTTACAATTTCTTAAATGAATTTAGGTTTTATATTCCCACTGTAAATTTTACAGTACCTAGGCTGGTTATTTCATGTTGCTAATATAATTATTTTCTTTTACAGGTAATGGTAGACAATTTCCTGGATTATGCTACAAGATAAAGGTATAAAACTTTCAATAGTAAATAGATTTGGATATGGATCCAATTCTAGAAAATGAATCTGCGACGACCGAATCACCGAGTAAGCATGGCAAGGCGAAACATAAGAATAAAAAGAAGAAACAATCGGAAGCGCAAAATCAAACAGTTGTTGGTGAGCGAAAGAAATTTGTTGTTACCACATTAACCAACACAGAAGACAAAGTTCCTTCTAGAGTAGCAGATAGTAATGTACATACGGTCCATTTTGGAACGCGTGGAGTCGAGTCACAAAGGCCTCATGTAAGGTCTATATTTAGAGATAGAAATGCTGACACATCCAGAGCATCGAGTGCTGAACGACAATCAGCACCTGAAAAAGGATACGAAACTTTTCATGGAACGTCGTCTAGTCCACGGAGCTCTATTTTTGATATATTCCGTTTAAGAAGAAAAAGTGATGCTAAGAAATATGCACCGAAACAGGCAAAAACGACAGAAAGCCAAGAAGCCCCTGAAACTCAAGATGACCAACAATATGCTGACAACAAAGATTCTCATAAGAAGTATTACCATACAGTGACTGGCGCATCTTCTCGAAAGTACAGTCCCATTACTAGGGTAATGGATATATTTCGCAGCAAGCCCCATCCAGAAAGCAGTCAAGCTACTGCAGATCCAGTGAAGAAGAAACCTACTAAACAAGTTCGTCGTTCTTCTATTGAGACGACTTCACCTACTTACCATAAAAACTCATACGCTTCATTAGATCCAACGCAAGCAAAACAAATGTTTAGAGAGGTTCGAGGTCTTCCTAAATATGATCCTTATTTATCGATTGTGCAAATATCCATAGGAGGTAGAGATAAAACTAGGCTCTTACTGAACTTCTTTAAATATCATAAATGTTATGAAATTTTACCAAAGTCTGCAAAAGTTATTATATTTGATACACAATTTTTCGTCAGAAAAACATTTCCTACTCTTATATCACACGGTATTCGCTCTGCACCGCTTTGGGATGCTACTAAAAAGCTACTCGTAGGTATGATAACAGTTACAGATTTTATAAGGATTCTTCTGTATCTTGATAAAGAAAACTTATCAGTAGAAGATTTAGAGCGACACACACTTCATACTTGGAGGAAGTTGTTAAGATCAACGCGTAAACCTTTATGTAGTGCTGGACCCGATCAATCACTACATGACGCGATTAATTTACTTCATAAAAACCGCGTTCATCGTCTATTAATGATAGATCCTTTTAATGGTGACGTTCTATATATCTTGTCTCACAAAAGAATATTGAGATTTTTATTTGTATATCTTAATGAATTTCCTGAATTAACTTTCTTTCACAAGACACTTACCGAGTTGAAAATCGGAACATACGAAGACATCGTGTCCGTAACTGAAGATACAAGTATTAAAACAGCATTTCAGTTGATGTTAGAGAAAGATGTTTCGGCTTTGCCAATTTTAGACGAAAATGGTACGCTTATTGATGTTTATGCAAAATATGAAGTGTTAAATCTAGTGAGTGAAAAATTATATTCAAATTTGTCGTTGACGATAGCTGAAGTAAGAAATAAAAAGAAAGACTGGGAAGAAAAGTTACAAAAATGTCGTTCAAGTATTACTTTATATGAGGCCTTAGAAGTTATAGTTAGAACTGAGAGTCATCGATTATTGTTAGTAAATAAAGAAGATAACCTAGTAGGAATTGTTTCTCTATCAGACATATTAGTATATTTAAATAGAATAATTCCCACGGAAAAGAAAGTTTCATCGCTACAAGAAATATTTAGACCTCTCGAAGAGAATAAAGTGGCGGAATCACCCAAAGAAACTGAAAATGAGATTATAACAATCGAAGTTCCAACGCTTGCACAAACTGTACCTGAAGTCGAAGAAGGCGCCACTGCACTGAGTGAGTCCGACGCCACTGCTACAGAACAAATGCCGAACGAACCTGAAACTAAAGAGGACGGTGTTGATTCGGATGCAGATACAAATACTAATTCTCTAACAAATAGTCACATTAACAAATCGCACTTAGACCTTGCCATAGACCCGACTATGACTACAATTGAAGAGTCGAGTGCTAACGAATAAGTAATACGTTTTTATTCCAAAGAAATTGTGATAGGTGAAAACGCCGAATCGGTATATTAATCTCAGCTTTTGCTTGTATTGATATTGTAATTTAACTTCATACTCATTAATAGTTGCATCAAATACCACATGATTGCCTTATTATTTAATTCATTAAAACATTGCTAAAAGTTAATAAATTATTTTAGCAGTTTTTTCGTATTATTCTATTTGTTAAGAACTTTATCCTTTACCTAAATATAATTTCTTGTTGGATCTAGGACAGTTCCACTCCGTGGAGATTTTAACAACAGAAGTTCGTATTTAAAACGAATAGCAGACTGTAAAGTCGACTGTTGGAAATTTACTTATGAGTGGATGAAAGGCAGTGAGCAGACAACCTTACTGCAACAGCATCATTTCAAGTAGGATTTAGAATATTGTTCTTTGGCACATGACGTCACGTCTTTTTTCAAGATTATAATTTTAATGGACAACTGGTTAAGGATTATTGCAGTGTATGCAGATGTCAGTGTCCTAATTCAAAGTACTTACGTGCTATCTTTAAAAACATTGTTTGGTAATTAAGAACAGTGGGTGTCCTCTCACTTGAGTTGTTAACTCGTTAGTCAAGTAAGGAGATTACGTAACGCGTGTCTATGCGCGATGGGCCAGCAACCTCGCTATTTGCGCATTATTGTTAATATTTACATCCGATAGCTGTGTTATATGAGCTAGCACGTGAACGGACTACTCACTACATACCGTGTTGACATCACCTAGATTTCTGTTAAAGTAACCAATTATATTTTTATTATATCTAAGTTAACGTTTTTCTTTTGTAACAGATCAATACATTTTATTACCGTTTGTATATGTTGGTATCCTAAGTGGTATTTTATAATACCAAATTGGCACCCAGACTACCTACAGAATTAATGATATCTACCATTTTGTCTATAATGCATTCAGTTGCAATCAATTTAAGTCAGACACATTTATGTTCAGTAGGTAGATACAGTGAGTGCAGCGGAGAGGCGCAGGCGCAGCGACCGGTCGGTGGGTGGAGGATCGAACCCGGAACAAACCACTCGGCCCCAAGGTCGCGCAGTATCTCTTACTTTTAGCCGCCAATTTAATTTTATCTCGTCCTGAGTCGATTTCTTGACACCATAGAACTAATCACATTGAGCACGCTTGTACCAGTATCTATTACGATACGCGCCTCGGAAAGGGTTATTTGTTAATGGATATATAATGTAAGATTAGATTATCCGCTGTGGAAAATTATTTCCAAGTAAGCAACTAGCACGATGTCTGGCAGTATTTTTAGTTATCGTATGCGCTGTACTGCGTTGATAGTCATGCTTAGTATTGTACTGCAGTACAATGCAAGCGTTCATTACCTACAGTTATTACAGGAAGATCATCCGTGTAAAATTAGAACGGCATTGCTGTTCCTATACGTATTACGCGTAGCTACCGTTGTTGTTCATACGTGTATTAAAAAAAGATAGGTAGGTAGGTATATGGCACAACAGAAATCCATCGACTGTCGAGGATATTATAATGTGATAGTAATAGATACTGGTCCAATTAACATAAGAAAAAGAACTAGTAGCACCCACTCGTGTGAAACCGGTAAGTTACTTGGCACTGGATAAGTAAATATGGAAGCTTGTCGCTCTGTCGTGCGACAAATCTGCCTACACATCACACCGGTCGTCAATGGTCGTCCGTTTCGGTCGGCGTCGCTCGGTCGTGCCGCCGCCGCGCCGTATCGCTAGCCGTCCGGCGCTGCACCGGCGGCGCTGTGTCGCGCCCTGACCGATGACGTCGACTTCCACACTCCGTTATATGGATCAATATTACGTGAAATAAGTATCAGCAATCTATGTTTGTAGCTCAGAGCTTGTAGGTCAATAGGTCTTGAAACTAGAGTTGGATTGGATGCACAATCTGAATTGATTACTAAATGCATGTAGATAATAATCGTTTGGTGTTTAAAAATAATCCCATATCATTGGTTATCGCAGCCAATTTTATGTTTAGAACGACAATTCAAATTGTACGCACACTATGTATTAATTTTTGTCAATATTATTTAAATAATCAGATTATCTATTGGGTATAGTAAATCTTTCTTAGCTTTTGAATATTATTGATAAACAAAAAAAAATCGTACTTACCTGATAGAGTTGCATAATTGACTTCACATAGACAAAATATAATATTTATAATTTACCAATTTTAAAAGTTTTTTTTAGTAGCGTTTTTTCGTCATTTACATAAACAATTAATCTATGTTATGTTTTTTTCTTCAAAATAACGGCAGGTAGGTATTTTACATATTTTTATAGCCAATGGAAATATAAATTCCGATAAAAAGCGAGATTTATTCCTTGTTCTATTTTTGGCACAACGAATTAACGAATCCTGTTCCAAAAATACTTATTAAGGTATTTAATTATTTACGTTTATATTTAAGTTGTAAGATTACATACAAGCCTGGTTTTGGTTCAAACTGATTTTGCTTTAAATGGTTTTTTCTGTCAAATGAACAAGATTTGTACGCACGGCAACATATTATGCCATACATTTCTAGTATAAGCTGACTTCTCACTGTACAGGTCTACTACTGTACGGGAGGTCAGCTAAACTGGAAACGTACAGCTTCTTAAATCGCCATGTGTATGTACAGACGTCAGCACAGACGTCAGACGTCAGCAGTTTGGGGTAGCTCGATAGCTACCCCAAACTGTAAAATTTTCTAAAATTGAACATGAACCTTATGATTATAGAATAAAGTTGAAAATCTATCAAAGAAATTTGATAGATTGGGGTAGCTTGATGTACTGGCATCTGTACCTAGGTACTTAAAATAATGTATTTGTCACTTTATAATCTTAAATCGAATCCAGGAATATTATTATAGGGTCGTCATACATAGGTGCAAATGTTGATATTAATATTTTGATTTAAATTGAGATTAGATGGGTAGTCACAATCGGTTGGGTGCAGTTTTACCCACTATGCCAACGATTGTTCTACTAAGGGAGACGTTCTCAACCTACTTATTGGCACTTTAAAATAAGAGGTAGGGCGAAGTCTGACCACGTGCCTTCGGGGTGCTCTGCTTTGTCGAATTCATTAATCTTTTTAATATGCATTAACAATCTATAAGCCTTGGCCTGCTGATGTATTAACTGTTCTCTCATTCAAAATGGAAAGGTTTAAGCAAGACCATCCACAAAACTACAAAAATACATAAAAAACTAGAATGAGCAAAACAGTTCTAAAAAATGGTCGATTGTTGCTTAATAAATAATCTAAATTAGCATATTAATCGATCAAGTGGAGGTCACATTGTGGACAATCGCGTTGATACCTGTTCAGGTGGTCCGACGTTGCAAAATATTTCAAGGATGAATCTTTTAGATTCATTGTTTAGTGATGCTTCTATCTTCTTCTATCAATCAGATCAGAATCAGATCTATGAGGTTATTTTCTCTGATAAGCTTTCCCCCTATTTTTGGCTCGAAATCCAATGTAGGTGGAATACTCAGCGGTATTTTGCAGAAAAAAAAATGTTAATTGATTTGTTTAATAGAATTAGTAAGCAAAATATGATTAACACTCAGTTGGCTAAAAACTCCACAGTGGGTAGATACTCTTAAAGGTTTGGATACCTATCCTTTCGTTTTATAATTATTCCCTAACTTGGCGTTGGAAGGCCTCTCCTAAGGTGGACCGAAGACACTGTGAAGGCTGGGGGAATCCGCTGGATGCGAGAAGCACAGAACAGCACCCTAATTGCGTAACTCACGATTCATCATAATTTGTTTCGTATTGAAACAAATGACTAAACCATTGCTTTATTTGTTCGAAAAATGTGTCTGCTCAGCAACGTAAATAACGCAATGAATATTTTTGAACTGTCAAAATGAAACCGATTATGATTAATCGCGTGTTACGCAATTAGGGTGCCGGTCGATGTGGCGGTGCTTGGGGCAGGCCTATGCCTAACAGTGGACGTCTTTCGGCTGAAATGATGATGATGATGATGATGAAAAAAACACAGTAAATAGTTAAGTAATAGTAATACTTTTCTTTTCGAAAAATTGTTGCATTAAATACGTTTGCATCGGTACTTAGCTCCTAAGCAGCGTCTACGCGGCCTCTACGCAGGCTCTACACGCGTCTACGCAGACTCTACGCACGTCTATGCAGCTTCTACTATGCTTCATGAACGCGTCGGCGCTGTTATTGCATGACATAACTATCCACAGATAAACCCGTAGATAGGTTTAAGTATAAAAAAGACAGTAAAGTTAACTTTCAGATTACGTGGAATGTTATGGGTGTAAATTGCTGTTTATCAAATTAATATCATCGTCACTTGAAAATAGCGTTTAAAATAACATTAAAACTTAATGGTGATTATGTGGAGCTATTGTTTTAATTTTATAAGACAAGATTAACTGGTAAAGCAGGTAAAGGTCTAAAAGAAGAGAACGCAAATATTCGTCGATATCTAGCAGCTGTAAAGATATATTCTGGTGTGGCAGCCTTCTTAAACATTATCTCGGAAGAACTACTTATTATGTCGGTCAAAGAAGTGTATCGGACTTTTCAGCGTCAGACAAATAAGTGTATCGGAGTTCTCAGGCTAATTTAGGTAGGTATGTTACGTACCTGAGTACTAAATAATACGTCTGAAAAAAGTCTAATACTAGGATGGATGAATCTTGCAACAGGATTCTTTTGGAATATGTATTTTAAATACTTCTTTGCTGCAAATAAATAAATACTGTGTAAAAAAACAGTTTATATTTACCGGTTAACGGTATCTACAGATGTAAACTCTGGTAACGTTAACGTTTTTCGTGACTTATGTGTTTGTTCTTAGTCTTAGATCATTTAACCTAAATGGTCTAAGTTCTTACTTGACATCTCATAAATTCTATTTTATCAATAGTAGTAAACATGGAGGAGCTCGTGGCTAAATAATAGTGATGTTCCGAATATCCGTATCCGTATCCGCGAATAACCGCAGGAGAAAAAAGATCCGTATCCGTATCCCTATCCGTTACATTTTTGACGGATCTTTTACCATATTAATAATTCCAAATTGCACTACTAAACTTCGTTGTAGACATTTTTAAACTCGAACAACAAACGAACGTTATCTATGCTGCCCAGTGTCACACTAAACTATAAACAAAAAAACAAAAGAAAGACCCGCGCAACGCAAGTCGAAACATGTTCTGTCACGCAAACAGTCAAGTGGCGACCACTATCGTTTCAAGGTCACGCGCACCAACACTGATTGAGTAAGAAAGTTAAGATCCGTATCCGGATCCGTAACTGCGGATTTATATTTTAATGATCACTACTAAATAATAACAGCCGCTCACCACAAGGGTCGATCGAAGGTTAAGCTACGCTTACTGCAGTCGGTTTGTAGATGTGTGACCATCCATAACACATTGAGACTCCTCCGTGCCTCGGAAAGCACGCCAAGCCGTTGGTCCCGGCTGTTGATTTGAACTTCTTTGATAGTTGTCACGGGTAGTCAAAAGCCCAAAAGTTGGACGAGTAGTCTTACCAAAGGGTATTGTATTACCCAGTTACTAGGTTGTGAGATCAGATGGGCAATGGCTCCACCCGCTGCATTCGGTTATACCGGAAGCCAACCTTAAGATTCAAAATCAAAATATTTTATTTCACATAAACGTGCATGGGCACTTATGAAACGTCAGAAGCTAGGTGCACGGTTCCAATTTGTCGCTTCCTATGGAGAAGAGCCGGCCAGAAACTCCACTGTTACTCTTTTAAAAATTATTGGCTTTTACAATGTTTTCAAATAACAGTGATAATAGGTATGGGAGGACAGTGCAGGCCTGTCAATATGTACCAGGTACTTAGAGGAATGAAAATACAGGATAGAAAAACGTCTACAAATCTAGTCTGTAAAGCCTACAACGTTCACAATATGTAAAATAATCTACATACATAAATTGAACCTATTTGAACCAAGTGACATGATTTCCATGACAATCATTATTAACCCTTTAACCGCCCGACTTCATATCAGTTGTCGTGCCCCCAGCGCCCGGCACAGTGAATCGAAAAATAAATACTTACAACAACTAGACTTCTAATTAAGAGACTAAAGTGTATGAAATTGTAAATGGTTACTTATTTAACTATTTACCTAATATAAACATCTTTTTGATAGAATACAGCGTAATTAAATGAAAAAGCAGATTAAACGAGCTGTGGTATTTTGGTCGTAAATATACGACCCTGGCGAAATGGACCCGAAAATATTTGTCGGATAAATCCGACGCAAACGGTTAAAAGATTAAATAGTCTATATTGAAATGTATAAATAATGTCAAATAATGACGAGAATATGTCAGACATTGTAAAAAATAAAAAGAATCAAAATTTACATTGTAATTTGGGAGCAGTTAATAGACTTTTAATGAGGTACCAGTGATGCCACATGTGCAGAAGGAATAAAATGCCAAACTTCTCTGTCTTCAACGTAGTATTTTAGCATAAAATATGCTTTTTTGATAAGGGCACTTTTGATGCGAGTCTTAAACTTTCCATCGCTAAGTTCTGTAACCGACTTTGGCAACTTCTAGAAGCGGATACTGTTTATTAGAAATGACTTGCTAGTTTTAGTTAATCTAAATTTTGGAATCACAATTTCATCTTTACTACGTGTATTTAAATTATGGAAATCGCATCTTTTTTTGAAAAGACCTTAATTTTTTGCGAACATACAAGATATTTTCTAGCATATAAAGAGAAAGCAGAGTTAGTATATCAATTTCGTTGAATTTGTTTCTAAAAGACTCGCGAGGCCCCATTTTATAGATTGCGCGGATTGCCCTCTTTTGTAAAATGATTTTTTTTGTATATCGACGATTTTTTTTGTGCTGGGGGGTAAATGATATGCTGAATTCATGGTTACAGTTTGCGCACTGAATAAAAACTTTTCTTGTATAGCAGCAGTAGCAGAATAAGCATATTTTTTCAAATTGCATTTTTTATTGTTGAAAATTAAACGCGCATTATGGCCATTCAGGCATCTTTTAAACATTACACAATATTTTCTTGAGTGAGAGTCATGAGATTTTACGAGCCATTGAAGACATTTGTAAACGTTGCCAAAGAGAACGGATTGATTACTTTTTAACTTCTATGATTATGTTTGTAACTATGCCTAAGGCTAGGTCTCGAGTTATCTCGTCTTTTATTAATGTTCGTCATTATTTTTGAGACATCACACTTATCAAGTATAATAATGTTTCGTTCAGATCTGTATGAAGAAGTTGATAAATTATTCATGCATAGATATTTTGTTTACTTGTGATTACAATATCAATTTAAATGGGTAATGAATTATTTATGATTTTTACTTATTAGCTTCTATTGATTTGTAAAGTGTGGTGATATGTACCTAACTCAGTTTTTTTTCTAAAACCTAATTCTAAATTCAATATAAAAATATATATTTTATCTTTAAAAACAGTGACATAAAAGCATAAAAACGATATGACACTAGTTAGTGAGATACTAGTGTTTATACTAGGAATACCTGTATAGCAGATCACCAAACCTACTTCAGGCACCAGCTCTCACAATGTGGTTTTGTATAGTTCAAAACTGTTGTGTTATTGTGAGCGAAAATAAATAAATAAGTATGTTTATTTGTTTATCAAATATTAGGTCATGTAAGTA
Organism: Antitype chi; assembly: GCA_947359405.1. Lineage (NCBI taxonomy): Eukaryota > Metazoa > Arthropoda > Insecta > Lepidoptera > Noctuidae > Antitype > Antitype chi. Next base: position 9,310,756 of record OX375813.1, read on the forward strand.
CCTTCTTATTAATTTCTCTCAATTTTTTTTTAATACATCGGACTATGTTCTAAGCTATGGAGCTTTGAACATAGTCTGGGGAAGCTTGTCGAAGCTTCTCCGGCTTATGAAAGCTTAAACCTATTTACAAAATGAGAGACTGAGTAGGGACTAAGAAAGACAATCTTGCAAACAGGCCCTAGCCTTAGCCTTAACGTATGTTTGTATACCACTGGCACAGAATATATACCCGAGCAGAAATAAAGCTCCACACTAACGCTGTGCGTAGGTATACTACTACACGCTAAGCTATGTGTGCGTGACGTGTCACCGATAAGGCGCGGGGGCGAGCACCGGTGGCGACGCCCGCTCGCGTACAAACCGGTTTGAACTCAGTAAGAGGACGAAATAAGCGATACGACGCGAACGTTTATAATAGTTTTTTTAATTGTTCTTCAATATGCCAAGCTATTGTGTGCATAAACTATGGGAGGAAAACCAAAGAGATTTCTTATTTGTGTATCCAAAGGATCTTGACTTATACCTTCACATTTTGCTTATTATAGAAGCATTTAGTAACGAAATACATAGGTAGTATCCAAAATAATTAAGATGGCGATAAGGTTTTTGCATAAGAATGATATTATTTATTATTCTTATGCTTTACCTACCACCTATATTGGCGTATTATTGTTCGTCACCAACTTATTTGTTTCGTATTTTTGTTTTAGTAGGTTTGTAGGTAAGTACTATAGTATGTGTGTAGGCCGTCTAAACAAGATTCCGTTTGACCTTTTGTATTAGATACTTTTGTACAAACTGTCCATTATTAAACCATTTCGTCTTTCAAAGCTACACTATTTTTTAAGTTCGTCGTTTGTTTATGACAAAACTAGAAAACCGAATACTTATGGGATCGCCTCAGTGACAGTGTCGTCAGTCTGTCCGTCTGTTCGTTCTCATTGTTGGAACTCGACTCGCACTTGCCTGGTTTTTATTTGCACTAACCGAGTGACAGCCCTATAAAAGTAGGTAAGAATTTTGAGCTCTGTTAGCTTTCATTCTGCTCGGGTATATATTCTGTGCCACTAGTTCATACTGTACGAGTTACATCGAAATGTATCTATAAAAGCTAATTAGTTGCAGCAGTTTTAAAAAACGATGGTCTTTCAAAAAAATCAGGGACGGGCTTTGAAGGCCACGAATAATTATGCAGTTAATAGATACTGTATGCTTGATCTAAAATTAGATGTGTTAAATTCGGTAGTAAGGTCGTGGTTAGGTATGTACGCTCTCAAAAACAAGATCCGGGGATTTTTACGATACACACTTGTCACGATACTACGATAAGTACCGTATATATAATAATGTTTGTACGAATAATAAGAATAGCTTGAAAAAAACAAGCCCCGGGGGATTTTTACCAGTTAAATGCAAATGGTACCTCTCTTTTACTAGATTAACTGAAAAAAATACATTCTCTGTAAACTGAAAGAAACAAGGTATACACGACATGATTCTTGGTTTGGCAATCCTTATAAATATTGAAACAGTAAGTATTACAAGATGGTAGGAAAACAGGAAAACTTCTCAATGAGGGGACCAAATGGGAATTATACAACATATAACATAAACATACGTAATAAGCATCTCGTAGCTATCTGTAGTGAGTGTCCATAGAAAAGTGCTGATTGAACCACAAAATACATTAAATATGAAAGTCATGTCTCATCAGTCATCAGGCACCACAATGATGTTGCCCGGGTCTAATGAGGTTACAAAATTTATTGAAACTCTTACAGTAAGGCCTAGCGCAGTTGTGTCTTTAGTTGTTACGTGAGTGAGAGTAAGTGTTTTGTAATCCTAAGTAGTGAAGCTGATGTCATAGCGATTGGGAGCCAGTCGATGACCCCTTGACACGACTATTAAAAATACCTAAATCAGACAATGACCGATACCAGCGCACGCGCCGCCCGACACTAATGAGCTTGAATTATTAACTGATCCAGTTATTTTACGATAATTAAAGGTCATATGAATATTCTATTTATAGATTACATGTTTACAAATAAAGAAACTTTATCGCTTAGCCAACTTGTAATGCATATGTTTATAATCACTTTGTGTATGTACTTAGCACAACGATAGACTCAACATAATATATAGTGTGAGTAGTTACAAATAATTAGGCAATCATTATGTAAATTACATAATTTTTCGGCTACTTAAGAAGAGGAAAAAATTAAAGATTTACAGACTCTTTGAGGAAGTAAAAAGTAGGCATGTGAAGATAGTCAATACTTGATTGCATAATGTAATTTTGTTTAACAACATAGTGAAACCTCTAGTGATGATATAATAACGGCGCTCAACACCTATGAGCAGGGCCTTTATCATCCTTTTACAGTAGATAGTCATCACTGGTCTCAAAACGGTAAACGAAAATATCGTGAGGAAACCGGCCATGAGCTGGTTTCCTCACTAGAATTAAACATTTGAACACACGTGTCATCTACAAAACAGCACTGGGCCCACGTGGTGGTATATAACAACTAGCTAAGTCAGACCTTAGGCTTCAATATATTATCCTAAGTTATAAGAAGAAATTATATTTTAAGTTGTTATAAAATATTTTATGTTGTTACATACATTTCAGGACTGACCATTGAACTTGGCACCCATTTAGATCTCACTTCTTTTTTCGTTGAAGTCAACCAAGGCATATATCATAATATCGAACTTGGCTCTCATTTCACATTTATGTTTTTAATGGGATATCATTACTTTTTGCACAGATAAGTACTAAAACTGACATGTTTGGATAAAAAAAATTAAGGATGGTATTCCACTCGTTATATATTCACGTGAAGACCTTAAAATCCACATAAAGACCGGCTGTCATCAATTTTGTTTGCTGATTCTTACTTTACATTACAGGCACTATTACAGGCATATAAATAAGTGTTCCTAATAGAAATTGAAAAATATATGTATAATAAAATGATAAAAATTTACTAGTTTCTGATTTATCCCTTTGTATTCACCCAACTACCTATCTGGATGCCAAACTTTAACTTTCTAAGTCATCTGGAACTGGGTTAGAGTTTTGGTCTATAATACGTCAGTCAGTGATAAAAATTACGATTTTTAAACGTTAATATCTAAATAACGGTTTGATGTGAGGTGTGTGCACCGCCAGTTCTGTTGGCTTGAACTTGGCTTGACACGCTACCGCCGGTCTAGATAGTATAGATGGGCCAGCTCTTGACTTCGATCTCTACAGATAGAAAGCGATGGATAAGGTCTATGATGGAACGAGCAAGCCCAGAAGATGCCTGGCACTCTTGCTTTGAAGGCTTATAACGGGTTATACATGGAATGGAACACAGACGCTGGCAGAGAGTTCCACACTTAGGCTGTGCATGCGCACAGCCTAAGTATGCTTCGTAACAGTTCTATAGTCCATACACCTTTATAGGTATGCACCCAGAACTGTTAGGAATCACTTTAGATGAACTGAAATGAATTTAATGTTTATTTATTTAAGCCGATTTTAAAGACTCTTTTTACACGTCAATATTTTGCTGGGCAATGTTTTAAAACTAGATGGCGCCAGCATTTCCTGAGAAGATAATGCCGAAACAAACTCATAGGTCAAACATTAGTTTATGTGAATGTAAAAAATGCAGGGCCATGTCTGGAAGAGTATTTTGAAGAAAGAGCCATTGCAATTTTGAGCTGGCCTGTCTCAATATACGGCATGCACGCATCCGTCAGTGTAGCTGAACCCTATTTTAGGGAGCTCACAGACCCGTAACAAGAAACTACCAGATCTGCAGGACATTTGCGTAGGTCATATATACTCAAAACCGCCAAACAGTTCATAACGTCATGTTTTGAATCTAGCCTGCATGGTTCTCACATTAACAGTCAGTCTCTTGGCTGATTCCCGGCCACCGTAGGCGCGGGCTTGCGGACGGCGAGTAATGGGTAGCTCGCTGTCCGGTAAGGACCAAGCCCGGGTCGACGGCGCGTTGTGTTCCACGTGCGCCTCAAAGAGATGTCAGCATCATCTGGTGGGGCCCGCAAGGACCGATGCCTGCCAGGGGTGCGGGTTGTCAGAAAGAGATACCGCGGCAACTGGCACACAGGCAACTGAGGGAACACGGGTGGGTTTTAGTCAGTAAAACTCTGACACGCCCTCCTACTCCACTCTGAGCGGGAGAAGTTATTTGATGATTTTCCACCCAAAAAAGAAAAAAAAGTCCGTCTCTTCAAATGTCATCAAAATATTATATCATAAGTTATGTCACGTGAACCTAAAATTACAATAATAATTCAAAAACACTTAATATTAGTTTTTTTGCTTGGGGTTTACTCACATTGGAGTAGCTAAATTAATCCAATACCTTTTTGTCATCTATGGAATCTTTAACTTCATAGAAAGTTTCGGTTTGATAAATGATTTACATTTATTTTGGCACTTAAACGAATTACTAATTTTTTGGAGCCTAGTCGTGGACACAATAACTAAATCTTTGTTTCTAATATTAATGGTTTGAATGTCGCTGTGTTCAGAATATAAATTATTGTTCTTTTTTACATGAATTAGGTTCTCATAATTATGCATAACGTCATTACGTTTATTTCATTAAGTTTATCTCTCAGTGAATGGTATAATGGTACACAACAGTAATCAATCCATGCAGTCATCCATCGATGTAGCGTTTATCTCCTATAATACTGAAACCCTTTACTAAAATAGCTTCTAAATTATTTGATACTGGCTCATAGTGAAACACGTAAAACATTTCCATTGATTTGTTAATATGTATATTTAATCCATGTACGAATCGTAATCCACGCAATTACTTATAGTTTATAGCTACGACTAAAAGACTCAGCTTCCATCTGACTCTGAGTAATGAACTAATGTTATTACCTAGACACGTAATAAGGTAATACATAAATAAGTACTTTTATAATGTGCTGACACACATTCTCGTAGTGAAAAAACACGCCAATAAATAATACAGACGTATTGCGGCATATTCTATGTTTTAATCACCGATATAATCACATTCGTTTACAAAGACATATTTTATGATATGACAAACAAGTTGCACGCTAATTCCTATATTAACGTTTAACAATTAGATACAGTGAATATTGACAATTAAGCGTACATATATGTTTCCATACATGGGACAGCATATTTCCCACATGATACAGTGTGACGCTGTCTTTAACTTACGATTATATAGTTATTATGGAATAGTTACGCACATTTTCATTACAGTCACGAGTAAGGAATGAAATCAAGTGATAGAGTTACGTAACACGTCGGCCATTCATGCTTTATTATATTTTTTTCCACGCTGATCTGTAAGCTATTTCACGTAAAATTCAAATTAAGCTCTGTAGGTAAAGTAATTGTAATTTCTAATTATTTTACAATTCTTCTATTTACAGAGCTAAATTAAACCTAATACATAATTAAAGATATATATAATTACTAGGGGATTGTGGCTTGTGGCTAAATATTAACAGCTGCATGTGTCGATCGATTAGCCGCGGTCGGTCGAGGATGGGTGACCATGTCAAGACCCCTCCGTGCCTCGGAAAGCACGCTAAGCCGTTGGTCCCAGCTGTCATTCGTGGAACTTTGATGTCGTTACACAGGATCCTGAAAGTCTGACAACTACTCGTACCAAGGGCTATCGTGTTACCCAGTAACTGGGTTGTGGAGGTCAGATAGGCAATCGCTCCATGTAAATTACTGGTATTCAGCTGCATTCGGTTAGGCTGGAAGTCGCTCTCAACATAGTCGGAAAAAAGCTACGCAAATGATAATGAGTTCAAGATATAAATCTTGGGTGAAGATCTGACGAAGATGAAATAAATGTTTCTGGTAGGATCCCTATACTAAGCATTGGTTGTGTAAAAACTAACATTAGATAAGTCTAGTCATTAAATGGGATTTGATTGATTACGGAACTTACTAATAGTGAGACTGGGCCAAAGCAGTATAAGTTTATGAGACTAAAGTATAAGTCCGCTCATCATCAGTTAGGCGAATCTTTCTCGTTGTTAATTTATGTCATCGTAGCGCGCTACGAGATTTACTACGCAGAAGTGCTACGACAACCCTTGGGGTTGATTGCTACACTTCGATATGTAGATATTATAATGAAAATATGTTTAATTGTTATTTTTACATACCTACACGGAATAAGCAACAAGCCCATTGTCTGTTCGTAGCGCGAGCTACGCGACGCTACGGCTACGACAAGCGACGCCATTATTTATGTCACTTAATTTACCTCTGGTTTGATTAAACGTCACATAATTTATTGTTAAGTAAATTATTGTAAATTCTCTGGCCTTTACATTTACAGAGATTTGAAAGCCAAAACATTATAATTATTTCTCTGTTTTATAATTTGTATGGATTAATTTTTATTATCTGAAATAAACTGATTAATAATAATAATATAATCAGCAGTGGCATTGTATTGAGTAGCTGGTAACTCCACCTGTTAGACCATTAAATGTTTATCAAAATGATCAAAAGTTTATCGCTTATTAGTTTAGAATAAATTATAAAGTGGTTTGCATTCAGTTTATAAAGATATCGATGTGGGTAGATTTCTAACGCCATGCTTACAAAACTGTTAATGGGCTGTGCTGAGATACCATCTTTTAAATGGGCTTCTGATATTTCAGCAGTAATGATAACAGGTTTAGAAATAAAATGTCAAAAACAAACGTATAAATGTAGGTTTATCGGGGCCTCTTCATATCTAGCTTTATTTTACAGATTTCTACGACCCTCTTCATCATCATCTGCCTAGCCTTTTCCCACATACGTTGGGGTTGGCTTTCAGTCTAACCGGATGCAGCTGAATACCAGTATTTTACATGGAACAACTGCCTATCTGACTTCCACAACCCAGTTACTGGGTAATACGATACCCCTTGGTAAGACTGGTTGTCAGACTTTCGGGCTTCTGACGACCCGTAACGACTGTCAATGATTCACGAATGACAGCCGGGACCAACGGCTTAACGTGCTTTCCGAGGCACGGAGAGGTCTTGTTATAAAAGATGCTCACCCATCCACGGACCAACCGCGGCAAGTGGTTTTACGATCCATCTTATCTTCGAGATGAATTATCACAAGAAGTAACTGTTTAAAGGGGGTTATCCGAAATTGCCTGTTGCAGAATCAACATTAAATGATCAAATTAGTGTATTTACGCACTGTAAAAAAAAAATGTCATAGATACATCCTTGTTTGAGGGAAGTTAATGGTTCAAAACACGATGAATTGTAATTTGCTCTAAGAAAAAAAAATCCGAAACGGGGTTGATTTCAAACCCATTTTCCGTCTCATTTCCTAATAACAGCACAAAATAGTGTTTTCATATACGACGAGGGAATTAGGAAAATTAGCTGGAGCAGTAGGTACTTCACTAGAATACAAAGTACGGCTTTTTCCTTCATATGTAACTAACAATATTTATGGTTCTTTATGAGCCGTGGCAAACATCAAAAACAAAAGAATATGGTTGCAGTATAAGTGAAACAGTACGACCATTTTTACCCCATTCTACTTTAAAAATCTGAAATTCAGGATCTTTGAAAATTCTGCCTCTAAAGAAATTAATAGTGGAAGAAAATTTGTATGGAAATGTACCATTTTTGTCTAAGAGAAATACCGTCGAGCACACTGCTTCTCTCTTGCTGTCTATGGTAAAACCATTGCAATTTTTAATATTCACCTTACAATCGCAAAACCATCTGTAACTAGCTTCTGCTCCCGATTTCGTTCGCATGGAAGTCGTAAGACACCACAATATACTAAAGTATATTGTACAGCAGCCACATTATATAAAACATCCCTGTACACTACGTTACTTTGTAGTTTTGCTCTCAACAGCCTAAATATACAAAGAGAATAGGACTGGTGACGCGGCAGCAAGCGACATTCAGTTGTCCGTGTGAGAGGCAGCTCGTACTGAGGTCGAACAAAATCAAAATCAATTTTTTTTTGTTTATGTTTGAACGCGCTATCTCTGGAACTACTACTAAAAGCTAGTTTTGAATGAAAATACATTTCTGCCTTTGTTTCATTAATGAAATTAGTTGATTAGTAACATCACATTGACTGTTACATTAAATCGTTTAGTCCACTCTTGGCCCTTCGACCCCCAATAAATAATGTGTCCACTGGACCCCTGACTATAGTTTATTCTAGACCCTTCGGGGTCGAGAGTGGATTTTTATTTTCCAGCCAAGTTTTAGTTTCCTTTCGACCTCGACCCCAAAGTAAAAAGTTTTCTTTTTTTTGGGTAGCTCGCTGTCCGTTAAGGACCAAGCCCGGGCCGATGGCGCGTTGTGTTTCACCCCCTGGGGGTCTAGTGTGAACTATGGTTGAAAGGAAACAAATAAACAAATATTTTTTGATGGTTCGAGGGGCCGAGAATTGACTAAACCCATTAAATTACAACAGAGCACATTAGCCGATTCCGACACCGACACGTTATCGGCGTGAGTTTATAGTAGATTATTGCCATAATGTCGTCGCAGACAGTGACTGACATCGATATCAGTACGATATCTCCCAGCGAAGACGCAGTGCGAGGTGAGAGAACCGGCCGTTCTTTCACTTGAACACACTTATTCATACTGCTGACTTCGAGACGTCGATACTTACTGTACTGTGGTCGTTTGGTCATCGATATTCACCAATATAATCGGGCCGATTATAATTATATCAGTATCGAATCGGTATGGGTATAGCTGCCGACATATCGGTATCAGGTTGGTGTAGATATCTGATAATATCAAAATGCCCTATCGGTACCTTATAGTACACTTACCCTACACAGGGCATTTTTAAGTAATCATTTTAGTTCAACCATAAAAATAAAGTAACTAAAATTAAGGGAAAAAAATAGAACCTAAGCAAAACTAAGATTCAGTTGATCAACTGCAATATGTTATACTGTGGCATGGATTTTCCGCTAAATGGTTGACTGTTCATCGTAAATAAATACGTTGCGCTGACATTTGGGGGAGGCGGAGGTAGCGTTTCAAAGGCCCACAGGCACGAACAATCTAGCCTAGAAGTATGAAAATGGTCTGACCGAAAATTATACCAACCATAAGTAATCGCAACAGTTATTTCAGGCTAAATAACCTGTGACTGTATTCGTAATACTTGTCAAACATGTTCCTAGAATGGTGACACGAGCTGCTGAATCACCGACAAATTGTAGAAGTTATGATTGCCAACGATGACTGACAACACTCGAGTACATCAGATTAACTCATACGCTCATGCGAGTGAGTGTGACTACTCTTCCCTATTAGAAAGATTTCCGGTCCATTGTGTAGTCCGCTGCGCTCAAAGAAACGGTCATGCTCTCATTAGTAAGCGCACGATATGACCTATCATAAGGTTCCCAGGACGTCAACTAGTTATTAAATTAACTGTTAATACTAAATAACCAAAATCGATACAAGATAATGTTTGATTTACGAGTATACCAATTAAATCTTTGTGTGTACTAAAAATGGAGCTCGGTACATAATTATTAAACTATGCAGGTTTATTCATGTTTGCACATTGTGAGTATAGCTAACTTGATGAATCACGTGTTGGTCAATGAGTGAGAATATGTGTGTAGTAAGAAAATATAAACAAGAAAGACTAATAACTTTACATTAACTTAGCCGCTTAGGAACAAGTTGCGGTGACGAAACTTGTATGCATCTCTGTAATGGAAGTAACTTTAGAGCCTATTAACTTTAGATTGTCTTACGCTATTAAACTACTGATTTGAACATGCACACATAAAAAATGCAAATCAAGCAGACGGTAAACAGCATTACTCATGTAAATGATTGACTGTTTAAGACCGGTTCTTTCTTCAGAATTGTCGGATTTTGGGACGCCAGACAAATGATTGGCAACATTACGTAACGAGAAATGTTCTGAATCACAGAATAAACCGCAAAATAAACAAATGTTAAACAATCACCGCGCTGCAATTTCACGAATTTCATTATTCGTTTAGCATCTTTGTTTAGTAACGTTATGTTAATCTGCTCATCCGCAAGGTATTGTCAGGTTCGAATCAGACGGGTCATCAATCCTAACTCTGTCCACAAATTGTCTTGGGCAACACTTCCCATGACAGTTCGGTATTAATGAATGATGTATCGGTTTGATAGGCTCGGTGGCCTCTCACTGCTGTGCGTCGCACCGCGGCTACTCACAACCGTACATAAATACCGTAATCAACTATGACAATTTGTATACGCTGAAGTAAAAAGTACTAAAGTTTTCTCACCTCTGTATGTTTTGTATTTTATGCGCGGAAGTTATAGGGGTTGCGTCACCGTACGGCTGCGGCGGCGGTTACCGATGTTTAAATATTCGTTATTTTATTACACTTGCTTGTTGACTTTCATTGCAGTTATATAGAAATACATATTTATTCATATTCTAACACCCATCACTTGTAACAAGCTTCCTTGATGTTAGTGGAACGCTGAAAGTGACGAGTGGATTATTATGTCCACGTGCAACACTTAACAACACGTTACAATAACTTAGTTTATCTTTAAACAGATAATTAATTTGTTTGTCGCTATTAGAGAATGTAATTTCAATACAACATACGGTCTATTGTTGGACAGGCATCGAAACTTTAATGATAACAAATTATTATATTTAAATATGCATATGTGACCGATTGTTATTGCGAAAGGAACTAGAACATGGGCCGCCTGTTATTTTTATTCAAATTTATCGCCTAAACTCATTCTGCCCACACTGCGTGGCCGTACACTGTAAATTGATCACACAGATGATTTATGAATGCCATTTTTACATAATAGATAGGCCGTTTGTGTGTGTGTGTCCGTTGCAAGGCGTCCGCCATGTTGGCTGACGTGCAATATTTCTTGTGACCAGAAGCGGTAACTCTACAACATTTCCACAGCACTAATGTGACAACATTATAAATCGAATGAATACATAATACTTCTGCCCATTGTCTTCAACTCGAATATTAAATCGAGTAAGAATATCTACTTTATTTCCATGTATCGATTGTAGTTTTCTATTTTGTTAGTGCTAAGCTGAAAATGTATGAGTACAGACACAATAAGTGTGCAATATTATTTTGAAGTGTCATGGTGGGTATGTGGCCACACCTATTACATATTTACATTGTGTAACGAATGGTTTTTCTGGTTTTATAATACACAATTAAAAGTACCCACATCCATAGTAAGTATCACTTAGAAGACCTTATTTTCATAAAGCTTTTGCTTTTTGCTTTAGTTGACGAACAGAAAACCGTTATCTAGGTAAAGCCAAATGATTTTGGCCTTTCTGGCCGCGTTTTATAAACTTTCTAAAAAGGTTGAGGAAGCCCATGTTTTCTTTGCTGATAGGCAAAAAATGCTAGCTAAGTAAACAAACTTAACATTCAACGCAAGAGTGAACAGGCATCTTCTGGGTAAGCTCGTTCCATCATAGACCTCATCCATCGCTTTCCATCAGAGGTAATAGAGGTCCAGATAGCAATAAAAAAGCGGCATCTCTGGTACAGTTAAATCGACCTATCTCTAACTTTAAGCAGTATCGCTGTGTTTCATTTCTGGACAAAACTACAAGGACATAATTTCACCTTTGCATCTAGGTTGACCGAACAGGTAGGTAAAAAACAGACTGCGCGTTACCATTTCATCAATCAAACAGACTGTCTGCGTCAGCTTTGTTTCGGCTTTTCTTCTTAGGGAACAGTCAGCTAGGAAATGCCGGTGCCATCTAGTTTTTAAAATATTGACCAACAAAATACGGACGCGTAAAAGTGTCTTTTAGGATCCACTTACATAAATAAACATTTCATTTCATGAACACTTCACCTATAGCATTTTAGATAGATATAGATATCGATATATCTAACCAATCCTCAAAAGGAGATTAAGAGATATCATTAGGACTAAACGCGGATGCAATGTTCAATCAAATCACATTAAAGACCATCACATTCGATCGGCGATAACTTCCGTGTGATGTATGAATAGAATCTGGAAATTGACAGCTCAAGTATAAGTAGGTACGAGTAGATTATAGTTAGTGTGTACGCACTCTGAGTATTTGCGACACAAAGCGAACAATGAGTAATGTGAACCATGAACTTAGATAATGATCTCGTCTTTGTGTTCAAGTTTCTTTGAGGTGAGCTTTATCTATCTACGGAATTCGTCGATTTGGATTTGTGTTTGTTTTAAGCTTAGTGAGCTGCAGCTATGAATTACTTAGGTACATATACTAAAATGTTATATTTTTAATGATAAAGTGCTTCCACAAAAAAAGAAAATTTCAAATTGTCGTCCAGAAAAAATAATAAAACTGGAATAAATAGAAAAGATGTGTAAATTTTTACAGTAAACATCTAAGCTGTAAAAAAAAATAGCGACAAGCACGTTTTCCGAAAAAAAAAACCTTCACAACGTTATTTATTGTTCCAAAGACCAAAATACCTTTACAAGTTATTTATTGCTTTAGAATTAATTAGGACAATTTCCCTACCAGTAATTTAAAAAACCAACTTGTTGAGCTTTCAAAAGCTCAATTATTCCACAAGCTCCGGTTATACATTGAACTGCTTGAAATAACAATAATTATTTTCTAGATCCTGTATCCTGGTGATTCTGTACTACATTAATTTCCACGAGCACCTGTAGTACTAAAGCTGACTCATAAACTAGTGTTTTATTAAGTTGCAAGTCTCACAGACACGGTGACATTATTACTTGGAAACAAGTCCTTGGGAAAATCACGGTTTTTCTCCAGCATTTTTTTCAAGTCCTTTGAATTGTGCACCGTTGCCTTCGACGACATTGACAAAGCCGAATGTCTAGCCGCCAGTCTAGAGGCTCAATGCACTCCCAGTTCTCAACCAGTAGACCAAGCTCATCTCGCTGAGGTGGACGCTGAAGTCGAACGTAGAACCTCCCTCCCGCCCGTCGAAGACCCTGATGACCCATTACCTCTCGTCACCCCGGACGAAGTTCACGAGGTCATCAAAGGTCTGAAACCCCGCAAGGCCCCCGGCGCTGACGGAATCACCAATAAGGTGCTCCAGATGCTGCCCGCCCACCTGATCATGCTCTTGACCACCATCTTCAATGGTGCCTTGAGTAATAATATATTCCCCGATGCATGGAAGCAGGCCACGGTTATCGGTATCCCGAAGCCGGGCAAGCCCAAATCCGAGCCCACGAGCTACCGCCCCATCAGTTTACTGAGTAGTCTCGGCAAGATCTATGAGAGACTTATTTATAAGCGACTCAGAAATTACGCCGAGACAAAAGGCCTCATACCCAACGAACAGTTCGGTTTCCGTAACCAACATTGTTGTGTGCAACAGGTCCACCGTATCGTAGAACATATAAGCGCTGGCTTCCAGCGCGGTACGATAACCGGTGCAGTATTTTTCGACATAGCGAAAGCCTTCGACAAGGTCTGGCACAACGGCTTGATTTACAAGCTGTACCGTCTCGGTGTGCCAGACCGTCTCGTGCTCATCTTACGAGATTTTCTGTCGAACCGCACCTTTCGCTATCGCATCGAAGGGGCGATCTCGTCTCCCCATCCCATTCGCGCCGGCGTCCCTCAGGGCGCGGTGTTGTCCCCGCTCATATTCACTCTATTCACGAGCGATATCCCAAAAAGTAGAAAGGCACAGTTGGCACTGTTCGCAGACGACACAGCCATCTACTACACTGGGAAAAGTCAGGACGCGATAGCCGCCACTCTCCAAACCACCGTCAACGTCCTTGGCGCGTGGTTTCGAAAGTGGCGGATCGACATTAATCCGGATAAAAGCCAAGCAGTCCTCTTTACGAGACCGCGACGCATTAGACCTGAGCCCCCCCGTCCCATCTCCTTGTTCGGCAAGCCTATCCCTTGGGAGAAGCGAGCCAAATACCTTGGTGTGACCATGGATCAGCATCTCTCCTTCGCAGAGCACATAAAGAAGGCGCGCTCACGCGCCGCCTTCGCTCTCGGCAGGTTACATTCTGTTCTAAATGCACGTAGCAAGTTGTCACTAAAGTGCAAGTTGCGGATTTACACGGCGTGTATAAGGCCCATCATGACGTATGCGTGTGCAATATTTGCGCACGCGAACCCCCGATTCATCCATAGGATGCAGACCCTACAGAACCGATTCCTCCGGCAAGCCACAGGCGCCCCTTGGTTCGTTCGGAACGAGATCCTCCATCTCGATCTGAAAATCCCCACGGTCAGTCAATTCATGAAACGCACCGCGAAGCGTTTCTTCGATAAAGCCGAAATTCACCGCAATCCCTTGATTGTGAAGGCCGCCACTTATGTCCCCAGTAGGATTAGCTCTGTCCGACGGCCGAGACATGTCCTCACCGACCCAGACGACCACATTACTCTCCTCCAGGAAAGCAATAGGGCCACCAGTACAGTTCGCACACACCGCACAAAATTGTCCTTCCGACCTCGCCGCCAAGGTCCTCGCGCCCCGCGAAGACCCCTAGTAGTATCGGCGCCTAACGTCGAGACCCCCGACCGACCCTTGCTCGTTGAAGCGCCAGCCCGCGCCGCAGCTGAGCCAGTAGCTTTAAATTCCCCCTATAATAATAATATGCCAATTTCGATCCAGCCTGTCCCCAATAGTGATAGCTGTCCCCCTATCAGTGACGCCCTGAGCCGAGGTCCGTACCCCACAGGGGGTGCCCTCAGCGTGCAGTCGCTTAGCTTGTAAAATTTAGTTTGTAAGCCCTGGCTGGAGGCGTTAAGAGTAAAATCTTAATGGCAGCCCCAGGAAAGCCCGGTTGAGCAGTCACGGCCTCTCAAGGCCAACTGCGAGATGCCCAACAAAAAAAAAAAAAAAAGATAATATTTTTTATTCATGTTCACAAATACGTTGTAGGCAGGTACAGGGAAAAACATTTTAAATAATTCGTGAAACTCACAAAAAAGTGCCTATTGAAATTGACAACTACATAAGGCGAAACTGTTTTTTAATAAGTGCGTTTAACATAAAGTTTAAGTAGGTACTTACAAGCTCATCTTTTAAGCTACAGTTCTTCCCTGGTTCCCGTACTTGGTAATTTTAAATTGCTCATTTATAAACTCAATTGTAGAGTAGTTGTAGTCAGCATTTATATCATTATAGTGATGGGGCTTGATCTCTAGTTGGAATAGAGGCAGCCTACAAGGTAAATGGCGTGCGTAATCCTCAATGGAACTATTTATTTAATGACTACTCATTGCTATCCGGATGTAGACATGCAGGCAAGTCTGTGAATATATTTTTGAGTATTAAAAGCAAACGTAACTGCGTTGCGCCGTCATAATAATAATTCATCGTCAAAATAAAAAAGAACGCAATTGCTATAATTACCGAATCAAAACATTAAAATAGTTCACCATCTTTCACTGCAATCTTAAAAGTTAACATTAATTTAATAAAATCCATAACGTTAAAAGCACAGAGCTTTTTTTCCAAAGAGTTCATAAATCACTGAATATTTCTTGTTAAAGTTATGGTAAAGTTAAAGTGCACATTGTTGTTCCGTAAAATATTGCACGATTTTAATATAAAGCTATTGTTGTAAGCAAACTATTATTGCGCTATCTGAAAGTGATAAAAAACTTTAAGCCGCAAAATAAATAGACTTACAGACTTAGATCGAATGTCGTTTCTCAATTAACATAATTATTCCGAACAATTTATTCTGTTACGCGTCGCATTGAAACATAATATGTATTAGTTTCTTTGGTATGTACCTATGAATAAATGAAGCATATTGCACACTTGACGCGCTCGTCACCCACGCCTCACCACGTCACTCTGTCATCTCACCATTAGTAAAACTTTTGCTTACACAATTCAGCATCTATGTAGCAGAGCTTTTGTTGCGGGGTCGAGGACCTTCGGCTATACTAGATAATTACATAACATCTCTGTTTACATAACGTTTCCTAATTAGAGAGAAGATTTCTCACAAGCTCACAAGCGTAACCAAAAGGAAAAGATGGACAGACTTCGGACATGTGTAAAACTATAAACCGCAAACAATATTGGTTGAAATCGAATTTGTTCTCCGTTATTCAAACCTGCTTTGTCGTAAATAATAAAATGTGTTATAGTAGGTAAGTACGTATATCGACGATGATCTAAAAGATTGCGGTCGAGCCCGTCGGATTCTGCGGCGCTCTCAAGGAGGACCGGACTATTTCGAAGCCGGAACCGAACCCGCACATGGAAATTCTGCGTTCACATCGACTAAATCGAGAACTGTTCTTTTTAATACTTAAATTAAGATCGAATATACTTCGTCTCTTTTTTGCCCAGGCATTAAACAGAGAAAAAGAACCAGAATAATGTGGCAGCTCGTTTTTGTCTACACTTTCAGTAAATTATGATACGGTTTCAATTTTCGAGACAAGCTTCCGTAATTTCATATCAAAATTTAAATTCAGTAGGAAATTATTCGAAATTTATGTGTATGTGTTGAGTAGAGTCGGCGACAACAATGACGCACTTACAGTAAACATAAACCCGTTTGTAAGTTTGCTGTTCACAAAAATAAATATAGCAGTCAATTAAGCTTTAAAGGAAACTTATTGAAATACAATTGCAATTTTTTTAAGGCACCCTAACGAAGCCTTTCATGTAAAATGCAAAGCAAAGCAAATAAGTTTTTCTTATTTTCTTGCTTTTACAACATTTGAAGGTCAGCCGCATTTTTAGCCAAATCACAGCTAAGTTATTACCATATATTTCGATACATATATTCTTACAAAGAGTTCACTTTTGCTAATCGAAAGTGGTTTCAGATTTTATAGACACATTAAACCATTTTGTGTGTCCAAAGTATACATACATAGGTACATAAGAAATGATGACAGTACCTGTCGCCGTATTATTAAGGATGTGTAAGCTGAACAATATATTCCTTTACCGTTCAAGTCAGTCGTAAATTGTGTAAATATATTGAAAAAACACATTGATACATGGCCCGGATTGAATTCGCGACATCACAGTATCTCGTTTCTGTTCGATACCCCCACACCCGAGGCTGTCACCGCTTCTGTTCGATTTTACGTGATTTATCTTCGTTAAAATAATGTGATCGAAAACTTACTTAGGTAGGTTTTTTCCGTCGTTTATTATGTATGTATAACGACTAGACTGAATAATCTACCGAAAACACATTAATTTATATGCACGTGCTAACAACGTGATACAACTTTTAATGTCGTTAAGAAATCACCGGTTTGTGTGATGATGGCATGGCGACTCGAGATTGCGTCTGCGAGCTGTCCACGCTCATATGGCTATATTTTTCGTCTATTATTACGGCAAGTATCGTTCGCTTTCACTATCGCCCATCAAGTGACGATGTGACAGCATAATTAAGCGCGTCGAACATAATCACGCACGGGTCGCGTGCATTCAGCCTGGAGGCTGGACAAAAAGATCGGTCGTGACCCCGCCTGAACTGCCGGATGTAAAGAAAGTACTCATTGCAATCTTCCGGCCTGAGTTACGTCCGTCATCAAGTGTCATAAGTCGAAAATTGTATACGCTATTATCGTGAGACCGTTATTAATTTTTCCATTCTAAAGTGCTCCATGGAAACCTTGGGGATGACAGATGATATGTTTATGTTGCACATTTTGAATAAACAAGGGAACTAATAAAAAGGCGAGGAGATACCAATATACAGCAATGCAATTTAACATAGCTTAACAAGCTAGTTTTCTTTTATTTATATTTAGAAAACAATGTTTATGTAAATAAGAATAGATTTGTATTTAAATTACGCACAACAAATTCATTTAAATGCACGTTAGCACAATATTGTGAATATTTAAAACATTAAATAAGTATGTTTAATACGATATCTTATGTAACAAGTTTCATAAAACACCGACAACTATTACACTATCGGAAAGTGTAATAGTTGTCGGTGTTTTATGAAACTGTGGTGTCTTAGCAGAGGTGCATCGTGGCGCGGGCGCGGCGGTGCGGCGCGCGCGCAGTGGGCGAGGTTAAGCGATTGCTTAGATCCGCGTTCACCTCGCATTGTGTAACCGCGCGGTCGCGGGAGGGGCGCCGTGGGAACCGCCGAAAGCTCGCTAACGCTATGCGCAGCTTCCGCCGTTACGGCCGCATTAACTTAACGATGCATCTCGCACGCCACCGCAACCATACGCAACGCGCTGCACACTCCACGCCAAATTGATTCGATCGTCATCTTAGCAACAGGAAATTATCATGTTGATGCCGCAAAACATTGCCACCTAAATTTTTGTACCGTGCTGATGCGACTTTCTAGTGATCCGTATTATACCTACATGCATGCATATTACTACGATTTATCTAAGAGAACGGAGAAGATGGTCCGCGTGCCGCTCGCCTGCCATAATGCAGCAAACGAGAGCATGGAGCGCTGAAGGCGCACAAAGAGCTTTGTGAAAGTTATGTTATGAATTCGTATTGTTTTGTAATTGTTTCTAAGCAGTACAGAGCGGTGGAATAATTCATAAGTCTTGTTGTTCCCAGCGCCGGCGATGTTGTTCTCGCGACGACAGCTGAATAGGGCAATGGTGGCGGGCCGTTAGTGCGGCGCGGGTGGACAGGAGGCGCGGGGGCGGGGGGGTGCCGAGGGCGGAGCACCTGAGCGCGCCCTGACCTACGACCTGCGGTGAAAGGCGCCCGCGCGGGCACGGGCCGCGCCGCGCCGACGACATAGCATCGGGCTGTTTCGCATGCGCAGAATGACCGGATTTACGAACAAAAACAATGACCCAAAACTGTGATCTTGTTTCGTTATGATTGAATTTTTTTAAGAAGTTTTTAAATTTTTTCTGCAGGCGTATGTTTGTGAGCATACGGTGTGGTCTTGACATTAAAGTAATTTATGAACTTTAGTGGTTCCATATAAATACGTGTAAGTATTATACTTACTTTATACATTTTAATACATCTGTGATTTCGTACGGCTTTGCAGGGGAAAGTGTTAAATCAGTTTTCTACCACAACATAGTAGACCCTAGTAATGAGATGGTTTAGCGTTACAGTGCTAATTGTACATCTACGCCCGCATCCCTGTCAATTAACTGGTCTGGCGACTGTAGCGACCATTCAACTGGGCAGTCGAAAGCCCTGAACCGTGAGCTTCGTCACTGTTCGGCCTCAAAGGCTTAGCGATTTCCCTATACAGAAAGGGTCTATTTCTTGCAGGCAAGCTTATTTTCTTCTTTTTTGTTTTTTTCTATAGGCTGCTGCCTACCGACAGTGAAATCCACCCAGTTGACTGTATTGAATACAGATAGACTGAAATACGACCGCGCACCGGAAGACGTTACGTTGGAAGGCCTCCCACAAAGGTGACCGATGACCTTGTGAGGGCCGCAGGAGTCCGCTGGATGCGGGAAGCACAGAACCGGTCGAAGTGGCGGAGCTTGGGGAGGCCTATATCCAGCAGTGGACGTCTTTCGGCTGAAATGATGAGATGGAGACTGAAATACTGAATGAGGTCGATGCATGATAAGTTATTGGAATTTAAATGATGTAACAGTTTACATAAATTAATTATACTGAAACATTTTCCGTTTTTTATTATCAGTGACCAATTATAAGCCGACATATTTGTACTGCAAAGCACGATATGTCATTAACTTGAAGGTACTTCGCCTTGCCATCGCTTTCGTCGGAAAGAAATGACCGTGGAAACTTTTACTACCTGCAATGTTAAGAATAATTACCAAGAGGAAAATAATTTCTCGCGCACAAAGTACAATTTCTCATGAAATGCATTGTTATTAATTGACGTAATTTGTTTATAATGACTGTTACTGATTACACGCTTGTCCCCAGTTTGGTATTCGTTAATGGTTTCAGGAATTAAAGCTAGCTCTTCAGAGTTATAAACAGCAGGAAATATATTCGTGTTTATTACCATTACTCGAAATCTGAAAGATGTGATCGTATGCGTAAGCTTATGATTTCTAACTACTGTTAGAATGTATTGTTTTGGGCAGTAGGTATACGAACACGAATTTCAGATGAGAATATTTTTTGGTTTCATACTTGTTACAGCGTGATTTTTCATTAATCGGTTACCTATTAGTTTTTTTTTGTAATTTCTTTTTGAGCTTTATTATTTTGTGACTTTTAATTTATGCTAATTATGCCCTTTCATTTGATAGCCAACACGACATCATTGAATTGTTATTTTTCGTAATTCGTCACTTTCTATCCTTTAAAATTGAATAAAGCGCCATCTATATTCAATTTAATGTGTCGTCACATAACCTATAACTAACGGACGATCAAGACGTTTCCACCAACACCTCATTTGTCAAATTATGGTAAGTAGAACATACATTCATACATACAGACAAATACACCAATCAAAATCACAACCCTGTTTAAGTTACTCTGTAGCCGGGTTTGGGGGAGGCCTATGTCCAACAGTGGACTTCTTTAGGCTGAAATTATGAGCCGGGTAAAAATAATGAGGAAAATTGCAAATGAAAACGTCTACAGTTGCAAGAAACACGCATCTAAAAGTGACCAGAAACAAATAACATTGTAAGACGTGTTCACATAACACATGAAACAGTAATGACGCAACTTTCACGTACGTTACATGTTGGTAGAATGAATCGCAAGGCGCCTCTTACACGGTAATGAAGATTGATGGCTGGCGATGAGCACGACGATTAGCGAAGGGGTACCCTCATTTGTCATGGCTATCGTGTGCGATTGTTTTATATGTTCCAAATATTTGTTTACCCACCTTCCTCGTGACCGGTACATGTCCGTCATTACCCAGTGAGAAACAGATAAACAAAACACAGTTTTGAAACTGTGCTAAAAGTTTGCCCTCATAATCGGCCTTATTAGAATGTGACCGATTATGATGGCATACTTTTAGCCAGCCATTACGTCATTATTTTCAATAAAGAACTGTTTCTAGTTCATCACACTAGACTAGTTCATTTGTTAAAATCTAGAACTAAACTTAGAATAAACAAATGTGTTCATGTAACCGCCGTAAAAATACAACGAGCAGTTTTTTACCCATTGTAAAGAAAACGGTTTGTAATCAGATATCTATAGGAACTGAGCATTAGTCATTGTAACATTTCTCTGCCTATCGCCGGAGTCCACTTTGTTCGAAGTACTTACGAGAAGTAATTGGTTGTGCGGTAAGTATAAACACACGACCAGTTCATTCAATATTGATATGTAGAGTTTCTGGTTTTACTAGTAGCGACTACCGTCTGACCTCTCAACCCTAAGTGTGATGTTACATAATTATGGCGTCCGAGTGACACTGGACACTACGGTCAGTCCTTATCTTCGTTTAGTTAGGTACTTTAGACACCGACATTATAGGACCTGATTGGCTTATTTGGGTTGAGGATAAAATGGGCAAGATTGCCTGGGGAAGAAATTGTTATCCGTAAATTCTATTTACGGATAACAATTTCTTCCCCAGTCAAAATTAGGTAGGATACATTTAGATGAAAAACAAGACAGTTACATATTGTAGAAGAACAAAATCATAAAGCGATTATTGAGTTATGAATATGATACTTACTAATGCTGCCATCACTAATGGTTAGCCAAACCTGGAGATTTTAATTTTCTAAATCACGTAGGTAATGTCCACGATAAAGCACTAAATTGGCAAATAGAGTTGACAATTACGTAACCAAAACATATTTGAAACAGGAAAGTCAAATTGTATTTTTAGATCATATGTATAAATTAGTATTCAAACACTGAAACAAGGCTAACAGAACGGCGGGACCCATAAATAAGCTCATCGCTTACTATCCTAAGCAGGCTGTAATAAGAGAGTTTAACAGTGTAAATTAATTTATTAATCAATTAGATGTTAATCTCACTTAATTAATGAAAGTCCTTTAATTGGCGTTCCTCTTAAACACTATATTAATTACCTTGTATGGCAGCGGCGAGTTACACGCGAATCTTGCGTGTTCTGCGCGACCTCTGACACAGATTTCCCGGAAAGTATTAGCTTAGGCGCTCCTTCAAATCGCAAATACAGCTCGTTATTTCGAAAGCTTATTTTACACTAGTCGTAGCCTCAGGCTACATGTAGGTAATACCTGTATTTGGCATTCGTCAAATATCTAACAAAGATAATGCGCCACCACTTGCCGCTCACTTATTGTTTTGCCGTTTTATGTAGTAGGCATAAATTTTATGTATTTGACATAAACATTTGTCTTTGCCAGAGTTAAGTTATACGCGGATACTTAAATGGATGATAATTAATTAGAAAAAAATATACCTATTCACTTACTAGGAAAGAATCAATCACTTACATTTAAAAATGACTTAAGATAACAGATGAACGGGAGCTGATAAATTGAAATTGACTTTGTAATGAGATGGTTAGAGTAGCGTTGTAAGGTAAATAATGTAATTATACATATTTAATCTAAATATATAAATGGAACAGAAATCTAAGTCTAAAATCGGATCAGGATCGATCCTTGATAATTTAAGCTTTTCCAAAACACATCCGGCTATCCGTAGGCATCTTGCCGATAGTTCGAAACCATAATATTATTTGTTATTATGCTTAGGTATGTGTTTGATCTTTATTTCCTACGTGATTACGGATTTAACAAAACAAAGTACTTTATTTCAAAAGATTTTGTTTGACAGTTAATTTGGTAGGTATAGGTACCTACCTACCGCGGAAAATATAGGCATGGGGTAGCTATTTTTCATCCGGGAAAATTTAAAGTAATACATATGTTAACGGAGCCACGACTATCGCTAGTATTTTCTTCAATGACGGAATTAATCCGGATACAATTGTACTATATCCGTTCTAAAGTTAGGACATTGGTATCTCCGAGTAATTGCTTCGAAGAGGTCGAAGAATAGTCGTCTCGTGGGAAAAACACATCTTTAGCTTCATCTTCAGAGACTAGAAGTTTATTTTAGTAATTTAATTGGAAAAAGCGATTATATTATGTGTGACTATTTTATTTAAATGATAAAACATAATGTTCTCTTGCTCTTTTCGCTTTCGTCGTATCTTAAGTGTAGGTAAGCAAAGTAAACGTTTATGTTATACTTTTATAAAGACCCAGTTTTTACCGTTCTTATTGAATAAGAGTTAAAAGGAACAACGAAATATTGTCCTTACATAACCATGAAATGAATGACCCGCGTCCGACCGCGTTTTGTGCTCACTTTGTGTCAAGTCATGTACTCGGACAAACTCTCCAACGAATTACAGATTTCACTCGATTATAATACATGGTTATCAAGAATGCAATTTTAAACGTGATCAATACTTATGTATGCACATTTGAATTTTATTATGACAGTCAAATTGTGAGCTTTGTGTGTTTTATAACACTCGTGCAATTTTATTCAGTCCACATTTCAGTAATATGCATGTCGAATAACAATCACGACGCTTTAGAAATGTTGGTCGCTAAATATGTGAATGTTATGAAATGTAGCTCAAAATATAGCTTAAGATAAAATGTTTATGCAATTGTTACATATTTGTGAAGTTTTATCAGCATCTGTGTGGCTGTTGCGGCACTAACGGTGTCGGCCATCGCCGAGATCTGCCGATGCGCGGATAATGACTGACGGCTGAGACAGCTCGCCTCCTGCGCACTCAGCGACGTGATGATGGCCGGTCATATTGCAACAATTATCTGTACTCATTTGTACAAATGAGCTAGGCATGTTGACCGCAGGCGATTCCCACAGACACCGACACCCCGTCAACTGCTGCTTAGCAAATAAACCGCTCAAAGCGAAGAAGCGACTGGAATTTGTATATGGCTAGGTAATAAAGCGAAAATATCGGGTTTTATTGACAATGAAATGCCACAACCACATTATCTATACATAAATACAAATAAATAAAATTTAAGTGTTTGTTTGTAATGTCAAAATAACAGCTTTTTACCAAATGCATATGAAATTATTTAAAGTATTTACAACATTTTTTTTTTTTATTGTCTGTCTGTCTAACCGTCTGTCTGCTTGTTGCGGCTAATCTCCAAAACCACTGGACCGATTTTGAAGGGATTTTTACTGGCAGATTATTATACTTTTTGTCCCGGCACGTACCCGTGGGATTATTTTCGACATCCACTCAGGCAAAGCCAAGGGTAGCCGCCAGTAAGCAGTAAAAATATTGGCTTTGAATACCGCTTCAGTTGGTGGAAACTTAAAAATGTGCATAATTTGAGTCCTAGTTAGGTTTGTCTTTTTGTCATATATTATTATGCTATAAAACGTGTTAAATGTTACCTGATACGGTAAAAAGTGGTTCTTGATGATGCATAGTTAATTGTATTTGCATTTAAGATACCGCCGAGTGAATGGGCTGACTGTTGAGATAGAGTTTATCCAAAGTAATATACAATTACAATTTAATACGTTGATAAGCTCTCAATAAAATACCGAAATAAGTAAACCGCTAAGTAATGCCATCTTACGATATTCAGCCTATATTGGGCAATCGGTGAAATATTTAATGTTTCATAACCTACGATGCTTCGGGAGATTGGTATTTCAAAACTGTATCGAAACAACATCCGTAACTATCTAAAGCTGTATCTAATTCCGAGAAGCATTCAATGTCGCCGGAACGATGGTACCTATGTTTAAATCGAATTACAATAGAGAACGGCCCACGCGAGTGCCTCACTGCGCACTTAACCGCACGGGTTGGCCGACCATCAATTGTCAAAATAGTTCCGACATGAAACAATGGTCGATAAGCTCGCCAGTCGGGAGAGAGTGATTTTCCGTAATTTTAATATAAATAATTGCGGACCGCTAGAGTGGAAGGCCTTCGGCCGGTCACGAACGTGCGTCCTCTTGTCTTGTACTCCTTATTATTCGATACGCAGAATTGTCTCTTCATATTACATCAAGTTGTTTTGATTTCGTAGTTATAGCGGTTTGCGTTAAGCGTTATATTGTTAGTTGACTTGTTATTGTCGAGATTTAAATTCCACTGTCGCTTTGTTACATTTGAAACTAGTTCCTATATGTACAAAAAAATAACGCCAGATATAACATCACGCCTGTAATTCCCGAAGGGTTAGGTAGTGTGTATGTACACCGCCATTTCGCTAAATATGCTTAAGTCCAATATGATAGGGGGCGAACATATTACCATCAACCAGGCACACTGTTGCGCCACTTCTTCCCAGTTAAAGCACTAGGCAGTGGTGAAGGGCGGGCGTTTTAGGGGGACTGTCTTATGTAATTTTGACGTTAAAAAAGAGCTGACTCTCAACCTAGTATGAATATGATGACTTTCGGAGTTTGATTATGCACAAGTCCAGACTCCGGACTGCTACTGAGCAATTCCAGATGGAAAAGCCCAATATCACTTTGCCCGACCCGGGATTCGAATCCTATACATCATGCTCAGCCACCAGACCAATGAGGCAGGCAGCAAAAAGATAAGGTGTTGGGTAATAATAGCTATGAGTATATCTACCAGACCTTTTATTAAGTTGTTATGTATTTAGTGTCCAAAAATATGCAGGGTATCATACAAATTATTCTATTAGACTAATAAATCTGTAGATTAGTGTCAACAATCAGCATACATGGTCATAGTAACATACATTAAGAGCAGTGCCCGACAAAGAAGTGTCTCATGATTTCCAGGAAATAATCTTATTATACGACGCTTTAAACCGTCTTAAAAGCAAAAGCCTCGCATTTTAAAATTGTGATGCAATTATTTTAAACGCTGACATTGAAAAAGACAAGTTAAAATAATCCGAGAATTCCGAGTGCCCTTCACTTGCGCAGGCCCTGATGCATTGTGATGGCCGCTGTATTCAGACCGTATGAATTCAAGTCGGCTGCTTGAGCACGCTCAAATAGGATCACTTGAGAAGTAGTCAAACTAATGTAGACAGCTGAGCTGAATACTCAATTCGATACTAAGTAGTCAGAGTTTAACAATGGATTTCGATTGCACACAAACAGTCAAGTGTCTGATAACGCAGCGAGCATTTAAATAACATAAAGTTTTATATAATTTCAACAGCAGTAAGAAAAACAACTATATTTAAACCCAAGATTGGTTTTCTCTCTTGTCCAAGACAATTAATATAAGAGGAGAATAAATACTCGTATCATTCATAAGGTTGATGTATCTGGAACGCAGTCGTTATGAAAAGATTTTTCATTGGGTGTCGCAACATGAACTCTGATGAAGTTTCATCATGATACTTAGGAGATATAAATTACCAGACACCAATCGAAGCCTGTGTAAATCATTCAAAGGCGTGTGATGAAATTGCAACAAAAATAATAAATATACAAGTTTTATTATATTCACAAATATGTTGTCTGTTAATCGTGCGACTGCGGTGTGAATTCAAGCGCTAGATTTTGTTACGACACTGGCTAGCTTATGTTTAAAAGTCATCTAAAAATATAATCAAATGCAAAACGGGCTAATGCAGTCGCTAAACTTGCATCGCTGATGTGTAAATATCAGCGCTAAAGCTAATGCACGAAATGTGGGCAGACACGTTGACATTACACTATGGAACTAGATCACGTTGCATTAATAACAATTAGTCGTGAAAGTGTTCAGTGTCTGCACGTCTCAGCTGAACAGGATGCAACGCAGCAGCCGCAGCCGCGTCGAGCAAAAAGCGTTATTGAATTAGGATTAGACTAATAAAACCTTTCAATCTAGATGTTACTGCTTGACTGATCAGCCTAGATAGCCAACTAAATTAAATGCCAGTTTCCCAGGGACCGGGTCCGATAAATTTATAATAATAAATGGATTAAAGGAACTTATCATTCACTCTTGCTTCGAATTTGAGACATCAATACCACTTTTGTAATTATCTAAAACAATGTTCATGTGAAATTCAATAGGTACGCTTAGCTATTATGGAATATATTAACGAAGATAATAACTCGTTTATTAAATTGCTGCTCTATGAAGTTAGTAAATATAAAAAAAAATATACAACTAATTACTGATATTTCATCGATAAAAATAATGAAGAAATGCACATGAGCAGGCTCGCACGGCGCTGTCACTCGTAATTCCTCATAAGGAGGGAGGTCGAATGGGTCATCGACATTCAGTTTAGTGGGTAAGGTTCGTGTAATAGATGAGTGGTGCGATTGCGGGCGATAAAGCATCAAGGCGGGCGAAGTGCGCGGAGGTGGCGTCCCGAGGTGAGAAGCGTGGCAACAGGGCGTGAGATAGCGCGCCCGATAGCGTCCGCGCCGGGCCAGCATCCAGCACCCCGCCAAACTACTAACGAATGTAATCCAACTGTACTCCTTATGTAGGACACAGTGGAAGCTTTTTAAAATCAGTACTTGGTTGATATTCTTACGTACGCATTTAACAACACCCAACCATGTGTGTAAAACTTCAAAAGATTAGGGAAAAGCTACATCATGGGCACATCCGTCCTCGAATGTCACCGTAAAAACGTCGGTGAAGTTAGCTTGAAGTAAGAACTTACTTTAAGCTCAGTTTTACTAAATAAATAGGCCATTTTTTTCCCGAATTTCGGTAAGCTTCGAAACAAAGGCGGTTGACAGTTGTCAATAAAGTCAATGCCTTAGCACGGTGGAATGACAGCTCACTCTAATATAACTTCGCAGCTCACTTTAGAATCGGTGAATACCTGAAATCGTTTCGATTAAAAACCGTTGTTATTCAAAAGGAGAATTAACCCAGACTCATAAATCACTCTTCAACTTAAATTTTACGGCTTTGCCTAATCTGTTTACAAAACCCTAAAGTGATGTCTTATTAATATTCTTCTCCTCATCGACAATGTTGAAATGTTGTCTGTCTGTTGTAATTATATTCAAGCATAAAGTTATATCAAGCGAACGGATTAGTAAAATAATCGTTCATTATAATAAAAAAACACTTCGGAATGTTAAACATAACATGCGTGTGGTTATAAATCAAAACATTATAATTATTGTCTTAAGTTGTCGAATAATAATTAGCTATTTGTATTTCGGCTGAGAGGCTGTGACAATTTAAGCCATCAGTTCCACGCCATCTAGGAAGTATTTATGTAAGAATCAAGCCGGTGTTTATAATACTGAACTCTATGATTACTTAATTGACGCGGAATGAGTACCTACATACAATTTATGAGGGTTACAAATAAAAAGCCTTTACTCAGCAAATTGGTATAATGACTATGATCTGTTCCAATTTCGAAGTTGTTTTCGGAACACCGTTTTTCGAATCGACACCTCCTGTAATTAATGCACGTCACGCGATCTTTGTACAGTCTGTACCTACAGAACATGAGTGTAATCGATTTGTACAAGTACGGGTTTACACAACGGACTGAGCCGTCATCTCCCCGCGCCCTCGGCGACACGACATCAACCTTCGCGTTGACGTTCCATTTCGCTCGATGTGTTCTCACTGGCAGATTTTTTATTCGCGTTGCACTTAAGGTTTATCGTATCCTTGCTTTAATTTTTCGGTGACGTGGAATAATTACTGACGGCATCTTGAAACTGTTCACGCGGCAACTCGACGATGACAGCTGCGCCGCTGCCTATCTGATACTACAGCGAGCGGCGGGATATAAGGAATGATATGGCCATCTGTACCGACTGCAAGCTCCTGCTAGCATTCTTTATTTTTGTTCCATGTTAATATAATTTGATAGATATATCTTTCGAGTGGACCGTTACCTACCTAGCCAAAGTTATTTTACTGTGGACTCTTTTAAAGCTGCTTGTAAATGTGTTTATTCACATATTTATTCCTTGGTATTCTTTTTTGCTTATATGAATACTACGAGAACCTATTTTAGGCTTCATAAGCCGTGTTAAGCCACCTGCCGCCGCGTACTTGCATTACAGAGATCGAATCAAGAGACTCGTTAACGTTGTCCAGGGTCTAATTTCCGAACATATCACGCACATAGTAATAATCAATCAATCCTTTAATCTTAAAAAAACGTGTGCTACTTTGTGAAAACTTTTACACCAACGCAAGTGAGTAATTGCAGGCTTCAGTTCACGTAATGATACGCTTAGCGGGCGGCGAGGTGAAACGTGTGAGGATTTTGATAACCTCCAAAAATTAAATTCGCAAAACGTCTCAGAAGTGCGATGTGGAGTAAAATCACGCACAGTGATTACAAGAGGCGTGTTCTGTCATTACGCTGTCGGTGTTCGGCGGTTGGCTAACGAGCCCCCACTCGCCTGAACGAATTCCTCAACGCAAAGCCTAACATTCAGTTTCACGTAGGGGCGTAGGGCCAATTATTATCATGTAGATAAGCGACGACATTTCTGAATTTGTAATAAAGCTATCAATTCAGAACCAATCTTTAAACACATGGCTTTAACTTGCATAGTTACCTCTTAATTATGCAATTAATATTTCTCTGCGGGAACGTTTCCTCACATTTACTTAATGAGATATGTTTCTAATTGGTAAATATTAACTTGTCACCTTAAAACAATATACTAACAATATCTACAATCGAGAAAATAAAACATACTCTTGCAATTACTTGAATGTCTGCTAATTAATATTTAATAAGATTTTGTAACTTAGTGTAGCTGCTGTCACATATTTAAATATCAGTTTGAGTTGTTTATACCAAATTATATAGCAGTGTCCAAGTAATTACGTACAACACCTTGGAGCAAGAGGTCAAAAAGAAATTCACTTAAAACTGTAACACGCCCTTCACAAGAACCGAACCGCAGCAAATTTATAAAGTCGGGTCATTTTCGAAAACCAGTGTCCGAAAGTGAAACTACCCGCGCATTTATTACCGAGTAAAATATGTAGATTGCCGGCAAGATAATAATGATATGTGCTCGTGGTAATGAAATTTCCCGCCGTCAAACGGTGCCAAAGTAATTTGCGTTGCTTGTCTCTGGCAACGAGTGCCCCAAGGGCCGCTTTCGAGCTTGCGCAAGGCGTTAATGAGACGCACTCAACTTTTTATTGGGAGTAACGCACGCGGCTAGGGTGGCCCCAGACCATTGTACGTGCTCCTACCCGACTCCCGAGTCTATCAACCGGCACTACGCGCAATACTCTATCATACCGCTACTGCGTATCTTATATTAAAATGATTGCACACGGACATTGTCTAGCTTGTGACCCAACAATTGATTGATTCGGCACGAACTTATATTTTTATTTATCGTAAAATACGAATGTGTAAAACGAATGTTTACTGTAATAAAATATTTATTTACGTTCTTACAGGTGGTTTTATGACTTTTTATTTGTTTTCCTTCATACTACACTTTCAAAGCGTTGGAGTCATTAACCCTGATTGTATTTACTTGCGAACTTAATAAACGCGTGGCTGTAAACAGAATAGCGTCATAAAATCTGTTTGCAAATAAAAGTTCTTGTGTTTAAATAAGCGACTCGAACAGCTCAATTCGGCTGGTAATTAAAGAAATTGGTGCAGCTTTCGTGGGTAAGCTAAATTGTTGTTAAGGGCCATAACATTACAATTTCACGGAAGAGCCACGCGGCCACCCTGTGCGCGCGCGCATGAGATCCACTCATATTTGTTAAATCATCGGAACCCTGTAATTTTGATCGATATCTTTATTGACGGCATAAATTTATTGATCATTTCTTTGCAAACGTTCCCTGTGAATACAATATGGCGGCCTATCGGGCCTGTCGGCTGTCGCAAGTGCCGCAATGCTCAACCTTCTTGCGCTGCACAGATTATTGCTATGGTTTCGTTTTTCAATAGCCATTTTATATCAGATGGACCTACTTAATTTCTTTCTGTATAAACTGAATTTCGCTTTATACATAATATCTGTTAACCGATCATTAACGAGAAGTGCTTCATTATTTTTACCTACTCGTGAACGTATTCCAAGTAGCCAACTGAAAAATTGTACCCCACAATGTCAACGGTTCATTTTTGTTACGTAATCACTATTCATTTAAATAATGTCGCATGTAATTTAAGAGACCCGCTAAGTATTAAGGTTGGTAAGTAGGTATTCAAAATTCTCATGTTGATGAAAACTTGAGCTACGAAATCTGAAAACTTTCAGCAGTGTGTGGTACGTATGAGACATTTAAAGGCTTTAATTTGTTAGACCCATTCAGTTATAACTTCATTTTATATTTTCGTTATTGCACTCTTTATGCAATCTTACTTTAGTATTAAGCTATAACGCAAATTCAGACAAAGTGTTTTATTTATTTTATTGACATTTGACCAAGCGGACGCAACGCCTCCGAGGTCTTGGGCGCTCCCATAGACTGGGTATAAACCATTCACGTCTGACAGATAATAACCCGACAGCCAAAGTTATTACGTTTTAATTTGTTAATCACGAACTATCCGTAAATTATGAGTTTCGTCCGTAAATCTTCACGTGCAAAAGCTGGAGCTTTTACAGTAAAGCACATAAAGGTGTGTCTGTGACTTGGCTAACGGTCTGTTCACACATACATGCATGATAGCAGATAACCATGATTTTATTTAGAGTGAAAACCGCCATCAAAACGCAATCATTAATCCAAAGTCTTTGAAAACTCTAAATATAACAGAAAAACCTAATAACCACAAGAAAATCGAAATCATCTTCTCTGAACACGGCAATTAACATCGAATCAACTGGTAATGTTCACAGCGAATGAACAATCGTATCGCAATGAGATACCACCGCGCACCTTAATCGCTACGCTTAACGCCCTGCAATTGTGATGGTGATTGGAATATGACGTTGAAGCAAAGTTTACATTACGAAACTAGTCTTTAAATATAGATGAATAAAAGAGCCTACAAGAAACAGACAGCCCGGCTATGTTATTAAAACAGTAAGCCAGCGGGGCAGTTGCGTAACACACATAAAATGGCATCGATCGCAACCTCTTTCATTTTGACAGCTTTTCATTTAATTTTCAGCCAAGTTAACTGCGTTATTATGTTGTTGAGCCGACGATTTTTTCTAAAACCTATGAAAGAATGAATGTAAAATGAAAGGTATTGCGATCAATTGCCATTTTATGTGTAACAAGCTTTTGTTAGCGACTTTGCCCGCGTGAAGGTCAGAAATTATGTAAATATGTATTAATCCTGGCCGTAAACTATCTGCGTGCCGAATTACATCCAAATCCGTTCTGCCGTTTTTGCGTGATTGCGTCACATGCCATCCATGTATCCTCACATACTTTCACATTTATAATATTAAGTAGGATAGAAAGAAAAACAATAGCTGCTTGGTGTAAGTGTCAAAGTTTGATCTACTAATACGATATTTTTAAGAAATTGTTCTCAAGTAAGTGAAATCTTTGTAATAGAATATTGAAAAATAAATTTCTTTAACCACAGTAGCTGTTCCGTGTGTTGCCGGACGTAAAAGAATAGCACCATCCCATTTCTTCCCGTGGGTGTCGTAGAAGGCGACTAAGGGACTTACTAGAGCATGGGCAGCAGCGTTCTCTATGCATTTTACCACCATACTGCGATCGCCAACCCGCCTGCCAAACGTGGCGATTATGGCAAAACCCCCCCTTTTTGGGAAGGCCTATGTCCAGCAGTGGACGTCTTTTGGCTGAAGTGTCTGTGTGTGTGTGTGTAACCACAATAGGATTACCCCGCTGATCCTTCCATGGTCTTCAATATCAGCATGGTGTTCTTTTTGTTCTTCTTTATCACGCAAATGGTTCAATATGGGATGAGCCAGCTCTTAATGACCGCTTCAATTTTTAGTCAACCGTTTAAAGTCATTAGCCAACAGGAGTATATATTATGCTGTCCATATCGTGGACACCTTTCCAAAGTCACTGGTGGGAATGAAGTGGCCGATATATATATCTCTGGACTTACAAGTATAAAGTAATAACTTAAGTGCGTACCTAGTCAAACTATGCTAAAGATTATTGTCAATTCCAATGATTCGGCACACACACTTTTTCAACTTTTACGACATAATGGAGAGCGATGAGTTAATTTACCAACTGAACGTTACATTAAATAGTACTTCTACCTATTTAAAATATTTCTCAACAGGCTACTTAATTTTCTTAGGTTTACGGGCTAATCCGAATTGGTCATAATTTAAACATGGAGATACTACCGATTTTATTGATACTAAAACTGCTATAGAAAACTAATTAAAACATGAAGCCGCGCCGTTACGTAGGCTGCATTTTCACGGTATTGGGCGTAGAGCGTGCGTAGAGCGATGTGTAGGAAATATGTGAAGAGTTCAATACAAAGCCACGACCGCATAATGGCAGGCTTATATAGTATCATAACATATCATGGAGGTGATTGTAAGCGCAGCAGGCTGGCTCCGTCACAACGTACGACGCTGCCACCATGTCACATGTTGTTGGCTCATGTTCTCACAATCGACGCTATTTCATCGATGGCCTTATCTCAGCCTTGTCGCTGTACCTTGCGATGATTTATTCCCTCATACTCCTTCTACTTTCTCCCTTCGAGGAAACATTGTCGTTAGTATTTGTGACCACTATAATCGTAATTATGAGCTCGCCGTACATGCCGCGGTAATAGCGGGTAAACAAACATTTTTCATAAAAAGACAGAAACATTTTGATGGGGTGGATATTCGCGAGTTAAAAGGTGCGTTAAATTTTATTGGAATACTTTGGTCGTTCGCACGTTGTCGAAATACTTTACTCGTATTAATAAAATGCAGGTACCTATCTTATATTTTTAAGCTTTTATTCTGTTTTAAGATAATATTTGGATATTTTTACTACTTTTGTGCCTAGGGTAACTGAGCTTTTTAACATTTATTGACGCAACCAACTGATAGATACCAATAAAATATTGAGAGCTGTTTCACTTAGCACATTACCTACATGTGACTGCTAAGTACGCGATATCCATCTTATCGGCTTATTAAAATATTTATTCGAACGATAAGCTAGTTAACATGTTTAGGAACTGCACATGACATATTATTAATTATTTTCTAACATTATTATAGGCGTTATGTCACCGTCATAAGCAAGTAATAACGAATTATCTTATGAAGGTGGCAGTTATAAATGTCAGGTTAGTTTTAAATTTCCCCATTAATATGACTGCACAAATAAAATAAAAGACGTTGACTTTATTTATAATATCGTGTAGGTGCGGTGGGACAAATAAAGAAACTAAAAGTGATTTCGTGCGAGGTCGGCTTTGTGCTGACGTTCAGGTCGGCCATATTACCGACGAGGTGGAAGCGACAGCTCAGATCCGAAACTATTCGCTGCAAACTGTGGGGAATTCTCAGATTATATTAACCTTGGCTCATATGCAGGTAGCTCCAGGAAGTTTTAGACGATTTCTACGAAATTACGTGCATTGATTCCATTATTAAACTGCCGTTATCTGAAAATCTCATGAGATTGTTGTACGTGCGTATCTATCTAGGTACACACAGCGTCAGTATGTGCTAACCCCTCAAGATTTAAAATGTTACACTGCTACAATATTGAATTCCTTACGAATAATCTACAGAATACTTCAAAAAGAGTTTTAAGTTTCGACTTGGATTCGAACCATCGCATCACGGGAGTTTGACGAACTAGCCAGCGAGCCCATATGAATAGCGTTGACATTGTTAAGCACTATCGTGACTTTAGGTCTCTGTCTAATCGATAAACTATGTAATTTGAGGGTATCCATTTATTTAACTTATTACGTTTTCTTTATAAAATTAATCCCTACCCTCAAGTTATAACTACAAGGTTTGATGTTTACGTTCACCTAAAATGTCTGTATCAGAGACGACATGACAGATGACGTGACATTTCGTTAGTTTATGTCAATCTAAAATATTTCTAGCGCTTTCTATTTTATCGTTTGCGTTAAAAGGATATCACTTGTCTACTGACCCGTTTCTGTCAGCTGGTAAAATATGTATAATATGTTATCTGTAAATGATCAAATAAAATTGTAAAATCTTTGTAGTAAAATAAGATCAAAGTTTTTTTTTACATAATAAATATTATGAAATGATTATGAAAGTATTTATTTTTTCTGGATTTTTATACTCTTTATAAATACTACTAAAACAAAATAGAAAAATACATTATATAAAAAAAATACATGGCAAAAAGCATATTTCGTGCCCAGGATTCGAACCTCCAATCTTATACACGGCAAGCGGTCTTGTAACCTCCGGTCTAATTAGACGTTGAATGAGTACTCGTTAATGTTAACCATATTCACTAAAACAATACAGTAATAATAATAAAATGTTTTTACAAAATACAAAAAGTAACTTGGGCCTAGCACGGATTTGAACGCATAATTATGTCTTTAGGAGGGGTAACCACTTAGTGGAGCTGTGTACTATACAAACTGTAACCATGAATTCAGCATATCATTTTAGACCCCCCAGCGCAGAATTTTTTCGTCGGTTTTACCAAAAAATATCGGCTGTTCCATACATTTGGACCGCGTAGATATTGTGCACTTTTCTATAAAACAGCTGATTTCTTTTTAGTATAACCGACGAAAAATTTCTGCGTTGGGGTATAGAAAGATATGCTGAATTCATGGTTACAGTTTGCGTCCTGAATAAAAACTTTTCTTGTATCATTGCAACAACATTTACGAACATATTGTTTTAAGATTTCTTAACACTAAAACAAACGTTAGCTCAACGTGTCTGTAGTCTTCAACGAGCTACGAGTATTTCCACAGACACTAAATAGTACCAACATATTGAGTTACCTTTTGTTCTCTCGCAGTTATAATTAACGACGAGATTCAACAAAGTAAATAAAACTCAAGCTGAAATCTTAATGGTCGTTGTTAAGGTATTACATTAAGGACAGGTCCGCTGACTAATAAATCACCACGTCACGGAAATCACCACAAAACGCCGTAAGCGTAGAAATTGATCATTGAAAATAAAATACAAAGTCGTGGTCCAGTTACTTGCCTGCAATTATTCTTTAGTGAAATGAAAACACAATAGCCGCTTCATATAAACGTACATTTAAATTACTCAGACTTTCAATGATTTAAAATAAATGGTATAATAAATTATACTAATAAATATGTATAAGTCAAGACATTGATGTCATTACAGAAAAATGCAAATCAAAGTAGTCAGATAGGTACCAAAAATATAATTTTGCAATAGACACATTCAGAACTAAGTGTTTCTATGAATCAATTACGTACGAGATTATAATTTAAATGTACCCAGAAGACATTATTTATTCTTAATATGTTGGGTCGTTACAGTACACAGCGCGGCCCGTATTTTGTTAACGCGAGATAAAAAATACGGGTTCCTCAGCGACGATTAAAACTCTTAATAAATGCGCCCGTAGTATTTTTTTTCCAGCGATGCAATTGAATGGAACAAAAATGTCAGTTGAATTATGAAAGCGATCGATAATGAAAATGTTGGTACGCATGCAGGCCAGTAGAAAGTGTCTCGACCTGCGTGAGCTTTCGTTAATTTGGCAACTCGGCGGGTCACTTGAACCGCGGGTCACATAAACATGTCGGCGCCCCGCCCCCGGCACTACTTTGTTTGTTAATATACTGCCAATTATAATCAAAGTACGTGCACTTGCCAGTCGCTACGATATCGATTTCTTAATCTTTTTAAATCAATCCGAGTTCGTCGTTTCCGTATATCTGCAGAGATCATTTACGCGAACCTTGGAGGTGTTTTGTATTTTTGCGATTTGTTTGCTATTTGTAAGATTGGTCATTCGTACATAAATATCAGATTTTATTACAAAAGTACCTCCCATATTTGGTGAATAAAAAAAAATATTCATTACACGTTTGAATAATTTTCCATAGTTATATCTTAACAATGATTGTGTACAAAATAGGTGATGTTTACAATAAGAAAGTATCTGTGTAGAGTATAGCCAGTGATTGCAAAACGTAGAGATCGTAGAGCCGAAATATAGTTCCCACGGTGCGCGCGCGGCCGTGGCGGGGCGCTGTCGTCCATCAACATCATTATCTATTAAAAATATCACGTCATATTGTTCGCTATTTTGTATAAAGTTACTTTCCGCGTCGGCTTCGTCTCGTTATCGGGGAATATCTCAAAACACCAATAAATCACAACAATAGTAATTATGAAACTCTTAACTCTCACGTGTTCGGCTCACTTGCGAAATGATTCGAGCACTATAACGGTACTCTTTTGCATAAATAAATGGTTGTCTTTCTATCTTAACTATGCAGTCTATTACGGTTTAGATTTTCAGAGTTTTCAAGTTATTTCTTGGCTAATTTAAAGTAGATTATACCAAAAAAAATATGAAGCTACGTTACTCTACACCATGTTACGTTTTGCTACGAGTTAAATCTGATCTTCTGGCAAAATATTTATAAGGAATTGGGGCTTTGATGTATATGGTATGCGATGTTTTATGGTGCCATAAACATAGTTATCGAAATTAAATTAGATAACAGTTAAATTGTCAGTTCTTAAACGAATTAATTCGAGACACATGTTGCCGTTTTATAAAACAAAATCCAGTTCAGTCTTGCTGTGTTTAAAAATATTATTTCAAAGAACAACATTATAGAAAAACCCTTCATACAAATAATAATTATGTTACCTACAGTAAATACGATAAGAAACGTTATTCCTTCCTTAAAAACGTGCTGGAAGTTAATAAGCCGTCATATATAGGAGAACAATTGGACCGGTCTCATGACACTTGTGTATTACATTACGTATTACATTATGTATACCCGTACACAGCTTATTATAGTTTTTGCGCATATCTACCTACTTGTTACGTGAGGCAAGTAATTTAGGTGGACGTAGGAAGGCATAAGGAAACTTTTTATGGAGCGCACGAGGCTATGCGTCAGGCTATAAGGGAGCGCGGCGGTAATTGCGCTGCGTCCGCGCCGCTGTACTCCTGCTCGCCAGCCTCGTCCTAGAAAGCTCACCGCATTGCTTCGTTACGGCCCTTAAGACTGATTTATGTCTGTAATAAATATTTTTTGAAAGTTCCAGTGCGATAATAACTCCATTAATTTTGATTAATGACAATTTCTTAAAAGTGAATTTTTGACTTGCTATCTCCGAGCGCGACCTGTCTTGCCGTCGATGGCCGAACCTTCTACATTTTAATTAACTCGGTGCTCTCTGACCGATTGTTCTTGTTTCGATTGCGATTTTAATAAAAACCAGTTGTCTTTTACTACTAACGTATATCATATTAAATTAACTTGTCCGTTTGCAACTTTTATTTCTCACAGCTTCTAGTACACTGTTCTGTAATTCTGCTGTATAGGGAGACAAAAAGAAATTAAAATCACAAATCTCTCAGCATTGTATTTCTTGGATATATGGACTGTGCGTTGTGAAGTATTTGTCCCGAAACATGGTTATTTTCCGAGAGAAATACATTCCGAACGGTGCTTATCGCGAGCGGCCGCTTCGGGTGGCGACACATTCAGCCCATTTGCAATGCGAGATATCCCGCATTACCATAAACAGTACAAGGCGGAGGGCACGCCGTCTATCGCGCTACGACATATAAATTATTCAAAATAAAGTATCGCTTAACCCCTGACCCGCCGCGAGCCGCCGCCGCACCGCGCCCGGGAGCGCTGCGCCCGCGCTGCCCCGCGCTACCCCGTTCTGCCCCGGACTGCCCGAGAGGTGCCGTTGCGCTGACACTCGTCGCTCAGGTCCCTCCAGCGAACGTGACGAATTCCCCCACTGTAACACAACATGCCAATTATTCGGCAGGGGCCGCCAGCTATATCGTAATATTTGTTCGAATGATGTTTTTACTTCGTTTCTGAAAGTCGAGTTCAACCCTGATAAAAAGAAAAACATGAGTTTAATAACAGTAAAATATGATGCACCGCTATTAGATATAAGTACGTATTTTTAATCACCTGTATTAAAAAAATGCAATAGGTATTTTTTAACGGAACAAAAAACTAGAATAACACGAAAGCCCATGGAACATGGGCTAGTTAAGTATAAATGAGCCGCTTAACGTATGGAATTCTTATTATGAAGCATTTGCGATTAATGTGGAGCGGTGAGCCTCGCATGTGGCGTGTGGCGGGCGCGCGCGCACCCGGCAGGAACCGCAGGACGCTGCTTATTTACTTAACAGCTTTCGCAAAACGGCCCATTACGGATAACTGTACTAAATAATTACTGCAATGTGCCTTTCTATTTCTATGCGCGCGCGTGCGCCTCCACCTGCCTCTGATCACTGTAATTATTTACTATGCATGAATGCGGCGCGCGGCGGCTGTCTAGGACGACTCGGACAAAGAACGGTCGCTCCTGCAACGGACTGCTCGCGGACAGGTTCCGATATCAACATGGGTGTGCTGCATAGCAATTTTAAAACAAGCTCATTAATTCACATTCGCACGAAATGACTCCTAGACAAGGACATGACTCAACGAAACTCAATTTAATTTTATCGATTTCAATGAAAACTTAACGTTTTATGATACTCATTTATATAAAACAGCAAAGTGGCAAAGTTTTAGTTTTATTACCTTATTTCATTGTTCAGTACAAAAGACATCAACGCACTTGTAGTTTCATGTTCTGCTGTTTATTTATAAACCAACAAAATGGCTTTTTAATGTTCTTTGTTGAAAAACAAAATGATGCGTACCTTACACATAGAATATAATTTACTTGGTCTAACAAGCTGACATGCAGATATCATTTGTATATAAATAAATGTATTAAATTGAGCGCATCCTTGAATCAAGTACCTCGTCTTCCGGTTAAGCTTCGTTGTATTTCGCCGAGTACGGCGGACAGTACGGCCCAATCGTTGTAAGTACATCACTTCACAATAAGTACCTTCCATTTCGTAACCTGTAACCGCGTGCTTTATTTGAAACGGTAATTATTTGATTTTTGTTATAAGTATTTATATGGCGACCTCGTGTTTTCTGGCCTTGTCAGTACAGACATCATTTCAAGTGGCTTCTCTGATACAACCTCGAATTATCGATGACTATCAGGATGTTAGTATTTGCATTGTTTTTTGGTTTTGGAGGCAAGACGTTTGAACACTAGAACATTGAAACGAAACAGGAAATTATAACAGTTTTGATAGCAGATAAGAAATCAGAAACGATGATTTTCTGTTCCACTTATATGTCACTTGTTTTGAGCTTTTATTTATCCATTAATTTATAGCATAATTAATGGGTCTGATTTTCTCCATTAAGGTTAATCTGTCGACATATAGACTACAGATCGATCATTTGCCGCTTTCTGTCCTGAACTTCCGCGATGTGTGACACGACACATTATGATTTCGCTGAGGTGATTCTGTATAACCTACATAGGTATGTGGATATGTATTTTGATAAAAATAGAACTGCGACATTATAATTATTAATTTAGACAAGATTTACATCTAATACAAACCTTACCTTACCTATCATTTAAAGTTATTTGTCGTAAACACGATAGGTTTGCAATGGACTATAAATCTAAAAACATTGTTATCAGCAAACTGAACGGAAACCACTGACCATTTTCTGTGCTTTTATATTTAAAACCTACTGTTACCACTACAACCTTCCGCGAAAGCCATCCTGAAAGTCTCGTAAAACCCAAACATGGAGAAACCTGAAAAAGAAAAATGATATTTCAATAGAAAAATATCTTGTGCCTCTACCGAACCTTGTAGTAACAGTAACTTTACACAGCATTACTTTATAGGCGTTTCGAATTATCGGCACAATGAGATAGGCATGTGCCGGTGACGCGCGCGGGCGGGGCCAGACAATTGAATTGATAAGCGACTTTCTAGCCGAGCCATTGTACAGTATCGAACCGTTCAGTGAATACGAACTACGAGACAGCACCGACTAATGTACTCTATGAATTAAATTACAGCCTGACTGAAAAATAGCGACATGAATTCTATTTTAAATTATGCATTAATATGAATAGCATCTTCTTTTGGAGCAAACTCAGCAATCAATTTCAATTAATTTTTAATCAAATTTTTTGTAACGTCTCACGCTATTTAAGACGTATTAAAAAAATAGAAAAACTACGAATATCAGCCGTGAGCTGTGATACTGATCCACTAGAGGACAAGGGCTGCTTCTCGTACAAAGCAGGAAAGAGCATCAATAAGCACGTTTGCTCGCTTGCTCTTGTTGGCGATTCCTAACCATTAAATCCAGGTTTACTCACGATGTTTTTATTTATGTTTAGGAGCCGGCTTTCTGTCTCTAAAATAGAGCTTCATTAGTAAGTACCCAGTGGTGACCAAGATAATCCGAAATACGTGCTTTTAGACTTGAAACTGAAAAATAAAACAATAACAGGGTAGACAGAGATGTCTGTCTATATAACTCTGTCTGCCGATTTGGGAAATACTGGCCAAATATAGGTGTAGTTTATTAGTTATCAACCCACCACAAATCTAGACTTAGGGCTGTTAATGCTGTCATTGAGAATTTCCTGATGAAAAATTACCCTTTTTAAAATATAAATAATAGTTTAAAAAACTAAAAAACACGCTTTAAAAACCAAACTAAAAAAGGAGAAAATAATTTAATTCAATTAAAAAGCGTGGGGTGCTTTTTGAGGTATTTTTATAATCAATTAATGTCAAGCACCCCACGCTTTTTAATTGAATTAAATTATTTTCTCCTTTTTTAGTTTAGTTTTTAAAGCGTGTTTTTTAGTTTTTTAAACTATTATTTATTTTCATTTTTTTAGTTCTACTAACTACAAAAACGTGTTTTTTTTTTCTCAATTTGTTTTAAATTATTGAATTGTCATCGGTCCTCGACAAGTTTACAAAGTTTCAATGAAATCTGACCGTTTAAAGTGGGTCAAAATCGCGCTCAAAGGAGTTGGTTACATACAAACATACAAACTAACAAACAAACATACAAGTGAAGCTAATATAAAGCGTGTAAAAACAAGTACTTTATCCATATATTAATAAGTTGAAGCAACAACATTGTACCCCTTTGTACGAAAATTACGCGGACGGAAGAATATGATATTTGACACAGTTAAAGTTTGTATGGAGAAGGAGTGCAGAAAACTTATATTTTGTATATTAATGCCTAAGAAATACATTAAGTTTTAAATTAATTATGGGTGAATTGCGACCACTGAGCGACCTCTAGTCTAACTAAAACCGCACCAGAATTGGCTCAAAATAAAACCGCACCAGAATTGGCTCAATTTTTTTGCAATCCTTAGTTATTACCTAAACAATAAACCTTTCTGTTAGTCGTATTTAGCTATGTAAAACCTTTGCAAATTGGTAATTTTCTTCTCTGTGATTAAACCCTTTGTTTTCTTAAAGTAGTCGTCGTTTTCGCTAAAATACCGTTTCTGTTTCCAAGTTTACGAGTTTTTGAGTTACCAGGTTAAACAGATATCCTTGTTATTGAACAGCTTGTGAAATTGCCCCTGTTGGTATAACAAAAGTAATTGTGAGTGGGATGCATCGGCTTCGTGGGCGTTTAAATCTCTCTAGGTACGCCAAGATGAGGCTACAATTACAAATAAGTGAA
Source organism: Antitype chi (assembly GCA_947359405.1). Taxonomy (NCBI): domain Eukaryota; kingdom Metazoa; phylum Arthropoda; class Insecta; order Lepidoptera; family Noctuidae; genus Antitype; species Antitype chi. The sequence goes on from OX375813.1 coordinate 9,353,390, forward strand.
AATACTACTAATCTGATTTGTTAACGATATCTATTAGGTATTGGCTGATAATTAACACAATTTCTAATTAAAATAGGTACATGCAAAACTAATAATAGTGGTAGTGGCCCAGTGCTGTTGACCCCGGCTTACGAGTTGGTCGTGGGTTCGAGCCCAGGCGCTTTACTTTGTTTTTATAATCTCATCACCGATTCTCTCAAAATGGTGAAGGAAAACACCGGGAGGAGACAGCGTGTGCATGTCCTAGAACGAAAAAATCGAAGACATGTGACATCTACCAACCTGTACTATTTTGGATTACAGCCCACTCCCTCTTGAAGATAGGTAGCCTCTGTCCCAGCAGTGGGAACCTTTTAGGCTGATTATGACACCTAGTAAACTCCTCACACACACTTCTACACACCCACCCACACTGCACACTTAAATATGCTTAGAAGGTGCTAGAATGACATCCTGTTTGTTTCTGATGCATATAATACGTGTAGTTATTAAATTGTAAATCCGTAATTGGCTGTAAGATTAGTTTATTTATCCTAAGTGAAATTGTTAAAGAGTTGTTAATTTTGTGAATAAATAAATAAATAAACAAAAAAAGCACGAGAACTTTTTGTTAATACTATACCCGTTTTATCTATTAATCATGTGTTGCTATTGGCTAATTAACTAGATTAAATCATAACAAACTCGATGAAGGCTACATTGTCCATTTCACGCTATACCTACAGCGCCCGTGCATACAAAACTGCAGATCATTGACAATAGCCGAAATAAACAGCTTTATCATCGATCATTCATACTCTTTCAGGAAATGAGGAGAAAGCCTCAATGACATTCAGTTTTTCGTTCACTTCATATTATGATTATATTGAAAGGTAATTGGTATTAAAATTATAAGTCCGAAATCTGAGAATACGATCCGCAATATCATTTTAAGCCTTGCAATTGTGCGAGATAATTAAGTGAAATTACGGAGCTTGTAAGCGATGGACTAGCGGGACACTTGTAATTAATTAAATCGCTTATATAATTGTACGGTTTTTAATCCAATAGGTGCTTTTATTATTTTCTGTGGTTTTGGTTAGTGGTCAATGTTTTTGGGTTTCCTTTCCTCAAGGAAAACTCTTCAAGCTCACATACGTACGAGTACCTAGACACGTAGGCGGTTGCAGCATACCAAAGTAAATTCAATTCTTTGGAAATCTTCTAACTATATGATCAGCTATTAAACATTTTCTTGGAACAACATACCTTACGAAGTTAACGGTTTACGACCGACACGGTACGACAATTGGACATCGACACCTTGCAAAATTTTTAATCAGTTAACGACACTACCGACGGAAAATGTTTTATGTTGTTCTTAAAAAAGAAAGTTTAACATATTTGTTGATTGTTTAACTATAGATGATTGACTGACGGTAATCAACAAAAATTATAAACGCTACCAGCTTTCTTGTTCTACTGACGTAACACGCTTTCGGTTCACACAGTTGATGCTGTTATTAAATACTACCTGTACTTATCTTTATTCTATTATGTACTAGGTTCTGCTCGCAGCTTTGCACGCGTAAATGTCGGAAATTATCTTGTAGAACGTACTACCGGGATAAAAAGTATCCTATGTGTTAATCTAGGTTATAATCTATCTGTGTGCCAAATTTCATCCAAATTTATTCAGGAGTTTTTGCGAGAAACAGTAACAAACATCCATACATACAAACTTTCGCGTTTATAATATTAGAAAGGATATTAGTAAGGATGTACTTGCTTCTGCCCGCGGCTTTGCACGCGTGGATGTCGGAAATTATACCACTGGAACATGCTACCGGGAGCCAGTGTTGCTCCTCATAACATCAGCTATCTACCCGTAAAAGTCCTGTCAAAATCGGTCCAGCCGTTTCGGAGGCTAGCCGGATCAAATAGACAGACAGACAATATTTATATTTTTGTTATACGCGCCGTAGTATATACATTTAGTAAAAAGCTGTTGTTTTCAAATTACAAACAGACACTTCAATATTATTTATTTGTAAGTAGATATGTATGTACTCGTATGTATAGATAATATAGATTTGTGTCTTGTTTCATTGTAATTTGATGTCCGTATAAATATTTGAATTGTATTTGGATAAACGAGTCCATTTTAAACAGGAAGCATAATTTATTTGTGCATGCTACTTTTGTTTTCTATAAATACTACATTTACGTCACCCGATGCAAAAATGTTTTAGTCACTGATTTCAAGGACTTATCTTTCATCTTGTACCTACATAATTTGTATTGGGTTTACATAAATATCTACTCGACGACGAATGAGTGCCGACTCGCACGTATAAAGTCGCCCGAATCAGGCGAATCGTCGCTTTGAAATAATATCATATTTTCTGTAGACATCCCACACGAAATGTCCTTCCAGAAATTCGTATTAACGAACTGGCACGTTTTCAATAAAACGTTCAGGAAACAACGAAAAGTTAAGGAAACAGTACACTAACTTCATTACATAAAATATAAAACGTGCCAGTTGCTTACTAAGTACGAATTTCTGGAATTGCCGATTCAACTACAAATAAATTACCTTCACGCGATTCGCGTATATAAAATATTTTATTAGTCAAAAGTGACGATTTGGGCTAGTTTATTCTTACGAGTCGACTTAAGCCTATACTCTATTTGAAGAAACTGCTGACAGACATATAATTCTGACTCAATATATTCACATGTAGCGGCATCACGAGAGCAAGGCGAACATGTCCATCCAAATCTGAGTGAGTAATCGCAATGTTCTCCGCACACTGATTCCCACTGACAGACACTTGATGAACAAAATAATAATGTCGAAACATCCAATAACGAATGACGTTATTAACCGCAGCTCTCTCATAAATATTCAATAGGTGTGTTATTGAATAAAAGTAAAAGTGAATCCTCAAAGACTTTAAGAGGACTTTTGATTGATAGACGAGCTACCACACATGTCTAGGAAGTGCACGTTAAAATAAATTATTGATTGTTTTTTAAGCCGCGTCCAGACCTCAAGTGAAGTGCAAAGTCGAAGCTCACAAAAAGTGGTTTCTGATTGTCCGGACGAATTTTAAGCAGCTACAAAAAGTAGTTTTCGAGCACAATCGCCCAATAACTGCAAAACAAACGCAAGCATGTGGTCCAAACGAGCGCGCGGTGCGGCGGCGCCTTCACAATCTCGCTCCGGAGATCATCGTTTTAATAGCTACGATTTATCACACTCTTCGTTTTTTAGTAACTGTGTATCACAATCAGTAAGCCACTCAGCTGCAAGGTCGCCGGGTACAAAAAATAACTCGCGACTTGTGTTTTTGCTCTATTTTTATTCACGAAGAAAAAGAATATCAGAACACCGATTTGGAAGTGGCGAGCTCACCGAGACTGGTCGGTACAGGAAGTTAAGCCAATTGAACAACAATAAGATTTATGTGTTTTTCGAATACTTTTTTAAAGTTCCATTTCGGTCATTACATTTTTTGCGAGAGGTAGGAATTGCGGCCTTATAACTTAATGCTTAGTTACTATGTAATAAATAAGTTACATATTTACATAATGATTTCGATAGTGTATTTCTTTAGTAAAGCTACGTTTTCACTAAGCGTTCTCAACAGTTCTGAGCAAGCAAGCGTTTGTTCGCGCGGTAAATGCACTTGAAGTGATGATCGATCAGTGAATACGACGTCACGTCACCGGCGAGCGAGCATTCGTTCGTCGTTGGATGTGCTCGGTTGGTCTCCGATCATGTTTACGAGCTTTTGTTCTATTCTAACAGTTTGTTTTCTCACTGTAGTGAAAACATATATATATGCGAATACATGTATGTAAAATATTTTCTATTTTGAGCGAACATTGTCAGAATATCAGACATTTGCTCAAAACAAAAGGTTGGCTCGGCAGGGTCGTGAAAACGCGGCTTTATACCTACTATGTTCAATGTTAGTACATTAACCTACAGCAATTGCTTATATCGAAGTAGGAAATTAATATTTGCAATTAATCAGTTAGTTTTGCACACGTTAAGATATTAATGTTAAAATATTAATTTGCGGGTATTACTATCATTTCGTAATGGACATGAGTGAGTAATTGCGGTGGCAGGGATGTGTGCGAATGAGCGTCCCTTGAGCGAACTTGGTCCATCGCAGGCGCACATTAGTTGTGCGCCACGGGCTATTGTGCTACAACTTATAAGCATTATGCAAAATACGAAGCGCCTTTCGATTCTACGATATCTGTAAATCGAGACGACCGATCGTGGGATAGCGCAGGTGAACGGCTATTTTGACGAGTTACTCTAGCTTAACGGCCAGCTTTATTATAAAACGATCACTTTTAATTTTATTAGGAGTTTTATTTTTATGTCCGAATTTATATTTAGACTCTACAACTAAAGCTACTTTAAAACGCTAGTTGTTTTTACTGTTTTAAATTATACGTTAAACTGAAATACTTTATGTCTTTAAATCGCGGTCCTTTAATTAATGATTATTGTTTATTTATCTTGTTAATGCTTTGATAAAAGATGCCGCGAATTTAAAGACAGATTGTGTCGATGGATTTAGATAACTACGCTAACAACGTAAGTAATCGTGTTTCGATCGTTAAATAGAAAATAAGGCGGACATAATATACAGACTCTTAAACAAAATTATATGAAAATTATCAGTAGGCGTTATCTTTCAAAACGAGGTGGTGAAAGACCCTATATTTTCTATTGTGCCGGTTGATTAATGGTACAGTTTAGTTTAGCTTTTTAATACAGATATTACTTTCAAAAATCCATTTGCAATGCCATAAAAATCGTAGATAACAATCATCGGAACGCATTAAAAACGTTTATGAGTTGCTTTATTATATGATGGTGCCATATCTTTATGTTGCATCTCTCACTTCGTCCCGTTAATCCTAGTCTGACCTGTTTAGTGTATTCTACAGGGTGATTGGAAGATGGGTGCAAAGCTTTAAGGTGAAGATAGTATAGACAATTTAGAACCATTTAAGCCATGGTTGTCTTAGACGAAGTCTTACCATTTTTTTTTTTTAAATGAGGTTTAAAAGACGTATTGTACCAATTTTTTATTTTTTCTGAGCTTTAAATGTCTGTAAAAAAATGTCTAATGACACAGAAGCCTAAAACATGTTTTGCTTGATTGCTTACACATTACTTTAATTAAATAAATAAAAAATGAATTCATTTATCATTCAATTTGGCCATAATTATGCAGTTTACATTAAATTTTGAGAATTTCCGAAAAAAAACTTAAAAATTTGGTTAAAAATATTTGGTAAGACTTCGTCTAGGACAACCATGGCTTAAATGGTTCTAAATTGTCTGTACTATCTTCGCCTTAAAGCTTTGCACCCATCTTCCTATCACCCTGTATATCTAGGTATAGTCAGTTTTGAGCGATAAATTCATTTGGGAGACAAAGCTGCGACTATATCTAGCGATTTGCGATGTGTTGCCTCCTTTGTTTGAAACCTATCCTAATAGGTTTCGTAATAAAGGATAATGAGCGTTTATTGCTGTTGTACTGCTTTCGCAACATAAAGGGTTATGAGCGAATGGCAATTAAATTAATGATTTATAATATCTTAGTCGCTATGTCAGTAACTAAGTCGTTATAAACATCCAAGTCAATCTGCTTAGCTTTTTCCCAACTCAGCTTCCAGTCTATCCGGATGCATCTGAATACCAGTGTTTTATATGGAGCAACTGCCTGTCTGACCTCCACCACCCAGTTACTGTGTAACAAGCGATGCCCTTTTTTAATACTTTCAGCTTTTCGGGCTTATAACAACCCGTAACAACTGTCATAGATTCACGAATGACTGTCGAATTTAACGGCTTAACGTGCTTTCTGAGGCACGGAGGGGTATTGGTATGTAAAGCTGGTCACCTATCTACGGACCGAACCGCGGTAACCTTATTCCAAGTAACCACGCTAAAATTAGTAGGTACGCTAATAAGTCTATTCAGAGTCAATTTTCCTATTTCCCCGCGGCACAATGTTGCCCGATACCTGTATCTCGTTGACACACATACACACATCAAAGAGGATGTTTTGTTGGTTGCCTCATACTCACAATTTGTTGGTTGCAATTTACTTGCAGGAAAACAATAAAGCGCAAATTTAGCGTCGATAGCCATTTGCGTCAAATCACGTTGTTGTTAAATGGTAATTGCTCAGATAGATAACCTGTTTCGCACTTTCAAGTGTAAACCAGTCTTTATTTTTATAACTCTATTAGGTAGGTTAGTCTGTTTATTATGATTATGACACTAACCAAGATAAATATCTTATTTTGTGTACAGCTAGTGCCCTATTGAACTAGTTAAATAATATTAATATCTACTGTTTCTATGTGAGTAGGTATTTAACACCAACAATGACCAGAAGCCTGTCATTGTCATCAAAATACTTGTGGATCGTTTTAGGTCATTTAGGAGATAGTACTATTATCATAATTAGGCCGCCTATCCATTGGATCGGAGAAGAGCGGAGACGATGTTTGCAAAAAATTCTATTGGTTTGAGCACAGCTCCGCTCCTCTACGCTCTTCTCCGCTCCAATGGACGAACAGCCTTAAGCTACAGCGTCAACTTTTTACCTAATGTAAATAATATTTTAATTTGCTTTTTCTTCTTGTTATTTTTAACCGACTTCAAAAAGAAGGAGGTTATCAATTCGACATGTTTTTTTTTATTTATGTTCGGGCATAACTCCGTCATAATTAGATAAACGGATTTGCTAAATTCTTCTTTTGTTCGAAAGGGTTTTAATTCGAAATGGTTCTAATTAAATTTCATATAGATCTGGTGATGAGTTTCGAAGACAGACAACGGAACTCTTAAAAAAATTACAGCAAATCAACCGCGATTGCTGCTATCGCTTAAATATGCATTGTTTTGGCCCCAAGGATGATGAAATTCCGAAAATAACTAAAAAGTGAAAAATAAAACTTTTTCCAAAACAAAAAAACAGTCGGCTTCCGGAAAAACACTACAAAGTGAAAAATTACTTTAATTTTGAAAGGCGGTGACAAAAAATTAAAATACATATCCAAAGTCACCGACTTATTTTTAATATAGGTACAATACCAGAACACACTACACCTACATTTCCGACCGGGACCGATTTTTTGCAGGAATTTCTGACAAGAATGCTCATTTTTAAATCAGCATTTTGTTTCACGCAAACTTAAACCTCGGTCTATCCTAGTCTATAGGTAGATATAGTACCAGTTTTTGCACTAATATAATTCAGATGAGCTCTATTCATGCGAGATGATGCGTAATCCTATATCCTATTATAATATCTATTTTGACATGTTCATAAGACTGTACGGTCGTCAATTTTTATGCTGTCTCGACGCCGACGCGTCGAAGCTATTTAGATTTGCTTAGGTTTTTATTGATGTATTATCCTGTTATGTTCGTATTTAAGCGTTCAAGGGTTTGTTTATCCAAAACACACATTACATGTACATAGAATGCGGCACAAACTAACATAATTGTTCCGAAAAATCCAAATTTAAATCGCATTTAAAGTAATCTTGTTATGTTGTTTTAAAATTAGAATATTTAAAGGCAACACAAAGTTGAACCAGTCTAATATATTATTTTATTTAACGAGCTTGTTGGATAATCGCCTCTTATTTGGGCATAACACGTTATTTAATGGATTTTAAACACACACATTATTCAAATATATGCAAGGTTTTATTTCATATCAGTATATAACAATTCGCTGCAGTGAATATGAATTGATTTTAAAATTCACAACGCGTTTATAGCAGAGACAATATTGTTCGCGCGGCGCAGCGGGGGTCCAGATGACATCTCGCAGCGTGCAGTCTCACTCTATGCGCTCCGTTCTAATCGCACATGCCGACTGCCCTTCGGCCTTCCACGCAGAGTTCACTTTGCATTGTCTGCATACTCGTGATGTACATCCTAGAGTACTTTAGACTTTATTTCTATTACAGCTATTGAAAATAAAAGCGTAGATAAAAAATACAGATAGAGGTACCTCGTTACGAAATTAAGCAACCAAATGGCTTTCGATATCTGTGTTCATTGTTTGATTCACGTTGTTTTCATGTGCGCGGGCGCGTTTCGGCGTGGCGAGCGGCGCGGCGCAGGCGCAGGGTTATCGCGGTTCGGGCGCCCGTCACGGTTCCCACGCCGAGTGGTATTTTAAATACCTATTTATCTAGGTACGGCGACAGGACCGCGGTGCATTCTGTTTGAGTAGCCTCTTCTGGATGGGTCAAGGATTCGCAGGTGAGTGCAGATCCGTGCTCGTTATACGATGCGACGCCGACCTGGCCTTGTAACATGTTGTCTGCCATGTTCTATTATACAATTCGATTGTACGACATGACTTAAATTTAATTGTTGTCTGTTATTCTTTGACGAGTGTGTTGCGTGAACAGAATACAACAAAGCTTTTATTAAAGCTTATTTCCTTAGACATTGTACGTAGTGAGTACATCAACAAAGTTGTTGGGAGAACGTTATGGGTCATTATGGTTCACTTAATTCCGTTAGATAAATAATGAAATCATTCGTATCGTTCCGTGTGGTGCCGGACATAAAAAGAATAGTACCATTCCATTTCTTCCCGTGGGTGTCGTAGAAGGCGACTAAGGGACTTACCAGAGAATGGACAGCAGCTTCTCTATGGATTTTACCACCATACCGCGATCCCCAACCCGCCTGCTAAGCGTGGAGATTATGGCAAAACCCCCCAAAAATGACAAGCAGCCCTGCAAAACGGCCCTAGTACCCAGCGGCCCGTCTGCCTTTGGCTACGGTAGCGGCTTTTTGAAGTGAAACTTCTTATGCGACTTGCAACAAGGTTGCATTAAACGTTTAACGCAACCGACGCAATAGAGTGAGTTGGTTTCACTTCTTCCGCGCGGAGGGACACCACGCACTTTTTTTTTTGGGTCATCATCAAATAACTGCTCCCGCTCTGGGTGGAGCAGGAGGGCGTGTCAGACTTTTACTGACTAAATCACACCCGTGTTCCCTCAGTTGCCTGTGTGCCAGGGGCCGCGGTATCTCCTTCTAACAACCCGCACCACTGGCAGGCTTCGGCCTATGCGGACCCACCAGTTGGTGCTGACATCTCTTTGAGGCGCGCGTGGAACACAACGCGCCGGCCGTCGACCCGGGCTTGGTCCTTACCGGACAGCGAGCTACCCATTACTCATCGTTCGCAAGCCCGCGCCTACGGTGGCCGGGAATCAGCCTGGGATTTCCGCCGCCCAGGGCGTCTTCTGAGGTGCCTAAGGCCGTGAGGGCGCATGTACTGCCTCTCTCTCACGTGCGCCGCCTCCCTCTTCGCGGGCATTACTGCTTCGCAAAAGGAGGTGACGGCTACCCATGCACTCTTGTTCCGTACCATGGTCTGAACCCCGACGATGAGGTGTAGACCATGAATGAGGAAATATTCAAAGTCATGCATGGCTCTAAAACTCATTTCACCGTTGTTATGGGGGACTTCAACACGAAACTGGGCAAACGGGACGATTATGAGCTGAAAGTGGGGCAATTGGAATTGAACGTTGGAACCACCGGGGCCACTAACTGGACAGTTTTATGGAGAGGGAAGGCCTCTTTATCATGAACTCCTTCTTCAGAAAACTTGAGTACAGAAAATGGACCTGGCAGAGCCCTGATGGTTCAACTAAAAGCGAGATTGACTTCTTTATGTCGACGAAGAAGCAAATATTCAATGATGTCTCTGTGATCAACGCGGTAAAAACCGGAAGCTATCACCGCATGGTAAGAGGCACATTGAATATTAACATCAAGCTGGAAAGATGTTGGCTGATGAGGTCTACGCTCCGTCCAGCACCGATCCAAGTCCAAAACCCTGAGAGCTTTCAGCTCGAACTCCAGAATCGTTTCGAGTGCCTAAGGAGTTCCGTGGACGATTATAACTATGGATTCGTGGAAACTGTCCATACGGTCGGGTCTAAGGTCTTCGAGATCCGTCGTACTAATGGCAAAAAGAAACTCTCTGATTCTACTTTGCAGCTCATTAGCTGCAAAGTAGAATCAGAGAGTTTCTTCAGTCGCGTGGATGTCGCCATTATAAAACGTGAACGTGATACCGGGTCAAAAAAGTATGTCCTTCCCCAGGATACCCCTATCTCCTTACCAATTTTTCTCAAGTCCATTCCGTTATTAGGCGTGAAAAGGTACTTAAACCTTCAAGTGTCAAGTAATTAACACAACTACTTGTCTATTGTTATCAGACTCAATGAGTCTGCCTAATAGCCGAGGGGATCAGACAGATTTACTTTCGAATTTATAATATTAGACTGGATTATTTTAAAGTTTGGTTTTATGACCGACAGTTGTATTCGCAAATCTGAAGCTGTATCCAATCTTGGCTTAAATTCGTTCATGGTTTATCTAAGTGTTAGCTGAAAAGCCTGCTGCTCAACGAAACGTTGTAACAATAGGAAGCAAAGTTAAAATAGCTTTTTTGGCTACTCTTAGGTATTCACTTCTAGCCAATGGCGTATTTTAAGATTTGGCGCCCGGGGCCCATACGATTTGCTGCCCCGTAATTTAACAAAACAAATAATGAAAGAATGAACGAAGTGAAAATTTTAGCATTAAAACCCGGTTAACTACCGCGCGGCCCCTATAAGGGCCATTACAATATAAAATTAATTGTGTCTCATTACCCGGGATTTGACACTAAAAGGTAACTCATCCGATAGCACTTCAGATGAATTAGATTTCCACATAAATATCACATCGATAAATATGTGTAGTGATATTATGTATAACAGCGAACCCTGCTTCTTAGTAATATGACTATATAATATAATATAATATAACAATGTTGCATATGAGAAGGCATAGAAAATTCTGGAAATGTCTGAAGGTCTCCATTTGGTCACGAGTTCAACTTTATGATGTCACTAACTACTTATACCATCTTCGTCTTTACAATTTCTAGAGTAAAATTAATTCATTACATTTCGAAAGTTAAAAAGCCGTTTAAATTAGACCAAGATAACAGAAAACTAAAAAATAACACATAATTAACAAGCCCAAATCGCAGTCGGTGTCTAGTAAAAGAACGATGGCAATTTGGGCTTACTGCATCAAACTGTGTGAGGATTACAGCCAAATTGATTTAACTCCTGAAAAATATGGGTGTCCTATTCGAGGGGAAGTTTGGCATTAATTCCTTCTGCACATGTGGCTTCCCCGGTACCTCATTAACAGCATAACTATGTGAAAGTCTATTAACTGCTCCCAAATTACAATGATAATTAATATTATTTTTATTTTTTACAACGTCTCACATATTCTCGTCATTATTTGACATTTTACATAAATTTTAATATCGACTATTTATTAGTGATTGTCATTAAAATCATGTCACTTGATTCAAATAGGTTCATTTTATTTATGTAGATTATTTTACATATGTATTGTGAATGAGAGAACGTTGTAGGCCTTACAGACTAGATTTGTAGACGATTTTCTATTCTGTTTTTTTTATTCCTCTAAGTACCTGGTACTTATTGACAGGCCTACACTGTCCTACCATACCTATTATCACTGTAATCTGAAAACATTGTAAAAGACAATTATTTTTTAAAGATTAATTGTGGAGTTTGCCGGCTCTTCTCCATAGGAAGCCACAAATTGGAGCCGTGCACCTAGCTTCTGACGTTTCATAAGTGCCCATGCAGGTTTATGTGAAATAAAATATTTTGATTTTTTGTTTTTGAGTGCAAAACTGTTTTGCTCGAATTTAATTACTTCGAACCGAAGGTCCGATACTATGTTACTACGATGTCTTGTTACATCGACGACACTAGGTCGATGTAACGTAATATCGATAAATTCCTATGCGAACAACTTTACACCGATGTGTTAATACACGGTATGACAATACTTACAGAACGGTCTCTAGGTACCTACTGTCATACCGTATATTTATACCCGATAAATCGGTACCTACTATATCCTATTATCATAAATAATATTATACAGGCAGGAGGAACAGAGCACAACCCGGGAGTGCTGCAGCGGTTGCACTTGTGCGTACCCGACCGTTATGTGTGGAGGCGATCAAGGCGATGGCCCCCGCCACTGCTGGTCGTACCATCAGCCAGAACCAATTTGCTGGCTAAAACCCCTCTGACTCGAACAATTCGCACTATCAATTACATTCAGGTCGAATTGTATATATTTACATGTTACTGGAGTGAATTCGCAAAAGTACTATTGTTTATAATAGGTTACAAAATATAATGATCCTTGTTTGTGTGCTTTAATTTTAATTTTATTATTAGGTATTAGGCATTAGGTTCAGTACCTGTACGGATAGCTTTAAGGCCTTTAAATAAATAAATAAATAATTGTAAAAGTTTGTATGTTTAGATGTTTGGATATTTGGATGTTTGTTACTCAATCAAGCAAAAGTGGCCAAACGGATTTGGATGAAATTTGACACACTGATAGTTTATAACCTGGATTAACTAACACATAGAATACTTTTCATCCAAGCAGTAGGTACGTTCCCGTGGGATATTTTGCGACTTCCAAGCGCGTGAAGCCGCTGGCAAAGGCTAGTTTGATAATGTACAGAGCGAAGTCCGTTAAGGAATCCCTGTTCTTGCTTCTGTATTATATTCACATCTTTATCCGAATATAAATACATAGCCTCGTTACAGTTTTGTTGTTTCCATAAGTGTCTGTATGACAAAGTATACTTCTGTAAATAAAAAATCCACTTTATTGCATTTAAGTAGATACGTGTGTATGGGTGTATACGGAAGACGGGCGTATTAAGTTACCCGACGATTAAGTGGGTTGTCGACAGTGAGCATGATTCACATTTTACCCCGACTCCATTACTTTTTCGGTGAAAAGAATGTGCAGCGGGGCAGCTGAAAAATGTACAGCAGTCGAAATATTGCGACGCGTATCTACAGAGCGTACATGTGTTCCCGCTGAGAACGGTAATGTATGGACTTTATGCTGGAGCCTTAATAATACGCACAATAAAAGTTACTAAAATCAGTCATGTTCTCTTCATATTTCAGGATAACTTATGTGCAACATGAATGTTTTTGGAAAATACTCAATCATGCTCTTATATTATTCACACACCGAAACAGTGCAGTTGTAACGTCAAAAATATCGAGGTAAATAGGAAGTACCGAGTCCATAAATTATAACCGATGACCGAGAGATTTTGGTAAAAATAATGTATTTGATAGCCCCGGGCGCACAAAGGTATCTATGATTCCACGGTTGGAGATTTATTTTAACTGTAATTATGAAACCTATTCGAAGATAACCATACGTGTGTGATTTTGGCCAACAAACGATTTAATGAATAGGTAGCTCAACTGCTAATTGAGATCTATTACTCGTATCTATACTATTAAATCAAGGTCTAGCACATATCGCATGCATATCAGTATGCAGTTAGGTAGAAACAGTGATTTGAAACTTGCATAATAATTCGAAGACCGTCTGAATCTAGACGTTATAATATTCTCAACTCACCCAAATCTTAACAGGTTCATTTTCGACACATTCCGTTTGAAATGTATTCTATTAAATATCTGCTTGTGTCGCAATACAGCGGGGACATTATGCAAACACATACGAGGACGTGTATGCTAACTTAATAGATATGCTACTGAACCCGAAAGGATCAAATTTCAATAAAACCGAACAGCACATAGCATTAGTCTTCCTATTACTTGTAACACATAATGTTTGCGAGATACGGTCTCATTGAATGGTACATTTAATTTTCTATTCAATTTCTTATCTGTAAATGTATGGCACAGTTATATTGGTAACGTGGGAATCGTCATTGATTCACTCCGGATTACTTCGATGACTATCGGTAAGAAAAATAAATTAATAATAACTTCGATATTGGGCGATGTAATCTCTGTGAGCTTCCGAAATGAGATTGCTGACGCGATAATATAAAGTGATGGTACAGCTTCTGGGGGTAATAGATCTTACGACTTGTAGTTGTGTGTGTGGTGTCATTGACACGGTTTTTGAACACTTTAATTATTGAATTACATCTTTACATATGTTCTTTTTTTCTACAACAAACTTACCGCTTAAAATTAGTGCCAAGGCGTTTCTAAAAACTCGTCGAGCTTTAATAAGTTCAGTCAAAAGGTGATAAAACTGCACTATGTAGTGACAAGTTGTCAGTTTAAAGAGTATAACAGTAATTAGTAAAACAGTAATTATTTTCTATAGTTGACTTTTGCGTTCGTGGTATGATTAGCAGTTGCTCTACATCCTACTTTTTATACTTGCAGATTAGTGGCTAAGATAATAAATTACCTACGTCTTTAGTTAATTAAATAAATGTTTTAACCATAAACATCTCTCAATAGAATCTCATTATCTGAATGCAGTCCGAGAAGGGCTGCGATGGTGCAAACATGCGTACCTATCCTATTTCAAGTATAATACTCGTATGCTTCTCACATTCTCACCTTGCTAGTCAGCGTTATCCTTCCTTTCTCTTTCCCTATCGTCATAACACAACAATAAAATCAGCTGTTTATTATCTTACATTACAAGTGTTCGAACACAAAAATCACTTCTTACGACAAGCACGGCGCTGAGGCGGGGAGCGCAAGCGCAGCCTGTCGCACACTAAAACATTACACTTTATGGTCACTTGTCTAATAAAACAATCGAATAATTCGGTTATTAAGCCTCTTAAAACATGCTACGAGAGGTCTTTTGTCAGCGAAAAGTTTATTGATTTCATATAAATGGGATAATAATAAGACAATAACCACTCACATGTTATGTTTTGCGCGCGAGATTGCGCTTAACGCTTTTATCTTAAGACTGATTAAACTGTACTTTGCGGAAAAATATAACACGGAAAAGCTTTTATTTTTCTTTTAGGTTCATTGTCGTTGATATAAACAGCGAAGTAAGAGTATAACAAGCGATAATGCTCGTGAGCAAGATAGAGTGCGTCCGCGCGGCCTCGCTGCGGAATAAATGCCGTAATTAAGTGAAATTATTATAATTCTGTTTCAGAATTAAATGGATGTCACAATATCACGCCCTTAAGTAACCGTAAATTCATTAAATATTTAGTAGGTATCTTGATTGTCTACATAAATGGTGTCGCATGTTTATTATGCATAATTTCTTGCGTATTAATCGTTTTGCATAGTTTTGTCCTTTTTGCTGCCAATAAAGTGTGACAGAAAAAAATGTCCTTTCTGTAAAAGTACTGATTTTAATTACACTCCATTAAGCGAGAATACCGCTCTGATAAAATGTGTTTAAATAATTAAAGTAATTAATTTTCAAATTTGTTTTTAAGTTATTTTAGCGAATAAGGCGTCATTTACTCACAGTAAACACGCAACAGGCCAATACTATACTTGGAAAGATTTCGCTTTTTTACATATTTGGGTCCAATGTGATATCGAGTGTGAGCGTAGATATCAAAAGCGGTAATCCTATCTGTTATCAGTCCATTATGGTCGCAAACAAATGACGCAGCTTAAAGTCTTAAAGCTTTTTAACGGAGTGAGAGTCGTGAGTCGTCGCCGGAGTAATTAGCCGCGGAGTTGTTTGTGCGCCCGCGCCGCGCCACAGAACATGTAATGTAAGATGTACCGGGACAATGAGCCAGCCAGCACTCGTCCGTAGGTGCCGTTATTAATTAAGTCGACCAGATTTACAGCTCGCTGTACGTTGGGTATTCTTTAAATCCTATTTCGAGTTAGTAATGTAGACTAAGCTCTATTACTTGCCCATCGATGATAGGCTATATATTTTATGCTTCTTCAAGGCTAATCATGACGAATGGATATATTATTCTTGTCAATATACCAACTTTTATTATTTTTGATCTGTAATAGGTCGCAGGACCAGGCTTAGAATTTATTGCTTCTTAGCCGAGCCATGTAAATAGTGCAAGCTCGATATCGCTTGTAGTTGTGTGACCATGTGAACATAGGCAGCCTTCCGTACAGGTTTGGACCATAGGGCAATATATCATTATGTTGTTTTGTGAATTAGCGAGCAAACAAGCAGTGGACTGCAAAATGTTATAGTGCCTACAACTAATTCTCACAACGCCTCTGGCAGCACCAGCTCATACCTAGATATTGTTGACATTTGTATAAATTTTCCGTTTAAAACCAATTAAAACACTATATAAAAATTGCATGTTTTGTTAGGACAACGCCATAATGATTTAAAAACAAACTAACAAACAAACATACAAGTGAAGCTAATATAAAGCGTGTAAAAATAAGCGCCGCGCGATGAATATGATGAAAATTTACAAATAAACAGACTGTACCCACTCATGATTGCAGCCTTATTCTTTGACGACATTTAGCCGAAAATATTGTCAGTATTGTGACAAATTGTGAGATAAGGACTTGTGAGATAAATATATCGGTCACGAGTAAACCAGACACAGTGCTGTTGCATGCGGTGGTCGCTTCGACGCATCTGTCGCGACCACGGGCCAGTGTCGTCATCTCGAACCACTCGTTCATTCACTCAAATATTTAACACACAGTTCTAAGATCCGGTAGGACTATATTTACATAAGTAATATTAAAAATAAAAACAAAACTAGTGCACGATTTAACAGGACTTAGGTATGGCAGTAAAAACGAGACGCACAAGGCCATCCAATATCTGCAACGTGCAATTTTTGTAAGTTATTATTTAAACAAAGATAACAGGCGGGCTCCGATATGTAATTCGTGAATACTAAACAAAAAGTTTCGACCAAAGGCTAATCTGGATCGGCAGGTAACCTACTTATATACATACCTATTGATTGAAACCTTCAGACTTCAATACCCGACTGAACTCGATGCTTAGCGATAGACATTCGTTGGCACATCGACACCAGACGACTGCCACTTTAGGTACAAGTATTTATATATTTTTTTTTTGTTTTATGGCGAGTATTTTAATAGTATTATATTTTTTGTACTATAGCGTTATAAATAATTGAAATGCTAAACAAAAAATGTAACGTCTTACTAACTGCAACGCGATAATTAAACCGTTGATCAGGTTAGTAACAAATTCATTTAGTAATTAGCTGTAAACTTTTTACTTTACTTATTAACTGCTCATTAATAATACTTTTATCATTTAACCAGATGAATGCACATGGCTACTTAAGAAAAGTTACATTACTAGTACCATTTCAATTCGAAATAGTTAAGAAACTTTCAATGATGCATTTCGCAATGTTAATTTGATTATAATATAATCGACTGTTGAAATAAATGATAAGTTAGTTATATAGTCAGCGACGAGTAGTAATGGATAAATAAATAAAACTTTGCTACAAGCTGTTTAAAATCAGCATCTTATAGAAATGCATTCATTTAAATATTTGTGTGCAAGGTGTTCGATTATATTATTTTATCCTTAACACTGTGGAAAATTTCCGAGTCGTTAATACTTGCCCATTATTCTTTCTCTTATTGACATACTACAAGATTATTACCTACATTATTTTTGTTATGGACGAGCGTGATCAGTTTTCTTTTTAACAATACTTGGCTATAGACAAAACAAAAGCGTTAGAAAAGGAAAGTACTGGTATTTCGTTATTCTTATTTGTTTCAGCTTTTTATCGATAAAACCACCCCATTATTCACCATCAGTAAGGTCAAAAATAATTTTCAATGTAGATAATACTAGCTTTACCAGCGGCTTCGCTCGCGTGCAGCTTGAAAATGATCCCATGGGAACGTTCTACCGGGATACAAAGTATATTATGTGTTAATCCAGCATCCTAATTGCGTAACTCACGATTCATCATAATTTGTTTCGTTATGAAATAGATAGCTAAACCATTGCTTCATTTGTTCGAAAAGTGTGTCTGCTCAGCAACGTAAATAACGCAATGAATATTGTTGAAATGTCAAAATGAAACCGATTATGATTAATCGCGTGTTACGCAATTAGGGTGCAGGTCATGAACTACCTGTGTGCCACATTTCATCCCAATTCGTTCAGTCATTTTTGCGTGAAAGAGTAACAAACATGGATCCTTCCATCCATCCTCACAAACTTTTACATTTATAATATTAAGTAGGATATTATCTTCTATTTTTTCACTGTCCCTAAAAAGAGAGGTTACGACATCTTAGTTACACATCAAATAACATTGGTAGAAAGATATATTCTTAATTAATCATCGGCCATCCATAGTAGTTGTGTTCAGTGGTTTATATTGATGAAGTAGAAATAATTATTAAAAAACTATGGAGCAGCCGGTGAGGGCGATAGCATCGCAAAAGACGGAGAACCTGCGCAGACGCAGAGGTGTACTACACCACAGATAGTCCTTTGTTCTCTTTTTTGTAATTTCCAAGTTAATTAGGCAGTTTTTACCGTTAATAGTACCTATCTACAAAACAGTAATTTATTTAATACGAGCCACATTAACAAAATAAAACACTTCGTTTTGAAACTGACAAAGTTAAACGGTGTAATAACGACACACGGTACTCGTGCTTACAACTTTTATGACTAGAATTAATTTACGTCATGGGTTCTCGATTTTTCATGTCTAAGGGTTACATAGGAAAGTCGTTAAACAGTAAAGTAATTGAAGCTTTTCACTCTTGTTTTATTTTATGATTCTTCTAGACTTACATATATGATGCAAATAAATAAAATTTAAGTGTCTGTTTGTAATGTGAAAATAACAGCTTTTTACTAAATGCGTATGAAAGTATGTAGGGTACTTATATAGAAAAATACATTTTTTTTTAAATTTTGGTGTATCTGACTGTCTGGTCTGTTTGTTTGTTTTGGCTTATCTCCGAAACGGCTAGACCGATTTTGACGGGACTTTCACTGGCAGTAAGCTGATGTTATTAGGGGTAACATAAGCTTTTTTTGTAGGGCGAAGCTGCGGGCACAGCTAGTATAAAACAAGATCTTAGTAGCCGCAGTTCAAAAGCGTTACTTACAAAAATATACCAGAGTTTTTCTTCAGCAATTTTCTTTTAATCACGTAGGTATTATTAGTTCTGCTCTATTGGTCGCTAATCGTTATACGCTTTATCATGAAGCCAGTATCCATTTCTACAATCTGCTACATATTTATGTTATTCACAAACGAATGCCATTAGCGTATTTCTACCGATACCTGTGTCATAGGTAGGTACCGCACATCATTTATGTAATTTTCAGAATGATTTGTGCGTGCACAACTGCATCAGCGCGTTAGAAACTGCACTCACAAAGCTACTACAGATGTCTATAATCAACATTACGGACTGATGCAAGCACTCTGAATAAGCATTAGCCACAGTTTTCCGGAGTCGGCTGCATACAAAATGGGTCTATTCTAACATCTAGCTGTGTCATGCTTCCCTGTAAGTACATAACGTGGGTGCACATTGAACTAAACAGCACGTTCGTCGATCTGTTTAATTTCGCAATAATTTCTTTTATCGGCGGTCAGTGGTTAGATTTCCGTGTGCGCGGGCGCAGTGCACGAGTCAAGCGACGTGGTGCGATGAACGTGTGCGATACCATTCATTAGGCGGCGCGGGCGCAGGGCGCTCACGCGTCAAATTAGCCTGAGCCGCGCTTAATTAGACGGAGCAACGTCGTCGCCTGCCCCCGAGCACCCCACGCCGCTCCATACAGACGCCCGCCGTGCACTCGCCTGAACATGATTATCTTAATGCCCACATACTATCTGAAACCGACGAGTTTAATCCATGCAAAATGAGATATATTAAGGCCACTTAGTCCACCCAATAAATAAACATAAATGCCATATTTTTTCTTAGTCTACAAACATTCCTCTTTTATTTTTTCAGTTAATATACGCCATCCTTATAAATATCTAAAAATATTTGCAAAACTGCGCTATTGAGTTTAATTAAAGGACAATAGCGAGGATCAGCTGCTAGGACCGTTACACGGCGGCACGCGATGAAACGCGCATGCGCGGCGGGCGGCGAGGCGTGCGCAGGCGCAGGCAGGGACGCAGCGCACCCGCCCGCCTTGTGACTTAGGTCAAGATCGCTCCACGATCATGCCAATTACCAACTTGACACACAATAATTGTAACGCCTCGTCTGTCGTCAATTAGTTACAACTAGCTGACAGCATCTTGCCGGTATTAACAAACCAGTTAGACCACTAGGCACGCGATAACGATGTTATTTAAAGATGAAGATCGTAATTACTTTCGAAGTTATTATATTGTATAAATTATTTAAAAAATTGTGAAAAGGCATCCGATATGCGGATACGATTATCCACTGCGTCACCAGACACCTACCTGCAGATAGTTATATTAATGTCTGTCAGACGATAATTATATCTAGGATACCTGTGGAATATTACCGTGATACAATTTCCAGTTAGTGCGGTACATACGTTTTATACAATGCAACAAAGTGGTTAAGCTACAAAAAATTGTTTACCAGTCGACAGAACTTGCTCGAAAAAATATTTTTACGAGTAAATAAATTGTTCAACTATTGCTGAATAAAAACACAAGCGACGTTAAGTCGGTTCCTAGCCTAATATTTCTATATATGAAGCATATATAGTGGAACAATTAGCGTAATTACGAGAACGGTTTCTATGGGCAGGTGTAAAACATCGACCACTCATAATTCCTAGTAACGGCATTGGCTTAAGGCGATACTAGGGAAACGTGCTACTAGGCAGCAAAATTACTGGTTCACCATAATAGATCCTTTGGTAATTCTAAGCACCTTTGGCCGGCATTTTACTAGCAAAAATTATACATTGTGCATTAGGAAAATCATTTTCAGATCTTACGACGTACTTACAGGTGGATTTATCAGCTTAACTAGAAACTGTTTAATATTCTCGTCATCGTATAGATTTTAAACTTGCCGTTTAATGTTCTTTAGTCAATAATTTGTTTGAGCTCAGGTGTTCTTAATTACGATAAAGTAAATGAGCAATACTTAAATAAGTTTATTGAATTCCTAGGTAGAATTTAGCAAGGAAACGTCGCCGTTACTGACACTTCCTTGCGGTCTCAATATTCTTATTTTACGGTACATGACGTTAGACTTGCTCTTACTGAAAACCAATAAAAAACATGTCCATCAGTATTCTCACTAAACCGTAATAATTATTTCCTAGGTGGTGGATCTATGCTAGTTGCAGTTCTAATCCGTAGGTGATAAATCTTCTGTTACGAGCTTTTCCATTTCCGAAACACAGAAATATTATGAAACAGAACGGTTAATACTGGTAGTTCACTTTATAGTTCTGTTAATTCTAATCATGCTTAAGCAACAAGTTCAATCATAATCTTGCATTAGCATTCCTTCTGCGAGCTCAACAGTGACTGACTGATTGTGACTTTATGACAAATAAGATACAGATAAATAATTAATCGTAGCGGCGTAGCGCAAAGACAGCTAAGATCGTCCGTCGTGTTGTTACCGCGTTATAAACAAGGCGAGACACAGCCGACACAGGGTAGATTGTAGTACTGCTTTGTTCTCGTGATCCGTTGCGAGCTCACTGTTGGCAAAATCTCGCGGCACATAAATTTGCCAGGTTCCGTTGTGAAAGCCAATATTCTTTGTGGCGCTGGCGAGGTCTATTTCTAACATTAAATAAATTGCACCGATATTACAAGAACGAATCGGTGGAACTTGTTCTAGGCGGACGTGTCTGGTCTATACGCTGCATCGCAAACATCAATTTCGTGTTGCCTACTTTTAGAGTTATTAACGAAAATTCGTTTTGTTTTATATTTTTTGTACGGTATCACTTGCCACCACTCTATTACCACTCTATTTACTATTGCTTACCACTCTATTTACTTGTGGTGATTTATCGGGTTGTATCGATGTGTTTTGGCTGTTTTTTTAGGTGTTAGTATTTTTTAAATGGTTGGGTTCACTTAAAACCAGCTTAGCATGTTGCCGTTTAATCATTGTCTATTTATCAATATTTTGTCATTTAAATTATACAGATGCGTGAGCGTAGTTTTCAATTTGTTACATGGCATTCATGTAAACTATGAATCATCGTTAATAAAATCAAGGTCGTTAAGCCCAAGCTACTATTCTTCTATCATATAAGTAACGTATTTAATATTCACATACTGTCAGCAGAACCATAATGTAAGCCGATTTGCCAGACATAGAGGTGTTGAAAATTTATTTAGAACAGTTATTAGCGTCGTGCTGCGCCAATATAAATGGATTAGACATAATAATCACCAAAGCTGGCCGAAATATACCTAACTGTTACCAATAAAACATTATTTCTGGTCTTAACGGAAATTAGTTTTTATTAACAGTATTCCGCATCCTGTTACTAAGATGCATTTGAGATAGTCTGTAATTAAAAGATAATATTAAGACATTAAAATATTAATTTAATTATACAATTAAATGTTTGACAGATCAATTAATTATTAACAGTATCGAGTACCTAGGTCAGTCTGCATCATGGCCAAACATATTTTTTTAGGCAATTCATTTAATTACATAGATAATTAGGTACCTACTGAGATCGTTTCACCAAAACCGTCTATGAAGAGTACACTATACCTAGTAGTATACTATAGCGTTATGACAACACTTTTTATGTAAAAGTTAGTAAACTTGGAGTGTCTGTACAGCGTAGGCGTTGACCCACCGTAGACGCTGAGCGAACACGGGTAGTTTCTATGCACTCATTAACTAAATAGATTCTGACAAAGAAACACTTTTAGTTTTAAATGTTTGGTGTTATTTTGATTCTAAAAAACTGATGACACTTTTACAGACTTTTACTACACGTCAGTAAGAGACGTAGGGTTTACGCGGCGTCAAAGTGTCGACCATGGTCCCATGTTATGGAAATTTAGTGCAAATTCTCTTTGTCAAAGTCCGTACTAGATGTAGTATGGAGTGTCTGTTTATAATGTCATATGGTATTTTTTACTAGATGCATAAGAATGTACGAGTATATACTGTACTTATAATAACAACAAAAAATGGTTTATCTGTCTGTTTGTTCCGGCTAATCTGCAAAACGGTTGGACCGATTTTGATTAAACCTTCACTGGCAGATAACTGATGTTATAAGAAGTAACTTTTACTCTTTTATTTTAGAAAAAGAGTTAGGGTTCCGCGCAAAACAATTAAAACCCATGAAATCCAGTAGGTAAGCCGCGAACGATGTCGCGGGCACAGCGAGTTTTTAAAATTTGACTGTCGAATGAATGAGCTTCGTACAAACCTACTTACAGATATAAAATCAACGACAACCATCCTAGACGCACGGGTCATTGTTAAGATTTTTTTAAATTAAGTAGCTACGTCTTTTGACACTGAATGACTTTTCCGCTTTTCTTGTATTTAAAAGAGAAAATTAAGGTGTTAATCTCAAGTTAGCCATTCTTTTGAAGTCACGTAGATAGGTATTTTATCAGACATAGAAATATCACTTTTATTAAGTGTTTAGATGTTCGCCGGAAAAGCTAGACGTAGGCCAAACTCGTTGGTTGAAGTAGGTACCTATACCTACTAAAAACAAAATTAATGAATTATTTCAACTTAAAGAATTAGGTATGTTCAGAATTTACAACAACAAGGTTTACATTTCTAACAATTGTAACAAACAAGAAACAACAAACGTTAGAATTGCTCAAAACCATATCAAAATATGAGATGTTGCGTTGGCGGACGACACGGCTATTGGCACGCTTCTGTTTGATTATTTACAACATTTATCGCTTTACTAAACGCCTGCATCGAATGAGACAATATTCTGCAACATCTTGACTAACACAAATGTGTAATTTTCCATACATACCATATGCAATAATATCAATAAGTTAATTTTAGAATTAGATTCTGCCCACGTTCGAAACAAACGTTTTCGAATTATGCTGTATCTGAAACTAATTTATAGCTCAATTCAGAAAGAGGTATTATGTGTTTAGATAGTACATTAGTACAAACAGTGCGCTTCCAATTATTTACGACAGGCTCGCAGTGCCCTCGGGCTGAGTTTCACCACACTTTATGGACGAGCGTCATTACGTGCCGTTGCTCAACTTTGACGCCTTTGATTATTCGATAATAACGCACACATAATTATAATGCCTATTTATTACTTGCAGATTAAAAAACAATTTTAGTCTCACGATGTAATGTGATATTAATTCCGACAATAGATGGACAATATAGTGACGTAATCTGAGTTTGGGCCTTAGGCTATTCAGTTTTATAAGAATGATTGAAAGGCAATCAATTCACAGAATCTGAAGTAATTTGTACGGAATGGATAATATTCCTACCTTGACAGTAAAAATTAGGCTTCGTTTCAATATTAACCCAAAAATGCTTGAACGTTTTAGCTATAATTCAAGTGTGTCTTACATATTTAACATGTACCTAGTGGCTTTATGTGAAGCATTCACATGCTCTTTAATTAAATTAATATAGCACACAATAAAGGTACGTAATATTAAGAGCACATCGAACCGCTCGATCATGCCGAGGCTGCGCGTGCGCCCCCGCCTTCGCAATGATCCATATTCCATCTATCACCACGCTATTATTTATAGCGCCAATTATAATGGAGTCAGTATCTAATGGTTCACTTCTTTATTTATCGCCTATCCGAATCACAAGTACATGTATTGTTTATAATAGTTATAAAACAGCCAAGTTAATTTATTAGACGGCTTGTCAATAAAACCTTTTTTTCTATGAGACCAAATTGGTACCTAACAAGACCTTGCAACGTGCGGTGTTTGTTTTTTCAAACAATTGTGACTATAATGGTCTGACTTTGTCTCTTCTCTGAAATAGAACCGCGCGTACTGAACACCTTGAGATACTATAAATTATTCCAGCATGTGCATTCAAGCGATATGATCAATACACTAATCAGTTTCGCTTGATGTTTTATCTGCACGTGTTAAACAACATTCAATCGAATAAATACTATTTTCTTAAATCGCATGCGCATTGCGCTCTGCAACGTACAGGTAGCTAATAAACGTACCATTTTACTTAATTAAGAAGACTCTATGTCGTTCTGCCGTCGGTGCAGACAAAGTTTACACAACATTAAAACGTGATAAAGCTCCACAAAGCCTCCATTATTGTAGCAAATGACAGGCGTTTAATTAACATAGATACTGCGCCCGAGTTAGCGGCGGCGGCGCAGGCGCATCGGTCGCGACTCGCGCGTTGCCAGTGCTGCCACTCGCATCGCACGGGTTATTTGTGTCGATAGCGCTATTCGTGCCAATGCTAATGAACACGCCAATCTCGGATCTCGTATACTCGTCAATTTCAAACTATAAGGTATACAATTTATAACGACAGGATTTTATATTATATTTATGGCCAAAGGTGTTTAATATCACACCTAGATATATATTTTAAATGAATTAATATGCACACAGCTATACATACGTATAACCTAGGTATAGGTACTTGTTTTCGAACTTTATAAAAATAATTGTGAGGTCGTATTTTTGATGTAAAATATTAATGGACCACAGCATACGTAAAGTAATATGAATAAACTTTTACGATGTATTCATGGTCTGAATTGACCATTTCGAAAGTTTAAAAAGATTTGCTTGCGAATAATAAAATTTCACTATAAAAATCAGAAACGTACTTAGTAGAGATTTTTATTGCAATAGTAGGTTATTGTTTAACTCCAAGTGCAGTAGTACAAATACTGATTTACTGAAGTCTGAGAACTGACTAGCTACAAAACACCTTTGCATGTGCAGCATAAGCAGCATTTTAGCAATAATATAAACAATAATCTGTAAATATCGGACTATCGGCTCCATCAGTGTTTTCCTAAACTTGACTGAATTCAAATCAACAAGTAGATAATTAGCTAACTAGCTAATTACCTACTTCTGTGTGAATACCTGAGGAGAATTATCTAGAATACCAATTCTGTAAGACCTACGCTATCATCTATGACAACAAAACCTTATACATTTAAAATGTAAACAAACTGTCTCACATTTTCTAAAAGTGTGATCAGCTACCAAAATAATTACGAATCTAAATTGAAGTCGGAAACGCCTATTTTCGATAGTCCCTATAAAATCAAAAATCATGGGAACGTTTATAATTCTATGTACCCAAAGCCTGCACCTGCCAGCTTTTCGTATAGACAAACCGCAGAATCAATGGCGATAATTGTACTCAGAACGAAAAGCAACCGAAACTCACGCTCCACTTCAACACACGTGCTTAATAAGCATTAAAATAATTGTGAAGCGGTTTTATATACAGTTAATTATTATAATAAGACCAAAATATGGGGCCCTTTGTGGCCACGTGCTACGCTCCACCGCTTTCCACTAATTTGTGATGTCCTGTTAAATGCAACGCGGTACATTCCTCCCTGTAATTTGGTAGTAAAGTTACACCAAAACTGGACGCGAACAATAAATTGAAAGTATATATATCTGCTTATAAATTGAATATCAATTAAAGTCGCATAAGTTTGTAACGTGCATCTGAGGTTACGATAGTCGTCGTTACTCGAAGAGATGCAGGCAAGAGAACATACGCAATAGTCGTTTAATCATCATTTCGGTAATTTATCAGTCAGTCGCGACGTGTTTTATCCGATGCCGCAGATGATTTTAATTTGGTTTTAACGGCGTCAGTATTCAAATTTATATAATCAATCACCGGATTGTTATGAAAGTGTGCGATACGAGACGATTTCTCGGCCAAATTTGCATCATCGCTGCAACGAGGTTAACATTGTAGTAACGGTGTGGTGTAGGTACCTATGTACCCCACACGGGTTGCGAGCTTACACATAAAACGGACATCGAACTACTATCAACTGAGGTTTATTCCATCTCAGAGTCGTAAAATGTTTCAACTTGATCCTATTTTTATCCTCGTTATTGGTATCATTTTACATGAAATATATTTCCGACAAATGTTCTAGAAACTGTCTTCCTTATTGTGTCCACTTTCAATTAAGTGTGCATTTTATTATCAGTCGTTTATCGCTTCTGTACTGGCTGCTGATAGTGTCAACAAAAACAGGATGTGATTAAATTGAGTACTTATAAACGTCTGAATGCACATTAACCTTAGTTTTAAAGTTACAATTAGGTAATCTAATTTCAAAATTTAATAGGTACTGTCCATAAAAATAATGAAAAATTATTTTAATTACCTGAGTTAAGATATTAATAACTATGTAACCTCTCACTTTATAGAGCTTAAGTAATATCTACAGCAATAATTCTCGCTAATGACCGAAAACTAGAAAGGTGCCGGTCGTAGGTATCTATCTCGGATGCAACATTTCACTTGGTTCGTTATGAGATCAGTCACATCGTGTCCTTAATTATACATTTATGCAAATAGTACGAAATATATATAACAAAACTTTTTAATATCTGCGAAATTTATTCACATCTGCGAAATATAGTGACGTAACTGACGCGACGTGCATTTGTGATATTAAAATGCCTCTCACGAATCCCACATACAGCTGTGCCTATGCATTTGGAATTCTTTATTTTTATTTTATTATGTAATTTCAGAAAGTGTTACAGTTCTCAAATTGATACAGTAGAATTCATAAAATATTATGATAATGAAATATGATAAATGGAAAAGATTTAGATGTCAATCGTATTAGGGTCAATATTTGTATCTTTAAGCCGTTTGTGGTTTATCTGATGCAATGAAGTCAGTTCCTAAGAACGACGACAAAAGTGGAGATAATAGGTCTTTACCTATGAAATTGCCGTTTTGTATGAAAAAATTTAAACGAATTTTTTTAATGTATTTTTTATTTGTATTAATCGAAGTAATCACCCATGCAATCAATGCATCTTTGCCATCGCAGTGGCAGTTTATTGATGCCCTTCTTAAAGAAATCAGCTGGACGGGAGGCAACAAATTCTTCAAAGGCATTTTGTACTGCCTCTCGGGTATTGAATTTTTTTCCCGCCAAGAAGTTATCCAAATTCTGGAAAAAGTAGTAGTCTGTAGGCGCAAGGTCTGGTGAGTAGGGCGGATGACGGAGAGCTTCGTTCTTGCAACTTGGAGACCGTCTGCTGTGCAGTATGAGGTCGCGCGTTGTCGTGCAGGAGCAGCGGAGACGAGCGATTGACCAATGCTGGTTGGAGATGTGCCAGCTTCTCCATCATTGTGTTCAGTTCTTCACAGTACACATCTGCAGTAATGCTCACCCCGTTTGGTAAGAAGCTGTGATGAATCACACCGGCGCTAGACCACCAAACAGTGACCATCACTTTTCTAGGGGTAAGTTTTCGTTTAGGGCATTGTTTAGGTGCTGAACCAGGATCCAACCAACTTGCTGAGCACTTGCGGTTATCAAACAGAATCCATTTTTCATCGCAGGTAACAATGCGGTTCAAAATTCCTTCATTTGTGTGTCTGTTGAGCAGTGCAAGGCACGTCTCGACGCGTACTTCGCGCTGACGATCATTGAGTTCGTGGGGCACCCATTTGTCAAGCTTTTTTACCTTGCCAATTTGACGCAAATGGACCAATATTGTTTTGACGCTAACGTCGAAAGCTGCTGCTAATTCAGCCGTAGATTGTGTATCATCAGCTTCCACAATCGCCTTTAATTCGTCATTGTCGACCAAAGTCTTCGGACGACCGCGAGGTTCATTTTTCAGGTCGAAATTTCCAGAACGGAAGCGAGCAAACCAATAACAGGTGGTGCGTTGGTTTGTAGTGTTGGCTCCGTAAACGTCGTTGATGTTGCGTGCCGCTTGTGCCGCGTTGCTGCCACGACGGTACTCATATTCCATAATTACTCGAATTTTTAACGTATCCATGATGACGAAAAAGATTGAAATGCGATGAAAATGTAACACTAATCAATAAACAAATGACTACTTTTGGAAAAAAAAATCCATGTTTTTAAAATAAAATTAATTTGAAATTAGAATTCTTACCCAAACAAAAATTATTTTGATTTGAAATGGCCAGTACTGCAAAACGGCAATTTCATAGGTAAAGACCTAATATTAGCACGTTCACGAGCTTTTGCTTGCAGCTATAAAAAAAAAACTTAATCATAATTAACCATTAGGTAGATACCATATGTGTAAAAAGTAACAATGAGCCTACTTCTTTGATGTCTCGAAAAAAACCGACATCTTTTAATCAGCCGATAGTTCCAAATAAGCTGTGCAAAGTACTCACACCATGTTAGATTGGTAAGCGGCCGCTCGAAACTCACGGTCCTACCCTACACCAGAATTAACCTGTAGCCGGCAATCGCTGAATTTACTCACTGTTTTATTACTGCTGAAATGAAATGTTTATTTATGTAAGTAGATCTTCTAAGAAATTTTTACACGTCTTTATCTTGTTGGTCAATAGGTATTTTTATTAGATAGCGCCAGCATTTCCTAACTGACTAATCCCTGAGAAGAAATGCCGAAACAAACTCGGAGGTCATATTCTCTTTTAAAGTCGAAACATTATTTATTATGATTTTATGTGAGTCTAACATTCCAGGACCATGTCTGGAATGGTCTTTGAAGAAAGAACCATTGAAGCTTTGAGCTGACCTGTCCCAACAGACGGCATGTATGTATCAGCCAACATGTAGCTCACCCCTATTTTCGGGAGCTCAACGACTCGTCACAAGACGGTACCAGATCTGCAGGACATTTGTGTAAGTCTTATACAAAATACTAAAAACCGTTGTTGTAATTCCTACTCTTACATCTATGTTATAGGTTCTTTGTTAGTCATGTGGTCGCAAGCGTGACCGCTGAGCGTGGAGTCTTCTATTATATATTCCAAAAGTATCTGTTAAAAGTGAAAACCAACCCTGTTCAAGTTCAATTCTTTAATCACTCACTAAAGAAAATTAGTAACATATCGTATTTAGAAAATTTCAACTTTATATCTCACCACTTTTTTCAGCAAAACTGTTTGAATTGTAACATTAATAAATTATAAATGAAAAATCATAGACGAAATTCGAGGTTATAAATAAACCTCTATTGTCTTATAACAAACACCTCAATGGTGATTTAAAATTAGAACACCGGGACAAATTTTTCAAAAAATCAGCTCAACGCAGTGAAAATGGAAGTGGCAAATTGGCACGTTTTCTGATGCATTTGTTTACATTTTCATCATTTTTGAAACAGTTCTAAGACAGCGGCTCGTCTCCTCCTTCCTCCTCAGTTCTTCTAACCCGTGCTCATTGCACCTATATAGGGTGGCAGAAATTGACGCGCAGTTTTCAAAAAAAAAAATCCTCTGCTTCATAGAATAATAGAATAGTGCAATATCTACGCGGTCAAGATGTATGGGATATCTAACAGGTTGCGCGTGGATGTCCCTGGCACCCTGTATAATATATCCGATTACTGAAAGCTAGATCAAAGTGTGCTCTGTAAGTACCTATACTTGGACTTAAGTACTTAGTAACTTGACAATTCGAAGAAAAATAATGATACAGAATAGTCGACATCGGCTTTGCTTGCCATATGAAAAATAGAATAGAACTAACTAATAGTGTTGGGGTAGTGAACGATTTTGCGTAAAGATAAAAATGGTTTAATTTTAATTTCGTTATAAAACTTTAAAAATTCGTGTGTAACATGTGGAATATATAACAAATTCTACTATTTTTAATAGCGCATATCACGTTTTTATTTTAGACAAGTTATTAAATTTAAAATATATTTTTTGCATGTAAGTACATTTTGTACAATATTTTAAGTTCATTCGTTCTTTCACCACCTCACTATCTTTTTTTTGTAATAATTTGTAACCCTTCAACTGCGAGTTTTTGGCGGGATCGGGTTGGAACACGTCGCACTAATTTTAATTTTCATGAAATTTTGTGAAATAGCGAATAAAATTTTATAATTTTGGTAGTAAATTATTAAATTTAGTTACATGTGAGTGCACAAGTGTAGTGAAGGTGAAAATAAGTGACTAACGTGAACTTTTCGTGTTCCCCCAAAAACTCATATTAGGTTGTTGTAAAGTTACTACTGCTTAACAATAACTTTGACTTGACTGACAAAGACGACTATGACTGTTTTGTAACTTCGTGCCCGATATCGGGCCATTTACTTGATCGAAAAGAAAAATTACTTGACACTGGCTAAATGCACAAACCGTGCGAAGCCAAAACCCGAAAAAAAAAACACTTCAACTGGAGTTTTTGGCGGGATCGCGTTGGAACATGTCGCACGAATTTTCATTTTCATGAAATTTAGTGATATAGCGAATTAAATTGTATAATTTTGTTAGTGAATTATTCAATTTAGTTACGTGTGAGTGCACAAGTGTAGTAAAGGTGAAAATAAGTGACTAACGTCGACTTTTCGTGTTACCGCTCAAAAACTCCTACTAGATTGTTGTAAAGTTACTACCGCTTTACACTAACTTTGATTTGACTAACTAAAGACGACTATGACTGTTTTGTAACTTCGTGCTCGATTTCGGGCCATTTATTTGATCGAAAAGAAAAATGACTTGACACTGGCTAAATGCACAAAACGCGCGAAGGCAAATCCCAAAAAAAAACCCTTCAACTGTCAAGTTACTGAATACGCTTAAGAGTCCAAGTGAATGAGTTTTTGGCGGGATACGGTTGGAACATGTCGCACGAATTTTCATTTTCATGAAATTTAGTGAAATAGCGAATTAAATTGTATAATTTTGGTAGTGAATTATTCAATTTAGTTACATGTGAGTGCACAAGTGTAGTGAAGGTGAAAATAAGTGACTAACGTGGACTTACCTGTCTGAAAACTTACCTGTCTAAGGAGATCGCTCCAGAACAAGCCGGTTTTGTAAAGGGAAAGGGCACTCGAGAACAAATTCTCATCGTACGCCAGATCATCGAGAAGTCAAGAGAGTTCAATAAGCCCATATTCCTTTGTTTTGTTGATTTCTCCAAAGCATTCGACTCGGTGAAATGGCCGGTATTGTGGAAGACCTTGCTGGACATGGGCACACCGAAACATCTTGTACACCTTTTGAGACGTCTATATGAAGAGGGCACAGCCTCAGTTCGCACAGATGATGTCCTGTCAAGCGACTTCCATCCTAGTGCCGGAGTACGCCAGGGGTGCATTATATCACCGCTCTTATTCAATGCGTACACGGAGCTAATAATGCGTATCACTTTGGAGGACTGGACGGATGGTGTGACAATTGGTGGATACAAGATTGCAAACTTGCGTTACGCAGATGACACCACCTTATTTGCAACCAGTTCGCAACACTTGGAAGAGCTACTGTCAAAGATGGAACGAGTGAGCCATGAGTTTGGACTAAAAATTAATCGCAGCAAGACCCAGGTGATGATTGTTGACCGTGCCAGGAATAATTCGCCTGAAGTGACCCAAATCGCGAATTGCAACGTGGTCCAATCTTATGTCTATCTTGGGGCTCTAATTTCAAACAATGGCGGGTGCATCGACGAGATCAAACGACGTATGGGCATCACAAGAACAGCGATGGACAAGATGCGGAAAATATGGAGGAATAGAAACATAACAAAAGCCACGAAGACCAGGCTTGTGAGGACGCTTATATTCCCCATATTTCTTTACGCAGCTGAAACGTGGACCTTGCGAGATGTGGAAAGGCAGAAAATAGATGCTCTGGAAATGTGGTGCTGGAGAAGAATGCTTGGGGTTTCGTGGACCGAGTTTCGCACGAACGTCTCGATACTTCAAGAACTCGGTATCAGGCAGCGTCTGTTTTCCATAGTACAATCTCGCATCCTGACATTCTTCGGACATGTTTCCCGGCGTGACAATCAGTCCATAGAACGCCTTGTCGTCCAAGGAAAAGTAGAAGGCACTAGACCGCGCGGAAGGTCACCCACTCGTTGGACTGACCAGATCAAGTCTGCCATTGGAGGTTCGGTTAACGAATGCAGCAGGATGACCTCTAGCAGGCAGCGGTGGCGAAATGTCGTGAAGTGCATCACATCTGCCCCTTCCAATACTGCTACGAGTACGTAACGATCACGATCGCTCTGTCAAGAGCGTACCGGATAAGAAGAGAACGTGGACTTTTCGTGTTCCCCCCAAAAACTCATATTAGGTTGTTGTAAAGTTACTACCGCTTTACAATAACTTTGACTTGTGCTTTGACTTGACTGACTAAAGACGACTATGACTGTTTTGTAACTTCGTGCCCGGTATCGGGCCATTTACTTGATCGAAAAGAAAAATTACTTGACACTGGCTAAATGCACAAACCGTGCGAAGCCACAACTGAAAAAAAAAAAAAAAAAGAGTCCAAGTATATGTGTTCAGCACCTGGTAAGCTGTTTTTACTCGTTTTGTTTTCAGCCTTCCTTAATTACTAATATGTACTTACATAACTAAGTTTTCCAGTTAGCAAATATACTTCTTCAAAACCAATTAACTTCGCGTTTCTAATCACTAATGAATGGCCTTATTTAGGCTTTATCTGTAAAGCAGTGTTATTCCCTCTCAAGTTAATGATGATTGTCCGTTGCATTAAGTACCTACTTGTAATATTTTACAACATGTGGTAATGAACATAATGCTTAAGCATGTCTGTGTTGATGAAACACTGCTGCATCTCGAAGGCCTGCATACGTCTTAGTTTATAAGTTTGAGTCAGCTATCCTATAAAGTATTTCACTAGAAGCTTACACAGGGTTGTGGCTCGAGAAGTCACGAGTTTTGTAAGTCATCAGTCTATCCTTTTTCTAACTGTATAGGAGTCGGCTTCCGGTCTAACCGCATGTAGCTGAGTACCAATATTTGCATGGAGCGACTGCCTAACAACAGTTAGGTACTCAATAATACGATATCACTTGGTATGCCTGGTTGTCACATTTTGTGGCTTCTGAGTACCCGCAACTACTGTCAAGAAACCACGAATGACAGCCGGGACCAACGGCTTAACGTGCTTTCCGAGGCACGGAGGGGTCTTGGTATGTAAGGATGGTCACCCATCCACGGACCAACCGCGGCAAGCGAAGCTTAACCTGATCGATCGACTCGTGCGGCTGTTATTACGAGCCCCTTATTTTGAAAGTATCAATACTTATAATTCTTTGAACAGCCAACATCGTTGAAAAATTATCTAATTACTATGGAAATAGAAGGTCCATAATCTTAATGATCAAACAGGATACTGTTTTATTAATTATAAATTTTATGCTAATAGGAAGATACGGTAGAATAAAATACCTGTGCGATTTAGGTTACATAAATAATTAATCTAGACACAATTTTGTTTTTTTGTTTTTAGGCGTGGTTCGTAAAACACGAGTTTTCTAAATATATGTTGAACGAATGTACCAGTTCTCTTTACTTACAGATTCTCATAATTACAAAGTACCTAAAGTCATCACTGCAGCTCAAAGTGCTCTAATAGTTAATTAACCTCTACGAAACTTCGATCAATTATTAATCGAAGCTACGAAATGATCGTAATTATTATAACACATTTATATTTAAATCAAAATTGAAATCAATTAATATTTATTGTGTTCCACATTGCATAACAGAAGAACTCAGACTTTTGTCACAAAGTCTGTAAGTCTGAAAACCAGTCTTACCAAAGGGTATCGTGTTACCCACCAACAGAGTTGTGGAGGTCAGATAGGCAGTG
This sequence comes from Antitype chi, assembly GCA_947359405.1. Taxonomy (NCBI): domain Eukaryota; kingdom Metazoa; phylum Arthropoda; class Insecta; order Lepidoptera; family Noctuidae; genus Antitype; species Antitype chi. The sequence continues at coordinate 9,388,106 of OX375813.1, forward strand.
GCTCCGTGTAAAATACGGTATTCAGCTGCATCCGGTTAGACTGGAAGCCGACCCCAACATAGGAAAAGGCTAGGTAGATGTTGAATGCATAACATAACTGTAGCTATAGTGACAGCATTAGGTTTAGCATTAGCATTAGGCAACTGAGGGAACACGGGTGGGTTTTAGTCAGTAAAAGTCTGACACGCCCTCCCGCTCCACCCAGAGCGGGAGAAGTTATTTGATGATTTCCCACCCAAAAAAAAAAAAAAAAAGCCGACCCCAACATAGGAAAAGGCTGGATAGATGTTGAATGCATAACATAACTGTAGCTATAGTGACAGCATTAGGTTTAGCATTAGCATTAGGCAACTGAGGGAACACGGGTGGGTTTTAGTCAGTAAAAGTCTGACACGCCCTCCCGCTCCACCCAGAGCGGGAGAAGTTATTTGATGATTTCCCACCCAAAAAAAAAAAAAAAAAGCCGACCCCAACATAGGAAAAGGCTGGATAGATGTTGAATGCATAACATAACTGTAGCTATAGTGACAGCATTAGGTTTAGCATTAGCATTAGGCAACTGAGGGAACACGGGTGGGTTTTAGTCAGTAAAAGTCTGACACGCCCTCCCGCTCCACCCAGAGCGGGAGAAGTTATTTGATGATTTCCCACCCAAAAAAAAAAAAAAAAAGCCGACCCCAACATAGGAAAAGGCTGGATAGATGTTGAATGCATAACATAACTGTAGCTATAGTGACAGCATTAGGTTTAGCATTAGCATTAGGCAACTGAGGGAACACGGGTGGGTTTTAGTCAGTAAAAGTCTGACACGCCCTCCCGCTCCACCCAGAGCGGGAGAAGTTATTTGATGATTTCCCACCCAAAAAAAAAAAAAAAAAGCCGACCCCAACATAGGAAAAGGCTGGATAGATGTTGAATGCATAACATAACTGTAGCTATAGTGACAGCATTAGGTTTAGCATTAGCATTAGGCAACTGAGGGAACACGGGTGGGTTTTAGTCAGTAAAAGTCTGACACGCCCTCCCGCTCCACCCAGAGCGGGAGAAGTTATTTGATGATTTCCCACCCAAAAAAAAAAAAAAAAAGCCGACCCCAACATAGGAAAAGGCTGGATAGATGTTGAATGCATAACATAACTGTAGCTATAGTGACAGCATTAGGTGCGCAGATTATTCTATTTCTGTCTCTTTCGAGATATTGCTACCTCCAAACATCATTATTGCATTAAACTTTTCTCAGGAGGACTAGAACACGACTCATTTCTCCGAAACGAAATGGAGTTAACATTGACACTTATCTCTATAAATGAGCTATTATTCGAGGCAAGTAGTTTCGTTCTAAACTGCAGCTGATCTATTACATATTGTCCTACGCATCAGTCATTCGCAATCTTATCTGTGTATCGTGGGAGCGGACAATCCCGATACAGAGCGCGCTCGCTGCGTTAGTGTGCGGCCCGAACGGAGACTGCGGCGCGACGAAGGTGACGCCATCCTTATACTATTGCCATATTTTATACCTTGTTTGATTACTACGTTAGAAGACAAGATTTTAGTAATACGCGATGAGTAATTTTCGTAATGAGCGCATCTGAACGCGAGACACGGATTTGTGTATCTAAACGTAACGCCGCAGCTGCGAATCTTTTTATAGAAGGCGTCGAATATTTATTTTATTTATATTCGTGTAGTTACTCGTGTTAATGGGGTTTATTGTGTATTTATTTCTCGCCTATGTGAGAGGCCTTCGGGCAAAGGTATAAAAGATGGTAGTTTTACAGTACAAAAAGTGATAAACTGGTAGCCCGATAGCTACGACAAGTACAGTAACCCATGATTGCTCGCAATGAATTTTTATCTAGAAACAGCTGTAAGGCTTCTGGGCTATCGTGGCTACCAATGCCTTTTAGTATCTATCTGTAAATGAGATCGTAAACCGACACGAGGGGAAAAGTAATGTAGAGAAAAATAACTGAACTTACTTTAGAAGGAACGTGAATGTTTTTTACCGTTTTATTCTTTAATTTTTATATCAAAAGATACACATGCGTGAAGCGTGACGCGTGTACATTGAAAGTAGCGGCGGCAGAGAAGCTCCGCCGGTAGCGCTGCGCCCGCGCCGCGCCGTGAGAACTTAATAATTGATTTTACTAATCTCATCTATCGACCGCCGCACTAATACGTGTCTAGACTGCGCATTAGGTTCTTGGCCCAGTTGTTCTACTGACTAAATAGGACCTATGAATAATATTGTAACTGTTTGTTTAGACAAAAGTGGATGTATTTCTAAAGTTTTCCTTGTTTTCAAAACTTGTTAGTAAAACCTACTTCTAAAAAACAAAAAAAAGTAGTTGAAAGGTACAAGCACTTTCACATAAACAACATTTAGATATTAATACGTGACGTAACTGTAAGGACTGTTGTATATGCTGTTGACTGTTGCTCAACTCTATCACTCTATACCTAAAGTAATTAAATAATCAAAATCACTTCCAACTTTTAAAAGGCTATTAAAACATCATGTCTTAAGTAGTACATACTTTGATTCTATAACTTAATTCTAGTTTTTAAACCAGCGAAACCGTCGCATAACTCAATTATCATGTTTTTTCCTCATAGGAGTGAATATTGTATTGTTTTTGAGATAAATAAATTCGCATCTTTAGAATTATAGAGACCTAATGCAAAATTAGCCGCAACCAAAATTGGTCTCTATAATTCAAAAGGTGCGAATTGTCTTAAACCGTAAAATGTGGCACAGTTAAAATTTATATGGTGAAGTGTAAAATGCTAATATTTTTAATTTGTTATATTATCTTGTATTTCTATTTAAATGAATTATGGACGAATTTCGATCACTAGGAATTAATAAAGCTAGCTAAGTATTCAGTTGACGTCATTATTGTTATAATTAAAACAGCCTAAAACAACGAGCAATTTACAATTTAACAACCTACATACAAATAAACATGATGAACATTCTTCTCCTAAATAATTTATGAGTTTTCTTCAAATTAGGGATTATATTCGACTTTCGAGGCTAAACTAATTAACGCCAATGCACATTTTATTACAGACTATAAACAGAAGATGTCCAAATTCCATTTTATTATCGTTTTTAAATGTCGTAGTTGAACAAAATGTAATCCATGCTTAAATTACAGAAGTGATTATTAAATGTAATGAAATAATTCATGGTCATTTGCATACACAGAAATAAAAAGTTTGTGTACAGTATAAACAGTCGAGAGACCAAGATTGTCTCAAATTTTGGGGTTTATTGTCTTTCTCCAACATTTCTGGCATTGTCGAGGTCAGAGTAAGTTTATTTTATACTATGAAAACTTCAGAAAAAGTATATAAATATCATCGTAAATTATAGATATTTTATAAAAGGAAATAAATTCATGGCCCTAAATTATATACCACACCTAAAACGTTCGGAGCGTACTACGCCGCTAAGCTGCTACGCCGTTACGCCGTAGCGCTTCGTAGCAATACGCAGGACATCACCATGTGAAATTAAAAAGAGTTTCGTTAAATTTTAATTTTCGCGATTAGTGCTTTTTATTTATTGTAGTATCACTTTCTCTACTAGAGATTACTGAGAATGTAATGTAATATATTAAATGAAATTAAAAACCTAGTTATTTCTCAATAATAACGTGTTTTATTTAATTATTTATTTAACCATTTATGCACACACATATAAACAGACAAGAAGAAAGGAACAGAAAAATACGTACAAAGGTAATGCTTATGCTTGGTGTTTTGTTTTCATTTAAATATGTTTTCTTTGTAATCTGAGTTATACCTAAAATAAATTAAACTTAATTAGTACTACTACTACTTTTATCTATTATGTTCTGTTAGATAAAATTATTCATTATTTATTGGATCCTAAAACAACCGACTTCCAGAAAAACACTACAAAGTAAAAAAATACTTTAATTTCGGAAGTCGGTGACTTTGGATATGTATTTAATTTAATTTTCATGTCACCAGTTACCAACTTTCGAAATTAAAGTTATTTTTTACTTTGTAGAGTTTTTCCGAAAGTCGGTATTTTTTTTATTTTTTACTTTATAGTTAAAGTACCTACCCCACACCAATTCGAAATTTCATCATCTTTGGGGTCAAAACAATGCATATTTATGCGATAGCAGCAATAGCGGTTGATTTGCTGTAATTTTTTGAAGAGTTCCTTTGTCTGTCTCCGAAACGCATGATCAGATTTCTATGAAATTTAAATGGGACCATTTCGGAATAAACCCCTTTCGAACAAAAAAAATATTTTGCAAATCCCTCTATACATGACGGAGTTATGCCCGAACATACATATTTTTTTAAATTAACATGTCGAATTGATAACCTCCTTCTTTTTGAAGTCGGTTAAAAATAACAGATCATGAACAAATATTCAACCCTGTTTAATATTGCATAAGGTAACGATAGGTAGTCGATGCCTGTCAAATAAGATATTCGGATCACTACGCTCGTCTGGCTAAACAGTCGCTCATAACTGCGCTGTTAGTCACCTCCGAGTGTTCATTGAAGGATTATGACGGCGCGCTCAGCAGCTCAGCGGTGCTCACTTGATTGGCTTTTTCTCACACAGCTAATAGATAAATGCTTCAGATAACTCGGCGACGATGACTAACGAGATACAATTGTTACAACATGAATCGTAATGTGTACTTAATTAAAGTCTATCTGTTGTATTATAAAAATTTCTAACTACGTAATTATGGATATAATTTTTATTATGACGTAAACAACATGCGTGGTGCATTGTTGTTAAATTGTATGCGGAAATGATCAACCGCAATACTCACGGACTACTAAAAAGTCGGGCTGACCGCAGGGACAGGACACAGCCGCCGCTGTGACCTGACCTTGTTGCGTTAATGCACCCTAATTTCACCACAAGCCCGCCGTGAGTGTGCACCGAAAAACTGGCACGTCATTCTGTTTGCACGACTTGCCGATAAATTAATACTGTCCGAGTGCTCCCGCGAGTAAGACACGCACGATCCTCGCGCAAGTCATCCTGTCGCGCGCACGTCGTCGGCTGCTGACTGGCGAGCGACGATGCAAAGCGGCAATCTTTCTCTCTCGACAAAAACTTACTGCCAGGAATTCACTTAACTCAGGCCACGTTATCTTCGATTAAATCAAAATGACGAACGGAACGAATCGTTCAAATTTTCGTGAAAGTCGACAGTTTGGTGGTTGCAAATACAGATTTGACCCGATTTATCTTCACTATAGTGATGTTCCACGTATTGCGGATGGGGAGCTGATTAGAAAACGATCGGATCTCGGGCCGAAGGGCAGATCTGCGATAAGCCGCCGACGTTGGCAGCGCATGCGTAATTAGAGATAAACAGAAAATAATTGGCCGCAATCACGCGCTATGAGCGAACGTGCCGGGGCGGGCACCACTCTAGCAGCTACAGGCGGGCGCTCGGCGGAAGCTGTGCCGGGACTCTTGAGCCCTTGGCGTTTGTTTTATCTGACCAAGTATTCAACTTATAATTGTATTGACAAACTTGGAAATAGAATGATAAAATTACTGCAATACCTACTTAATGATTTTGTTTTTCAAATTGGCTTTATTACATATTATATGTGAACGGGACTCAAGCCAGCCTCACTTCCATGTGGTGCATCCTGCCGACAAACAAACGGGGCAATGGCGCCCCGCCAACATGCACTGGACCAGCGTGGCGGGTTAAGGTCCAAACCCCCCCATGGATAGAAGTATGAGAGACAGGCCCCAAGTGCCCGGCGACTCCAGTGGTTGCGCTGGCGTGGACGGGTGCGGGCGCGGCCACGGGCGCGTGGGGTCAGGGGAGCTAAGAATCCCCGGGCGAGATCGATCAACCGTCAAACGACCACGACAAATTACCTAATGGACTCCGATACATTAAATATTCTCACCTACAATGTCCGAACGCTGATGAAAGACGAACGTTTAATTGAGCTTGAGAACGCTCTAAAAGACATCAGCTGGGACATTTTGGGCCTTTCAGAAGTCAAGAGAGCGGGCGAAAACACACAGGGAAAGAGATGATGCTGTATTCTTTCACTTTTGAGAAACCAGTGGACAATATGGGGTGGGGTTTACGGTGGCAAAAAAGTGGAAGGATAATATCATTGTATTCGTAGGCTACTCTGAACGCGTCGCTGTGCTGAATTTTGGACTAACACCTAACAAAACGCTGACTCGCGTACAAGTATATGCACCGACATCTGCACATTCTGACGAAGACGTAGAAGATTTTTACGATTTTTTACTTGGAACATGGTAGTTAGTGACTTCAATGCAAAGGTGGGACTAAGGCAGGAACTGGATAGTGGAGACACGGTCGGTTGTTTTGGGTTAGGGGAACGCAATGAGCGAGGTGCTCGTCTCACCCAATTCGCCTTTGGACAGAAGATGCATATAGCCAATAGTTTCTTCTTGAAGAAACCACAACGACGGTGGACTTGGGTGTCACCTGACTGGCTGGATCAAGGTTGCCCTGGAAAAGGATGCCTGTAAGTATTCGGGGGAGGCCTTTGCTCAGCAGTGGGACAGTGTAGGCTAATTGAAAAAGCAAATACATTAGAAAATGTCCTTAAGGACATATATATAGAATATTTTTGTATTAACTAATTAATTAGGTAACACAAAAATATTCGTCTACTTATTAGCCATTTTATTAAATAAATTCCCGGTAGTTTAAGTACCAATAGCGCCAGATAAACAACATTTAAACTTTTTAATTAACATTATTAATAAATAATTGAACAATAATAACAAAATTACGATTATGATAATTCTCGCTATCAACTAGGTTTCAATTTCTGATAGTAAACTTCAATAAATTTTAGGTAGGTACCTACTTAAGATTTTATGGTAATACGAACAAATTGTAAATATATGAAAATTATACGCAGTTTTAATATGTATATAAATAAATAGACTATTTCAGTTGCCGGAAATATGCAATTATTCTTATTTTATAGAGCAATGGTGACAGTTTTTTATCGCCGGCTAATTAAAAACTTGGACATTTTGATTTAAGATTAATCACGGAAGTATATCGCAGCAACATACGTGCATGATAGACATCTTAATTTGTTTTGCAAAGTAAGACATAAAAATAAAACTGCACACACCGAACTTTAATTCGACGTGAAATCTATACTTTAACGACATAATGGTGAACAATTAGGGCAGGATGCAACAAGCACCAGTCCGTGTTTATATCTTTGCAGATTAGAGTGTATCATTATGATTACATGTCGTTATCTCGAGTGCGGTACGTGAGGTGAGCCTCAGTGTCGGCTCTCACCTCGTCGGGGACGCAGACTCACATTAACGACTCGAAATCGATGTTTGTACACGTCCGACCTCTTCCAATAATAGGAGCTGATCGATCTGCGGAGCGGTAAATTGCCAACTGCAGAAACACTTGGGAAATAACGAAGCAGCTGTATATCATTGTATACTCACTACTAACACGCATACTCGTACAACAAACACTGTAATTGTCAGTTTGTCAATGCAAATTACCACGCCACTCTGTCTGTTTTTATTCCATGTACTTGTCGCCAGTTATGTACGTCGGTTATTTATTTACACATTTGCAATCAATAGACTCCCAAAGTCTATGAATCTTCATTAGAAAATGAACAAGCAGCACGATATCTATGGATGCTCAATGTTTGGCGAGCAGTAAATTTTGTTCAATAGACGTAGTAATGAATCAATCTGGCTGACGAAGGTTTTCCACAAACATGTCCAAGCACTCAATCGGCGCCTCGAGGCGGTGAGCCCCTTAATTGACATGTGTCAGAATGTGTGCGGCTGACCTGCGGGTCATGCGTGAACATAGTTTGTAGCATTCCGCCGTTACTTTCGCCAACACTGCGCCTCTTAGAAGACGATCTCGTTTAGTGTACTGTGCCGACCCACTGACCCGACACCGAATCCCTTGTTTATTGTCAATTACGTCAAAACAGAGAGCCAGACACTCACTCTGTTCATTACATCAACTTCAAAATGTACCGCAGTCGTTTATAAAACGGTTTTTCCAACTGACGAATACGATTCTAACGCTATATGCTTGAATGGATTCACCAAGTGTACGATCTTTTTACGACGTTTCAAAGTGTATGTTAGTTAGAAAATACATACACAGAGGAGCATATTTACCGAAACACCGTTATTAAGTATTAGCGGAATGAAGGGTATTCTTAAAATTAGTTTGAGGAACTATAATACAGGTGATTCTTACAAGCAGCTTAGCTTACAAAGTTGCTTAATACTGTACCTAATACTAGGTGCTTAATATTGTCTTATACAGGTATAGGTATTTTAGAAATGTCGATATAAATAGTGCCTAATCGTGATTTTGTAGAGAGGTTAGTACCGTAGCACCTTCGCAAGCGTTCGCCCCGCTCCTCCGCGCCCCCACATTCCTCTCGAGTCCTGAACCGCGCTGAACTTTGCTCTTATTGTCAATTCGTGCTCACCGGTGCGTCGCGCTCCTAAACATTATACCCATTTAAGAAGTCTCCGAGAGATAAACGTCTTTGTTCGAAGGGTGATTGTCGCCGGGACGATGCCTTCGAGACATACGAGATACGGGAACAATGCTATCCGGCTTGTTGGATCATATTGTTTTGTCTAGTCTCTTGTGAATCGACAGATTCTTGGCTCGCGTAAAACACAAACAAATAAATAATTCCGAAGTATAATTATGAAATAAATAATGTTTACTGTCACTTCAGATTTCAGATAATGTGTTTCCCTTGCTTGTTGCAGAATTTTCTGCACCGTAGTACAACTTGCGCCGTAATAAGTGATTTTAGTAAAAGCGCGGCGCCAATCATCATGGATCAATGGTTGCAGCTCGAACCGATTACGGGGCGGCGTTTCTCAGAATTTTTATATCATCATGCGCTCGTATGTTACCGACACGTAGTACCTACATACTACATTACTTTAATTTCGGCCTACAGATTGATGTAAATTAACTTTGCCGGATCTTATTACGTGTACCAACATCACAGCATATGGCGATTTTAATTTAATTAGCTTATATCCGTGCCTTCACTTACGGTTTGCCCTTTGGGGTTAAATTAAAGTGTTCTTCGCTATCTACAATATGATGCACTACATACATATCCAATCCGGTTACCGAGGTCTTAAGGATTGTATTAGTGAAAGGCTCATTAAACTCTGTTACCAACAATAAGCTCTATGTTTTGATTTTAACGATTTACAGTTTAACTGAGTTATGGGGAGTCAGGTCAACTATTTATATATTTTTAGAGTTTTGTTTTCGCAGGATCCGTGATGATGGATTTTGTTTTTTTTTTCAGAACTTTTGACTTTCTGTTAAGTAGCTTGAAAGATGTTAGTCACAAAAAGCACAAACATGTCTTTGTAAGATTTAAAATCTATTTTTTGCAAGGAAAGCAACATTTATTTTTCTCTAGGTAGAGTTTTATTTGTAAAGATATTTGTACGTTTTAAGAGAGTTCAACAAAATTACTGAGTAGTCGCACGTATATTAACTGATTGCAAGAGTCGTTTCGTCTACCTACAGAGCAGATACTAAAATAATAATCGCTCAGCTTGCGAAACGTAATAGCCAGATTTCACGCCTTATGTTCAGGTTTAATTGCAGGAATAATATAAGAACATAACATTATGAAAATTTATTTCTGCAAATAACCACAATAACTAGTACCTACCTACCTACTTATGTTTATAACTAAGACTCCAGGAGCATCCGCGTTGGTACTTAGGTGACTATAAACTTTTTATTGTTTGGGTGCTTTGTCAAGACTGAAAGGGTTATGAAAGGTAATTATTCAGCGCTTTAAGGCATTTACGACTGAGAGTAAACACATATATACATTAGGTATGTTAATGTGCCTTTAGAAATTGAACGAAGCTTTCGTATTAGTTTTACAAAACTAAAATTACACCTTGAATATAATGGTGAGTATTATGAGTCCAGCAACATATTGCTGTAACAATAATACGGTACAAATTCAATTCATCGTAGCTCGAGGCAGACGATACGTTGACGCAACTCAAAACAATGGGGTTTCGGTTCACCGACCTTTTGGATCTGTGACATCGCCGCGAAAATATGGGCACAGCACAGCACAGCTTGCACATTGCGTACTCAGCGCAACGCGGAGCGGCGCGCGCGCAGCTGATGACGCGACCGGCGCGCCGCTCGTGCCACGCTACGCCCCTTCAGATTAATGGGCAATAGTGTTGAATTTCTAATGAGAGTAACAACTTGTGAAATTGAAATGACGTTATATATTAGTCATTGACAATAGCTACGCTTACAACTTACAATATTATCTTTAAATATTCCTACTACACGTTAAATATGGTTACCTCATCAAAAAGCAAAATTACCTGGGTCATTTTAATTATAGGTAGATGAAAGACTGAATGATTTACGTAAGCCAATTCCATAAATCCTTAAGTATTTAAATAGTCTAAATACATTTAAATGTACATCAGTACAGTGAGGTCTCACCTTTGTACGTTTTCAGAGGTCATCTTTGCATTCTACTAACGCGTGGCAATTTATCATTTCATTTTACATCAATAGTTCATTACAGATTTCGTGTTGTTCATGTACGCAGGCACAGTCACACAGACAGCGTTGCATAGACACTGCAGAGTTAAGTGGGTTTTAGTTTTACGAGTTGTGCGTCGTGCGGACACCGCAGCCCGGCGCGCGGCCCCCTCGGCGAGCAGATAATGCAGGCTCCAGGCCTCAATAAGAGTAATGCGGCCTCTTTACCACTCCGTACAGAGACGTCTTATTTAGAGCCAAACGCGGCACAAACGCGGCTCAAATTGAAGCCTTTCAGCGCAATTACCTCCGCGAGCAACGGCGCGTTTAGCAGCCGACTATCAAATCAACTATGGACTTCCTTTCGCACAAACCTATAAGTTACTCACATTAACATAGCACCTACAAGCTGCTTGATGACCGTCCAATGTGCCGTTTACAGAAATCACAGCCTCATTATGTACGAATTTAGTCGACCATTGTTTTGTTTGTCTCTTCCGCAGTAGGTACATTCTTGCTAATTTTTTCTAGAATCGATCTATCGTTTATTGCGCACTAGGATTTTTCAATTGAAGATGATTTATGTTGTTTTTGTTTTGGCGTTTTCTTTAAAGTTGCAGTTTAAACTTTTCATTTTAGCTCCACGTAGATATTCTTCCTTCTCGCAATGTTTATTTCAGTCTAATATTTTCTTCGAGTCCATGTTGATCCTCATGGACAATACATAATTGAAAGACAATAGCAAAAAGAAAAAAAATATTCTGAAGTCGAATAGTTACGGTACCATTTTCTCAACCCTAAGAGATATGTGAGGAAGTTAAAAGGAAAACACCTTCATTTTTTTACTGGGTTGAAAGCTGTAGTAGCAACCATTATTAAACAAACGAAATAATTGAGTTGATTACCTTATTTCACAGACACGTAGAACTACTGCTACTGCTAACAAGCTTGGTCGCGACGTGGTACGCAATTACAAAAGTTTCGTAGCGTTGCTACAATTTTTTTTTGAAAACGTTCAAGATTTCGAAAGTATTCAAAAAAATCGTAATCCTGAGAAGAGCTACGAAACTTTTGTAAGTATACATCATCACGTTGTGACCGAGCTTGTTAGCAGTTGCAGTTCATGTTATCAGGGTAACGAACGGACGAATAAGCGACCCTTTAAGCACTTGAATTGTTACAACTTTTATCTTCACCTGCTGTGCCCCATTTAGATGCAATGTTCTCAATGCAACTCAATCTCAAATACTTTCGCAAATTATGTTACAAGCACAGACCGACACTAAAATGGGTTCTCCTAATCTCTACTTAGAATTGAATTAACAGTCTAAATTACGTGCCGCGGGGATGTTATCTAAACGTTTCACAATAGTATTGTTCGCAGAGGTTGGCAGTGTTGGCACACAATGGAACACCAAGAGCGAACCTGTCGAGAGAAGTAGGCCGCCGAGCGTCGCCGAGGCGGTGTAGCGGTGGTGAAATGCGCGGTGGGCGGCGCCCGGCACGCCGCTCCGCCCAGCCCTTTCACCACCGCCCGCCCGCGGCGCCCCGCCTCGCCAACCTTCCGTCCTACCCTCGGATGAGGGTACCACACCGCTCAATATTTCACAACCACATCACGCTGTTCCCAGAATAGAGCCTCGCCTCGAGCCTTGCCCCATCGTGCTCATAATGAAAACGACGCTTACAAAACAAGTGATCGCTAACTCCATACCTTTCAATTTCAACCCTAACTAAAATTTGCGTTGCATTAGCGACTAGAGTTTCATGATTACCTGCAAATCGATGTAATTAAATTGAATGGCGTCTTATTTGTCTTCAATTATATAGTAAGATGGAATTTATCAATAATCAGCTACGAGTCGCTTGATGGCATCGCTAACATAATTGGAAGTATTCAAATCTATGAAGAGAAAATGAGTGTTTAATTAAATGTTATATGGGTCGTAAAATAACTAATTTACTAAATTATGTAAATAAGTCTTACAAATACTAAATTCATTAATTCTAAAAACCAATTTAATTTTCAGACCATTCCAAGGCTAGAATATCCAAAACTATTAGTTAATTATCTAGATCTAAATAATTAAATTACCAAAACATTGAAATATTAATGCAAGTTAATTATTAAATTATTTTTTGTATTAATATGATAAATTTTAGCTATGAAAGTATGGAAGCGGCTTTATAAATTATTTGTAATATTTATTAAAAACCCTGGGATTCTTGGATTGCATAACTATTCAAATGTGTTTTAGTTTAAAATTAATGTTTAACCCGATACAAATATGTGTAAGTACTGGAGCCTCGGGTGGTTTGTATTAACTAAACAAAAAAAAAATACTTACCTAAATTAAGACTTTTTCGATTCAAAAGCGCATTACAACATTGAGATGTTAGCCAACATCTCAACTTTAGGTGAATATGCATCCGAATATCCGATCTCTGATTTTAAGACAAACATTTCTCTCTGCTCGTCTGATAGGTATTCTCATTTCATTTTGTTTTTTTTTACGTTAGAGCATTATTAATATTAGTAATTTAAGGTACAATACTTGTATTTAAAAAGCCAACACATAAACTAAACGTGTAAGTGTCGTAAATGAATTGTGCTGACTGTGCTCCTTCTATGATCTACTTATTGCATTTTACAGTGATAATTACTTTTTGAAAAACATTTCATCGAGCCTTAATTTTCATTAATTATCCTTCCAAACATCGACAATGTGTCCACAACTCCGTTTGTTCCCAGTGTTCACTGTTCTACGCTTATGGCAGACAATAACTACATTCAGTATCTGCATCGTGTTTATTGTCCCTCAATGCTTAAACCCAACAACAGATGAAAGGTTAAAAAGCTCAAATAAGCGTGCATTAGGAAAGAGGTGGCCTGCCGGGTCGCGGTTAGAATGCAAACTGCCGCCCATACATTAAATCTGCTGCATTGGAATTGCAAAGTCGTGATTTGTCAAAGCATAATCTAAGGAACCGCAATATTCGCACATCGTAATTATTATCAGTGGTAAAGTGGCAGCCGAATCTTTTGTTGTATCTTATGTTTATCGGACGTAGTAAACTAACCAACTAAAAAAGCCTATATAATAAATAACGGGCTTATAGTGGTAGTAGATTAGTGTAGCGACACTTCATTAACGCACGTCGGCTGAGAGCGCGTGTTCCTGCAGAGTGCGCAGGCGCAGACACCCCTATCGATATCATTAAATTATATTCCCGGAGCGTGTGCGATGTAACCCGTTACGACGACCAGCTCCGATAAAGCTTTGATTTATAACGTCGAATATTTAATGACAACAGACAATTGAAATTTATTTATAAGGCGCACCGTTTAACTCCGTATGTTACAAATAAATTTTACAGTTAGCATCACGTTTACCATATTGTTGGCTGTTTACAATAAGACTGTCGTCTAGGGCTCTTTTGTATTCCACGAGAGGATCTTTATTGGGGAATAAGGTGTAGGATGCTCGGCATAAGCAAAATAGTGTGCCCATATATGACCTTATACGCTTGCAGTGCGAATAATTCAACGAGAAAATTCATGCAATTGTACTTGTTAACCGAGTTCGAGAACGGAGCCAGAGGAGGTGGTTCTCAAGATGACACCTGCATACTAACAGTTTATTGTTATAGGTTCGTGCATAATGTCCATAAGAATGCATCGATTTGTACTATCTTTGGCCCAAAATAGGAATATAGTAATGTTTATAGAGAGTCTTTGCTTCGTTGGCCCTATATACATAATCGTTTAGTTTATTCCGATCAGTTTATTCTGCACAAAAACGCGATACCTAACTTTCTTTGCATCTTAGCGTCAAATCTGTTTTAAAATGAGGGGTCGTTTATCATCTATCAGGTTTTTATTCAAACAAGTGGAGTTTCTGGTTTTACGCACTGCATCTACAGCGACGCCAGCGGATCTCTTCGACCTTGACGATTTATATTTTTTAGTCGTTCCAGACTACTTACTCAAGCTGCTGCCAATACAAAGTTACAAGGAGTACAAAATAATGAAAAACTCAATTGTTTTTCACCCCAATAACAATTATCTGACCGTTAATATTGTTTGAAAAGAACCCCGTTCAAATGTTACCCTAGTCGTTATTTTAAACCTGTTATAAGCTAACAGGTTTTTTGCTTTTATATTTTGCAGACCGACAACGACAACGCGAAGGAAGTTGGTGTCTGCGTGCAATTTTAACAAACACAAGCATTCTTTTTGTACCTATAAAAAAATACATTCATAATAATGATCAACTTGATAACTGAATGAATAGCGAGCATGATGCAGCATCATTTGCATGCTCATCAAGCCGGTCTCTTTTTCGAAGTTTTTACGTTACCGTAACCCAGCAACTTAGCACGACGCTTTCTATTTCCACTCTACCGTAGAATAGAAATCGTTTGTCTACATTTCTCGGTTCAAAACTATCAATAGTTTACACGGAAACGTCATTTTTGTCTACTCTTCCGTCGACAAAACGCTTCTCTACGGTTCTCGTGCTAAGCCTTTCTCGTTCTTTAATAGGGATGGTGCATCGGTTAAAATATTTCTTAGGAAAGTACGTAATACCTACTAATGTTTTTTGTTAGTTGTCTTTACAAGAAAATACCTACTTCACAGACAGACACAACAGTGAGTTTGGTTTCAACCTAACTATATATCAATTGAAAACTATTTCAAAAACCACCTTTGTCAAAAATTCCATGACATGAGTTAGAGTTACGCCACGCAATTTGCTTTTATTCGTTGTACCGATTCTTCTTAAAAAGAATCGGTACAAACGAATAAAAGCACATTTGTCGTGACTAAACTTGTTTTTGAAGAAACATAAAATATAATCATAAAGCTTAGGTATAAGATGGCGTAACTAACTCACACAATTTTTGACAAAGGTGGTTTTTGAAATAAAGTCTTCAATTGAGATGGCCATCTGCTAATGACATTGATTAATGAATACTTAGACAAAAACTTGCTTGGCAACTTTGCCTCATGGTTCATACAAAGATGATAACCATGCACTTATACTCATTTATGGTCACCAGGCCCGAGACGGTAGTACAGACAGCAGCCGCGAAGGGTCAGTGAGTCCAACACGGCGTCGGAAGAAAGCACGTCGCATGTCCTACGAGTTACCGCCCGCACCGATCCGGCCGCCCAACGACAACGCGCAAGGCAACGGAGACGACGGTGCTTGCAAGGAGGAGCCGCAGAGAGATGGCGTCGAGGATCTCACGCTCGACGAGGAAACCGACGAACAGCCCGTTGTGGCGCACAATGATGTTGTACGCAGTAAGTGTCGCGTTTACTTACCTACCTCTTGCCTATTTTACTAGTTATCATCCATTTATAATAACTTCACTCTGTGACAAAATTGAGCCTCCCTAGACATATCTTTGTAGTTTTCTTTCAAGTATTGTCGCAGAGTTTATTTGACCTTTGAGTTTGTTTCGGTTTTTCCTGTCAGGGTAGTCAGATAAGAAATGAAAACATCATATACCTAGTTAAAAACGACATATTAGAAAAGTTAACTTAGGCATGTGTACAAAACAACAAAACAAATAATACTTGAACGTTTATTACATACTTTCTTTGAAACTGTTAAAAAATGTACCTACAGTTCTTTACAAACACGTTTTGCCTCACTCATTTCAAAGAGAAATGTTTGCAAGTAATAAATACCTAATCACACAGATTCATTAACTTATTAATAGGTTAATAGTTTGGTATTTAGCTTACACGTAATTACACGTTTAGTTAACTGTATTAGACGGCTAAACTAATTCAATAACACGTCGCATAAAACGATTACACTAGTCATTGGAAGCGTGAGAGCGAACTACCCTCGACGGACCATTCTAATCGAAATTACAACGAGCACGAATCACGACCGCGGCAGTATCGCACCAGAGCACCGAGCTGCGCCCGCGCCGCCCGCGCCGCGACGATGCCCAAGCTCGCGATTTATTGGCTGGACCAGCCGACGCGTTCCTTCAATTATTAAGCATTTAATTATAGTCAGTACCACCAAGATAAATCGCGAGCAATTATTTCTAACTCCTAACGACGCAGCGGGTTGCCCAATGGCCGATATTTCGCGCTCGCGGCTTCTACGAGCTAATAATTGAATTTCCCCCCGAGAACAATTGCTCGATTACAGCACAGCCCGACACGGATCGACGCCTAATGAATCTCCCCGGTGTCTAGTTATTTACCGAGATAAACTCTGTGTTTACTGGGTACATGCGCATGATTGCACGAGCTGCCAATAAATTAGATTTATCAGCTACCTACGTAGATACTTATTTTCTTTGAAAAAGATTTTAAGATCTGTACGTCAAAGATGACAGACTATTTTGTTATAGTAGGTAAATTAGATAGTTAAGTAATTCAGGCAAACAAACATACCTAATAAATATTTTGTGAGCCGGTATTTGCAGTTGCATCATTCAATAGGTATAATATTTCATCACTAGCTGGTACACATTTGCGATTTTCGTAGCAAAACATAATTCCAGTGCTTGCTAACCTGACTCCTCACAATAGCAACACGTACAACCATTAAACATAATAATCTGTTTCGAAACACGGAGCAAATCAATATCGGGTATTGACCGACGCACGCGCCGCCCGCCGCACCACTTACAATCAATGGGATGCAAGCCCCATTTCACGATTTCAATATATTTTAATGAAATGTCAGCACTTAGTGAAATCTGTATTGTGTAAGGTGAGCCGAGTTCTCGTCCTGCCCTCCAAAATTAATCTGTTAACGAAATAAACAAAACAATGGGAATGGTTGCTTTAGCACTTGCAATTGAATTTGGCAATACATAAATCGGCGGTTGATACGAATTCGAGAAGAGGAAATGTGCCGAAACGTTGGCGTATCTTTGCGATGAGATGAAAGTACTGCAGGTACAATAAATTCAGCTAACGCTACATTTGCCCATCGACGTAGGTAGATCTTAATTGAAATGAAACTCCTTTTAAGGGCCTGGAGCCATTAAATAAAAGTAAAATGAAACCGTCTTCGTTCGAGTCGGTGGCTAAGAAGGCGGCGGGTCTAGTGGTTGGATGTTCAATATCTATTAGCGGTAATATCTTAGCGGAGAGATGGCTCTGGCCCAGATCTGGAGCCGGTCGGACCAGTTCTCCGAGCATCCTTGCGTAACACCGCTGAGCGCGGACCGCCGCCGCTTGCAAAAATGCATTACAAAGCTCCCAAATAACACACGCCCCTTAAAAGCTTTTCAAGATTCGCGCGTAGCTGTAACAGATTACGCGCGTGACGGTGCTACGAGCCGCACGACACATTAAATTTATGATCGTTGCGCAATATGCACCGATTTTCGACAAGGAAAGCGCATAAACTGGAGTTTATTGCGGCAATGTCAATGAATAAATCACCAAATTATAATTACGCATGTCTCTACCACGCCCTAGAATGACATACAATTTTGTTTCGGAAATTATACAGCAACATATTATTTATTGCGCTTCTCTTAGTATTTTTGCATAACTACATCGTTTAGGAAGAAGTCAACCTCCAAAATTGAATTTTAAAGTGATGTGCAGTAGATGAGTTCGTGTTAGATATAGTTTATATTACGTTTTGCTCAGCTTTATTTTCTAAAATGTTCAGGAACATAATACGACACGAATTCATATGCATACACACCGATTTAATGGCTATTAATTATAACTTATAAAAGCCATTAAGATTACTAGAGCAAAGCATAACGTCCGTGTCATTATATAAAATCGTAGGAGCGCTATATCAGTTATTAGGCAGATAAATAATGATACTGGTATTCAGATTTGATCTCTATCTGTATCTATATAAGATTCACAATAGCGGCTACAGTCAACAGAAGCTTTACTTATCGGGCGCTAAGTTCCCATGCTACTTACACGCCGGCACAAGACTACAACACTGGAACATGATCTTCGTGATAATTTATTATAGAGACTAAAGAAAGCGTGCGCGCAGCCTGCCCCTATTAAGTGATCCATACATCAAGAACGCCTCTGTTGCATCCGATTACTCGCTGAGATTAACGGTAGTATCGCCTAATGTCTAACCGCAGCCCTGCACTAAACTACCTGAAATAAACGATATGCTTGTACAGTTGAGCTACGTTTATCAACAGAAACACGACTTCAAACAAAATATATAAGTTGAGAGTAAAACAAATGATCAAAATCAAGATAATGCTCCTTCTATCAGAAATTTTGAATAACATTTTTGGTACTTCAGTAATTTCAACACATTACAGGTTTACAATTTACTTGCTGCTGATTGCTGATTGTGTAGCCTCGCAGCGCGGGCGCAGGCATGGCTGCTCACTAAAATGTTAATAAAATTACCGTCGAATGCAACGGACATTATAGTTAATGCGCCCAGTTAGAGCTGGTGAAGCCAGGGTTTCGCCTAATACATTCATGTTTCGTTTAATTTGTAACTAGCTGATATTAAGACATCAGAGTCTTCATTGCCTTTGGCGACACCTGTTTATAAACGGCTCAGGGAAACCTATGCAGAGCTGTCACTGATAAAATCGAATACTTTCATGAAAAACTGTCAGACTGAATTAACTAGTTTTATTGTTTTTATTGTCGTATGAACAACATGAAACAGCGACTAAACGGGCATTACATATACGAATCAGCCATTTATGTAAATAAAGTATGTTTTGGCTCAATAGGAGAGGTAGACTGTAGGGTCAGCAGAGCGACTCGTGACCGAGGCCCGCGCGCCGCCAACGTACCGTCACGACCGCTCTCGGCTCGTCGCCTCCAAATAACATGATATTACTTACTAACTGGCCATTTCACGCCACGTTTGCTGCCACTATCTCTATGAAAATATTGTTTGTATCTAGTATGTCCTTACAAATACTATCTTTCAAGCGCATTTCACTTACCATTAACAAAAGATACGCATCTACAAACAGTTTCTACAAATCGCATCCTAAGTTCTTGAAATAGTTTAGTCAGGTAGAGCAATTAAATAGTATGCAATTGAGATTGTTGGTTGTGAATTATATTACTTACTCAATCAATCACATGCGTCATGTCATCGCAAAGAAGACGGTGAGATGAGGCAAAAGATGACATGACTGTCCACACTCGCCATTTAGGCATGCGATGAGAGGGGATGATCTGTGAAAAACAGCAAAAGCTTGTCTAGACAAAATGGAGTTTACAACACCGAAAACTAAACCTGCTAATGTGTACAAATATAGATTAAATTCTGGTAGCACGAGATCGGTTCAACGAAATACTAATGGACTGCATGGGCGTACCCACGGTGGGGCAGGCTGGGACCCTTGCCCCAGCCTGCCCCTGCCCCTGGCCCCTGCCCCAGCCTGCAGTCGCGCGTTTTTTATTTATAAGGATTATCAACACACTTTGCGCTGCCCTTAATTTCCTACTACTTATTTTATTCACTTCTGCCCCACCCCTTAAAAAATGCTGGGTACGCCTATGCATTAGCGTAGTTTAGCCAACTAAGTAGAGTCACTGAATCTGCAGAACTCCCAAGCTTGCGGCGTCAAGTCCAATTTATGTTTACGCATATTTTATTTATGAATATACTTCCAAGTTGTTACAACAACTTTACACTTAAATTACGGATTAAATTATTTCACCACAGGTACTTACGTACCGATGTGCGAAAGTGCGCACGGGCATCGATCGATCATGCTTTGAATCGGCCGATGTCATACACACGCAATAAGTTGTACCTATGTATTCGAGATTATGGAACCTTTGAGAACCGTACTGGAAAATAGCCGTTGCCCTGTTCTTTACTTAAACTTAATTGTATTTTGTTCATGTCGTATGCTTCATACTCATCTGACTCGTTGCTAGATCTACACTGCTGCTCTCAGTCAGGGCATCCTTTCCAGTCTTGTTCCAACGTCGTCCAATGCTCGATGTCCCTATTTGGCTGATGGTCAGTTCTTTGTTCTCGCGTTCGTCTCGACTATAATCTCTAACAAGTAGAAGTTGCTTAACCCTTCTGAAAGTTAGGGACTACTATTATTATTTTAAATGTGTTTGACATAACTCGGGATCCTGGGGGCCGCACCTTTGAAAAGTGTACAAGGAGCGGAAGCCGATTCGAGTTGAGGCTTCACCAACTGTATGAAAACTATGAAACAAGTACAACCAAGGACAACCCCCGGTCGGAGCAGGACTATTGCAGAATATGAAAGCATAACATATTGGGCTATGGGTTTGGATGGCTATAGTGGATTGGAAGCCTACAAATATGGAAGTATTATGTCCCCTGTCTGCACCATGGTATCTAATACACAAAAAAATGGCAGTGGATGACTTGCTTACTCAATAATGAGCCCCCGGAAACGGTCAGCAGCACATAGTTACATGGCGACAAGCAGGCAATATGTCCTGCAGGCAACACGTGCTTGAGGAGTGGAGACGTATCCCACGGCTTACAGAACAATCCCAGAACCCAGAAGATGGTTAAAATCCCTACCAGCACACTTACTGGAATATTTCGTTCCTCCGAGCACGTTTTCTCATACGAATCCTCACTCAAGCTGGTCAATAAACTCAAGAATGAGGTGGAAGCTCTGGTCCTCGCCAGTGTTTACTCTGGTCAGTTTATAAAGGCGAGCCAGATATGAGGAACAAGACTTTTCTTGGGAGACAGGGTCCGTGGGGTCGGTGGGGTTGCTAATTCCCAACAGCTCGCCACCTGCTACCCTGCAAATTTCTGTATCTCTTCTGGTCTGGCTGCTCACCCCAGACCTGTGTCGGCAAAGTAAACTCTACCGGCCTAGACCCAGAGCTGGAGCGTGCAAGCCACACAATGAGCGCGAAGTAAAGTAGATACTGGTATGGCAATGGGGTTATTATTAATATTTGGTTATATATACACTAACAGCTAATTACCTGATGCGTATGTATCAGAAAGCTTAGAGATATTTATCCTGTTCAGTTAATTTTAAAGCAGTTCAGTGTAGCTAGGCAGATGAAAATGAATCTATTCGGGATTTTTTATAATTTTTCGAACTTGCTCCGTATCTTTAACGTTAAATTAAAATTGATTCCTATAGGATAATACCTACAACACATTGAAATCTGTACAAAATTAAACTTAAGTAATACATTAAATTCACGCGAACCCATAAGTAGTTACAAGTTTACGAGCACAGCGATGTAATCAATGTGAAATTCTTAATTCGCATTTTTTCTTCTGTCCCGGAACATTTATCGATAAATTGACCCGAATGCACATAAATAAAGTTAATGAGGCAAAATCATGGCGTACAGCGTATCAACCTACATAGCTAGTTGTTATTTGAGACATCGTATATTTTAATTAAGCAAGAAGTACTTAAATATTACTCCAGATGCATTGGCAGCGCAAAATACCCGAAAAACTTGATACTTTAAATGTTAGTAATTCAGGTATGCTACGTCATTCATGAACCTTTTGAACTATTGCGACACTTGCCTGTACGCATTGCTTCAACAAAATGTTGTACCTATACCTACTTCTCCGTAATTTCCAACCAAATTCAATTAATCGTTCAAAACGGATACGGTACAATGACAAAACAAAAAAAAAACAACAAAAAACGTACCGCGGTTTGCGGATCCAATTAGAATCCATTTTGTTGTGATTAAAGATAGCTCGGTGTCCATTGTTTTGTGACAATAGCGGCGCGGCGTGAAGGAAGCCGAGACGGCGATCGCTCACCGCCTGTCAGGTGGTAATGGCCAGACCCTTGGCACGTTTACTAAAGCCACTCCATCATCGACACTCATTTCATTAAATGTTCGCCGATAGCCGCGACGGCCCACCATTGCGACACCAGTTAACTCTAAAACACGCGCTTCTGTATTAGCTTTTTCACTGTCACTAACATCGATTGTGTTAAACGAGCTTCGGGTGCGATCAATCAGTTACCTTACACCGATAGTAATAGAAAAATGATTCTCATAAGCCGCTGGTCAGGCTACCGAACAGTGGGGCCATATATCACGCTTTGTATTAATATTGTCGCATTACAGACACCAAGCCTAATAAAATTATACATGCTTTATGTTCGTAGCCTCATATTCGATCCCAGTATCATAAATTGATAAGTTATACAATCGTATTCAACACCCAAAATTAATGAAGTAGAAATTCAATCAATTTAGCCAACAGGCACGGCCTTCTATATCAAACTATTCAGCACATATCAGGAGTGCTGCTACACTTCAATAATAACTTCATTTCGTAGCACTGTGGTGGCCCAGTAGAAACGACTGCGACTTACAAGTTATAGTCGTAGGTTCGAACCCAGACACGCGCTTTACTTCGTTTAAATTATTACATCACCACTGTTCTCAAAACGGTGAAGGAAAACATCGTAGCATGCAGCATGTAACAACCGGCTTCCAAAAAAACACTACAAAGTGAAAAATAACATTAATTTCGGAAGTCGGTGTCTTTGGAGCTGTATTTGAATTTTTTGTCACCGCCTTCCGAAATTAATGTTATTTTTCACTTTGTAGTGTTTTTAGGAAGTCGGTTGTTTTTTTTGGAAAAAGTTTTTTTTTTCACTTTTTAGTGGTTCACATGTGCTTACCCCTTCACAGCATACCGGTGCGATGTTATTTTATGAACTGGTGTAAGCAATAGACAGACATGAGATTTCAGCAATCCCAGTCCATTTGCTATCATTTATTGAGGAGTTCCGTTGCCTATCTCCAAAGTTCATCATCAGATCTTCACCAAATTGAAATGAGACCACTCCGAGAAAGTACTCTTCCAAAAAATACCTAAATCGCTTCGTGTGCCTATAAAATTTGAAGAGTTCTCTCTATTTCTCCAGGATCCCATCATCAGATCCTGACTTGATGATCATGGGACCACCTGGGAAGTATACCCTTTCAAACAAAAAAAAAATATTCCAAATCGGTCAAGCCATCTTCGAGTAATCGGGGAACATACATAAAAAAAAAGGTTCCGACGAATTGAGAACCTCCTCCTTTTTGGAGTCGGTTAAAAATTAGAAGACATGTGACATCTTATAACCCACACTGGGCCTGCGTGGTAGATTAGGTACAGCCCACTCCCTCTCTTAGAGATAAGGCGTGTGTCCCAGCATTGGGAATATTATAAGCTGATTTTGAACTTCTTTTCTAAGATCTGAGGTGCAAGGAAAAAATTGAAGAAAAAGAAGAGTGTTCAGTGATAATCTTACTATCCTATCCTACTATACAGGGTGTTTGGCAGAACGTTCAACATACGAAAATGGTGGATAGGTGGGGTCATCTGCTACTTACTCAGCCCTAATTTATTTGGCCCTGGGCCCTGGATATTTTTTTTTATTTTTTTTTGCTCTCTTCTAGTTTCACCACTTACTTTAAAGTGTAATTTTTTTAATGCAAGTTGAAATTAAGATTTTAGTATTTTTTACATCTTTCTGTAAGTTTGAGGACTCACAACTTTTTTTCTAGCTAACATCTGAACAAAGCAATATTTTTATAGGAATCTGCCAACATTAAAGATTCATTTTTAATAAAAATTACACTTTAAAGTTAAAGAAAGTGGTGAAACTAGGAGAAAGCAAAAAAAATATCCAGGGAGCTAGGGCCAAATAAATTAGGGCTTTGTAAGTAGCAGATGACCCCACCTATCCACCATTTTCGTATGTTCAACGTTCTGCCAAACATCCTGTATATTATATTAAATAAAATATTATAAATGTGAAAGTTTGTATGTTTCGATGTTCGGTTGTTTTGATGTTTGGATGTTTGTAACTCAATCACGCAAAAACAGTTGAATGGATTTGGATGAAATTTGGCACAAAAGGCCCGACATCCACGCGGGCGAAACCGCTGGCAAAAGCTAGTGTTCTTATAAGTCATCCTGCGTGCAGCTCAGGGCAATATATTACTATTATGATCCACAAAAGTCTATCAATTTTATTATTCGCACTTTCCAACTAGTTTGTCCGAACATAATGACACTATTCATGTCGCTACAGTCGCGGGCTCGAACTCACTGGTGGGCCTGGCTAAAAATCACGCTGTCTCACCAGGCTTCGCGTCCGACAGAGATAGTATCAGTGATGAGCAATTTGACGCTAGTCTACATGCACAGCGTTATTGAGTGAGATGCAGGATCATTTAATAGTAAAAATCGCGAAAAAATTAAGAAAATTCCTTTGGAAGATCGGGTTTTATGAAAAATCTCATGCATAAATCCATGACAAATAACGTTTATTGAACTCTTCGATAATTGAACTTTATCGGTACCGACTTGGTTTTGGAGATTTTACACTTCTGTTCATTACTTAAACACGCCCAAAGTTAAGTAAAATTAGCAAGAAAAACTAATTTTTGTTGGCTTCTAACTTTTTAATGGGTTTTTATTTTAGTATTGTTTCCGTACAGACAATATTAATAATAAGACAAAACGATATCATATTTTACGTTGGATGTGCCATGTCAGACAGTGGAGTAAAACACTCCCGAAGTTTGTGTGCAATAAATGTGAACTGCGTTCACCTTACTATTGATGTTTCAATCCTAAAACACAAGCGTTGTTCACGTAGCTAACTAGGCTTTCAATATCATTAAACTTAATAAGCTTTTTAATATGATGTTATTTATGGTAAAGGTTTATAACACGCCTAACTAATAAATGTTCAACTTAAACCAATTAGGATAATAAATCAATACAGGAACGATGCCACGTTCAAAAAGGCACAGCTCATTGTTGTTGTGAAATAACGTAAACTTTAGATTTGTTTGATTATTAATTGGTAATTGGATACCTATTCCAATTATAAACTAGCTTTGCAAACTGCAATCGGATATTCGCGTATATTTACATTAGGTGTACCTAGCATAGGAAGGTAGGTACTCGTGTATAAAGCTGCAATGAACATAAATAGATAGCATGACAGCTGCAGACAATTCATTCTCATTAGCTTATTCATGACAAAATTATAAAATTATTCCCAAATTAGAGTTACAAAATTCAAACAGCGAGCAAACGGGTATTTTACAATGTAAGCTAAACGACTTTCGGTAAACGAGATGTCGCAGGCCTTGAATCTACAAGCGTTTACAAAATACACAGCTAAAGCGCGGAGCTCTCCATCGCAAAACACTATCACGGATTTGAATTTTGTATTAACGACATGTGAACAAAAACACGCAAAAATAGCTGTCGCACTGCCACCCACTATTCTAATACCGAATAAATAACATCAGAGATGTTCAACCAGTTCCTCAATGATGCACATTGGTACATTACAAAAACAAGAGATTACAAGCGAAAATTAATAATGTCATACCTACATCAGAGTCATCAGGGTAAGTAGAGAGAAAACAAGTGCACTTACATGTTTAAGTGGAAATGTTCTGATTAATGGTTTCTCCAGCTGACCCCTCTGGAAAACGCAGTAAGCGGTGATTAAGTTTTTATAAATATTCATTATCAATTTTATGTACTGTTCGTAATATACGTCGGAACTGGTCCGTTTTCTCTTTCGACGAAATCGTGCAAGTGCAGGACAATAAATCAGAAGTGTAAAGTTGCCTCAATTTACGCTCATTATTTCAGTCTTTAGGTGCAATTTGCCGTGGGCTAATTGTATTAATTAATGTCCATTAAGTTTGGATGCGTTAAAGCTGTTGTCATTTTGTTTCTTTTCTTAATTTTGACCTCGTGCCGTTTGCATTCAGACAAATATAGGTATGTGAAAAACATACATTAACCAAGTACGTACCTATTTGGTTTACAGCTTATTAAATTAGCCATACATAAGCATTTATTGGCCCTAAACTCACAGTGTTATCTCTGCAAGTTAACTAAGCGTAGTTTCTTCTATTTAACGATAGCCAAGTTAATCTGTAGAACTTAGTTGCTGTCAAGTTAATCTTGAATAACGGCTTTATTTCCAAAACGTTAGATTTTTATGAGCTTCTAATGTAAGTAGATAGGTACCTATTGTAATTTGAGATATTCTGAAAGTTGCAATAGTTTGATACCTATTCGGTTAGCTGCAGCAATTGAGCTAAAATGAGCTACACAAAGAGTGATGCATGCATGCCGTCTGCTAGAACAGCACCCTAATTGCGTAACTTATGATTAATGATAGATAATCTGTTTCGTTTTGAAACAGTTGGCTAAACCATTGCTTCATATGTTCGAAAAATGTGTCTGCTCAACAACTTAAATAACGCAATGAATATTGTTGAACTGTCAAAATGAAACCGATTATGATTAATCGCGTGTTACGCAATTATAGGTCGCCTCAAAGCTGCAATGACTCTTTCTTCAAAAGACCCTTCCAGACATGGCCCTGCATTGTTAGACTCACATAAAATACTAAAAATATAATATTTGGAGTTTAAAAGAGACCATGACGTCTTGAGTTTGGTTCGGCATTTCTTCTCAAGGATCACTCAGCTAGGAAATCTAGCCGGCGCGCGCCATCTAGTTTTAAAATCTTGACCAAGAAAGTAATGACGTGTAATAGTGTCTTAAAAGTTTTAGTTACACTAATAAACATTTCATTTTAATTCAACAAAGTTGTCGAACCAAACTAATTAAATTTCACTAAGTAGGTAAGTAAAGTGTAAAAGCATCTGCATCTAATATTTGACCACGTTATTGAGATAACTTCCTTCAGGACTCGGGCTGCAGTTCGACTTTCTGCTATATGTACCTACTTCGTGTCCTGGACGTTACTTGCCTACACTAGAAAGCACCCCAGGATGTTTCCGTTTCTAGTTATAACCGACCATAAACCAGTAAAGTTTGAAGTTTTTTTTTTTATATAGCAAGAACCAAGTAATTATTATCTTTACTTCTGTTTAGGTAGGAACTTTTGTGTCAGTTTAACTTAACGTCATAAGTACGTATAAGTAGTAGTAAGTGTGTGAGTGTGTAGTAGATATGTCTTTCTGTACGTAGGGTGTGTAGCAACTCTCGTAAGTTAATTTAACTACAGTTTTATTTAATCTTACTTACACAGAGGTGCTTCATAAAGCGGATATATTCTGTAAGCGGTAACATCCAGTTCCATCTAGTTCATTTTAGCTGTTACTACTTAGGTATATATTTGGAAAACTAAAGTGGCAACCCAGCAAAAACATTCAGGAAAAGTTCGTTATCAATTTTAAGTGAAAATTGTAGAGCAATGTAAACACGTGTGTGCTCGCCAGCGTGAAGGCACCGGTCTTTAATGTAATTAGCGATTTTGCACAGCGCTGTCGGCGCGGGCGCAGCGGCAGCGATGGGCCCGGTGACCCCGCGACCGGGTCACGCGGGCCGCGGGCCCAACCAGCCGGGTTGCACCACTTGCAGCGTTACTGGATTGAAACTTTACACAATATCTACGTGGTGAGTAACTGTACAGGCTGTAAAGAGATTATGAAAAAAATATTAATTAGTTTTGGAGTGAAAAATTGTTGATCGCACGCAAAACGTTGTGCTTTAGGAATGCATGCAACGGTAGGTACAAAAGTTGGGTGTATTTAAAGTTAAGAATTAAAAACAGTTTTTGTGAAACAAATGGAACTTTGGCCTTCAACATCTATATAGGCAAAAGGTTCCCAGGTATGCTTCAGTACAAAATAAAATATTACAATGACGTGGAGTAGGAACCTATTAGTGACACTCGGCATCGTTAAGCGTCTTTTTATTTATTTATTTATTCACAAGGCAACTACAACAGGTAACAATCACATAATGTCACTAATTTAACATTGTAGGTTTCGACCTGATTATCACCCAAAGCGTAATCGCACAACATGACCAGCAAAAATAATAATAATGGCGATGATAAAACTACTGTAAGAGGTTAGTCCAAAAAAAAACAACAATAAAAAAATAAAAATAAAACACAGTTACAAGGTATGTGCGTCTGACCTCCGACACACTTCTACTTAGGTAGGGAATGTGTAGGAGGCCAGCGCGCCAGGTAAATTACATAAATTGAGAATTAGTTACATTATTAATAAAGAATACAGTATTTAAGCGTTGGGATATTAAAAGGAAAGAGTACACACATGTCGTTTGAAAGCAGCGGCACGAGAATCAAAGATGTCAATACTGTTATTGTCTTTTGAAATTTCATTATAAAGTCTACACATTCTAACGATAGGGTTGTAATATGAGGTGTTATTTGTAAAGACCAGAAGTGTAAAAGTTTTCGGTATTCGGGTGTTATACCTAGTGTTGATGTTTATGAAGGACAGCAGAGTCGAAGAGTCCAGCTTGGAGTGTAGGATCTTATGTAGGTTAATTAAGTCTTGCTGTTTGCGACGAACATGCAAAGGTTTCAAATTGAACTTAACGAGGCGTTCGGGATAGCTTTGGAGTGTTCTAGAGAAACCGTACCGGTACGAGACCCACTTAACACATTTTCTTTGTACACTCTCAATTCTGTCAGAGTGTACCGCGTAACACGGTGACCAAATTATCGAACAGTACTCCAATACACTTCTTACTAGGCTCTTATAAAGTAGTATGAAGCTTTGAGGTTTTTTAAATCCTTTGGTGGACCTAGATATAAAACCGAGAAGTTTCAATGCTCTGATTGTCATGCTATTGTAATGATCTCTAAAAGACAGCTGTTCATCAAACAACACGCCGAGATCTCTGGCTACGTGCTTTCGTTCTAACAATTGGTCCTCGAGTTTGTAGTCATAGGTGCTTTTTAAACGTTTTTTCGTGAAAGTTATGACAAAGCATTTGTTTATGTTTAACTTCATTCGATTCAGGGTACACCAGTCAGAAATTATATTTAAATCATTCTGAAGGGATTCACTGTCGGAGGTGTTTTTAATCGAAGTGAATACCTTCAGATCGTCGGCATATAATAGACAGGGACATGCTAATTTGATCACGAGATCGTTAATAAAAATAATGAAAAGTAGGGGCCCTAAATGCGATCCCTGAGGAATGCCTGACGTAACGGTAACCGGTAACGACAAGTATCCTCTGACAGAAACGAGTTGGCTTCTGTTTTGTAAGTAAGACTGTATCCACCGGAACAGAGAACCATGTATACCATACGCTTTCAGCTTCAAAAGCAGTACTTCATGGTTAACTTTATCGAACGCTTTCCGAAAGTCTGTATAGACTGAGTCTATTTGACCACCCTTCGCGAAAGCAGTACAAAGATAGTTTTTATACTCAAGCAGGTTTGTGAGGGTTGATTTATTACGGACAAATCCATGCTGGGATTGGGAAAGATATGGTTTAAAGTGAGAATAAAAATGCTGATACAAAGACGCCTCAAAAAGTTTTGCCATTTCTGATAACATACTTATGGGTCTATAATTTGCGCAATCTGACTTGTCACCACTCTTGTAAATGGGCACAACGTGCGCCTTTTTCCAGCATTGTGGAAACTTACCCAGTGCTAGCGACCGATTAAACAAATAATAGAGTGGTAATGATAGCTCTTCAGCGCACTTGACCAGAAAACGAGAAGGTATTCCGTCCGGACCAGCGCCTTTATTATGATCTAGTTGTTTTAATGCACGCAAAACATAATCATGCTCAATATAAATCTCCGATAAAGAAGAGTTGCATTCAATGCCTTCGCATGTCTCACCACTAGGGGGAGTTCCCGACGTATCCTCAAAAACCGAACTAAAGAAGTCAGAAAATAATTCACTAATAACTTGGCTGTCCGATGAAACAACTCCTCCGAACTTCATAGTTTGTGGTAAGCCATTCGTACTTTTTCTGCTATTGACGAACTTCCAAAATGATTTGATATTATTAGATAAATTTTCCTCTGTGGATGTTATAAAGGAACCGTGGCATTCTTTTGTTAGAACCTTGCACCTACTGCGCAACATTGAGAAGGTGTCATAATCACGCGGATTTTTATATTTTATGAAGCGTCTATGATATTTATTTTTCTCAATGAGACATTTTTTAAGAGCTGATGAGTACCATAACGGCTGTGCAGACCCACTTAATTTGGTTGTGGGAGTATGCTTGCTGATTATAGAGTTGAGAGCCAAGTAAAACTCTTCCACCGCCTGGTCAATATCAACTGACAATAACAGGGTAGCCCAATCAACCTCTGCGATAGCTTCCTTTACCTTTGCATAATCACACTTGTGGAAATTTAGCCGTTCGATGTTGTTAGGTTTCATTTGCTTAGTAGGAATGCTGCCTTTTATATGTATGCTTAAAGGTGGGTGATGATCATCAACCCGACAGAGTGGGTCATTGTTTAACATTAATTGGAGACTATCGGAAGTACAAAGGACAAGGTCTAAAAATCTATTGTTTTTGTTAGGTATATGATTTAAACTGTGACAAATTACAAAGGGCTAACAAATCCAGCAAGAGAGAGGACTTAAAATCTGTGGCTGCAATAGTATTCGTCAACTTGCTGCATGAGGGCGTGGGTGACCACAACAAAACCGGAACATTAAAATCTCCAATAATTAGATTGACACAATCGTCACAAGAACCTGTTACAACCTTTTGTGTATTTGTATAAAAAGCTATAAGGTCACTATTTGGTAAATCTGGGGGAAGGTAACATACACAAAGGTTGCACCGACTCTCATGCAAGTTGTTAGGCAAAATACTTACCCAAATATCTTCCACTCTGCTGTCCCATGGGGAATGTCTTATCACTTTGTATTGTTTTTTAATAGCTATTAAGACACCCCCTCCGTCAACCTTCGTTAGACATGAACTTTCGCGGTCTCTTCGAAACACGTTATACCGTTGGTCAAATAGTTCGTTATCAAAAATACCCGAATTAAGATTCGTCTCCGTTAAACAAATAATATCATAATTACAATTTAGTGAGTTAACATATAAATCCCGCAATTTTGATCTTATTCTATTCACATTCTGATAATAAATTAACATAAAAAGGTACAGTAAATAGATCCAAGTAAATAACAATCGTTTGAGTTTAAATTAGGCAAGTTTAGCCAAGCAACCAGCGTCTTTTATGAGTATAGCCTGCTCTTGCTCAATTTTTCTGACATAAATGCGGCCGTATTTTACCCATACAAATTTATATGATTTTTTGAACCCGTTATTCCTACTCTTTATGAACCTACCTGAGGCTACCTGTACGTTACCTGTAAATTACCCCTTACCTAGGTACGTAGGGGTCCAGAAGCACCTGTTTTAGAAAATAAAATTGATCGAGAAATTAAACACGATCAAAAGAATTCATCAGCATTAACGACGCAATAAACGTTGTAAGGTCTTGTAATAAAAGCGTTCATCATAAGTTTTCTATGCTAATGCTGAACCGCAGAGAAAATGTTAGGGTTGATCTATTCACTTTCATTTACAATAAGCTTTATCTCGATACAATTCGTCAGGGACACTATTAAACAAATCTAAGAAATATTCATTAACCATTAGGTACGTACTGACAAAATAATCTAACGGCATTTAAAATGTCTTAACATTATTGTGACAACCCTAGGTATTATACTAAACGTGGGAGAGGGCACTAGCAATCGACCTAGTGCATAAATATAAAACAACTTCATTGCACACACATAACACCAATATTTATGGTCAGGACTGCAGTCAGGTCACCGGAGAGCAGAGGAGCTTCAACTTCCAACGTATTTTAGTACTTTCATCGCTGATTTGAATATTGCGAGGACATTGGTGCTCGTAGTAAGTAGGTAGCAGTTACGCGCCGTTTCAGGTGGATGTCTAGCACCGTGGGACAAAGCCATTGTTGTGGGCATCTGGGCCGCGGCCGCAGCACACGCCTCTGTTCCGAGGCGGGGCGGTAAGCATACCCATTGGTTGCCGTCCCCAGAGCGTGACAAGTTTCATTGGACAATCCAACCAACAGTGAAAGTGACGAAACGCTCCTTGCACGAAGCACCTTGGGAAAAATTAACTACGACAATTAGGTTACTATTAAACCTTAATCCAACATTATTAACAATAATTAAAATACTTAGGTCTACGTTTAAAATAAAGCTTTAAACATTATAAAGGAAAATCCTGATAATTTTCTTACTTGAATACCTGCAATTTACATTTTATTCTTCTGACCAGTCTAGTAGTCACAGATGCACCTGTTAAGCATGGTCGCATTAGGACGGGGGCGGTTCTAATAGGAATTTCTTGGTAATAGCTCCCAATCGGGATTGTGCTCGTAATCTCGGATCCTATTACATGATACTGACCTAAAACACTACCTACTTAGAATGTCTTATTTGGGGGTAACGGGTGCGGGTTAATGTCCCTGCCACACTGTATAGGTGTCTCGTACTTCGGTGGCAAACCCTTCGGGAAATGCTTACTCTTAATGTAGGTAGGTACCTAAAAATGGGCCTTCGCAGAACGCTACTTAAAATGAAGTAATGGAAAACTCCGTTATTGTTAAACTATTCTTTAAAAATGGCAATTCCTCTAGGATTTTACAACTTACGACTTTGTACTAATATTGAACAAACCAATAAATTGCGTAAGTTTAATGTCTAGAGTTACAAGTGAAGTACCCATATAAGCCGACCACATCTATATGCAGTGGTCCTGGTTGTATATTTACATAATCTCAAGCCCAAACTACGATAAGCAACTAGATAATTACAATTAGCATACACCTTACAAATGTCAATGAACGACGGCACCTACTTTTGAAGTACAAACCTAATTTCCTTGAGGTATTATTATAAACAAATAAGACCGACTATGTACAACAAAAAGCATTAAGATGTAAATTGATACAAGCATAACGAGAAAATTTGCATTATGAGCGACAATATTGAAGAGTGAGTCAGCGTGTCAGCCCATCAGCTCCGGTTGTGCTCACCGAACTATTGTGATGCAATGTAGGACGCAAGGCGAGTAGACAAGTCGACTGGCAAGCCCGCCCAAGCCTTCGATCAATAGCCGTGAAATTCGATTATAAAAATCGAGGGCACGATGCTTATTAAATTAAGGTGACAGTAAGAAAATTCAACTACCCACGCTGGTGGCAAGACATTTCATAAGTAGATAATTCGAAGTATAAGTAGTCGATAAGTACGGAGGAGAGTATGTACCTAATCAAATCAAAAATATTTATTTGCTAGAATATAGTACATCCTTATGTACTATATTCTAGCAAATAAATATTTGTTCCACCTGTGTTACAGTGGCGCAAATGTTCACAATCAGCAATTAATCTATCAATTAATCTAATTTACAAATTACATTACTAAATATTGTTACTCTGTGGTTAATCATCATAAGTCGAATTCTACAACTTAATCATGACATAAAACCCCCCCAGTGGGTTCCCGCATTGTCGTTGCGGGGGGCTCAGTAGCCGTGGTCCGCTCCCACGGTGAAGGGAAGCGGAACCCCAAGGTGGGGCCGCTCGTCAGGGCTTTTGTCTCCAAGCCGACGACGTAGCGGCCAAAAAGTAGGTTGCGGTGAGGTGCACCGCAACTGAGGCGGGCCGCGATGTCGAATGGGAGGCATCGCGGCTGAGGGTTACAGGCTGCGGCGGAGGAGGAGTGCCGATACTTCTGAGTAGCGCTCTTCCCTTCCGTGGTCTGGACGGGGCCGGCCGCCACCGTTTGATGGCGGACGCGGTGGGGCCGCAGGGGAAGAGGAGTGTCGGTATAGCGTTGGCCGCTCTCCCTATCCCCTGCGGCCGAAAAGTAGTAGGCTGCGGGGCCACTGCGCTGACCCGTCGCAGGAGGACCAAGGGTGCCAGACACGGGTTCGTCTGGGGCCCTTATATTACTTGGTTCCTGGGGTGGTCACGGCGTGCCATGTGTCCTGGTGCGCCGAACTGGTGGGGTCCGCAAGGGCCGATGCCTGCCAGGGGTGCGGGTTGTTCGAAAGAGATACCGTCGCCCCTGGCACACAGGCAACTGAGGGAACACGGGTGGGTTTTAGTCAGTAAAAGTCTGACACGCCCTCCTGCTCCACCCAGAGCGGGAGAAGTTATTTGATGATTTCCCAAACTCAAAAAAAAAAAAAAATTATGACATAAAATACTTTTCACTTCTCATGCTCTTAAAAGACGCCAATATAGCCCTACGAAGCGGGAGTAAAGTGACCACTTTAGTCCCTAGGGAGTAAAAAGTAATTCGTTTTTTAATTTCCTTCATGTGACATAGACAAACTCAAACAGCCAGTAAATATACTATTATTCTGTGGAGTGTGGACCATCTTCATTGCGAAAATGTTGAGAGTTTTAGTTTCATGGTTTTTGCCAAGGTGGTGCCATGTTTTTTAAATTGTTAATCTGTTACTGGTTTAGAAGAAAAAACTGACAACGAAAATTACAGAATTTTTGTTGAGTGTAAATTTGAATGTCCAGTGACAGTTGTGGTATATTATGTTCCTTGGTGAAGAGTTTGACGTCGAGCAAAGAGCAAAAGACATACCTAATAGATATTGTGATTTTTATTTTATTAACCGACTTCAAAAAGGAGGAGGTTCTCAATTCGTCGGAACCTTTTTTTTTATGTATGTTCCCCGATTATTCGAAGATGGCTGGAACGATTTGGATTTTTTTTTTGTTTGAAGGAGTATACTTCCCAGGTGGTCCCATGATCATCAAGTCAGGATCTGATGATGGGATCCTGGAGAAATACAGAGAACTCTTCAAATTTTATAGGCACGCGAAGCGAATTAGGTATTTTTCGAAAGAGTACTTTCTCGGAGTGGTCTCATTTCAATTTGGTGAAGATCTGATGAAGAACATTGGAGATAGGCAACGGAACTTCTCAATAAATGATAGCAAATGGACTGGGATTGCTGAAATCTCATATCTGTCTATTGCTTACACCAGTTCATAACATAACATCACGCCGGCACGCTGTGAAGGGGTAAGCACATGTGAACCACTAAAAAGTGAAAAAAAAACTTAAAAAAAAAAAAAAACAACCGACTTCCAAAAAACACTACAAAGTGAAAAATAACTTTAATTCAAATACAGCTCCAAAGACACCAACTTCCGAAATTAAAGTTATTTTTCACTTTGTAGTGTTTTGGTTGTTAAGTAATATTTATTAGGTAAGTACATATTTTTGTACTAAATTGACTATTTTTCTCGCACTCAAAGTGAAAAGTACAGTTTGCACCTCGAGACTAAACGCCAACTTAATATACCCTCGGTTTCATTGACTCCCTCGCACGCTCGGGAGTCAAACCACCTCTGGTATATTATGGCTTAGTTTAGTCCCTCGTTATAAAATATACTATTATGTATAGACAGTTGGAAAACAAGGGCCTAAACCTACACGGAAAATACTTGTCTCACTTGAGATTCGCTGACAATATCGTGCTGATGTCAGAAGACCCATTTGAAATTCAGTCTATGTTAGAGCCGCTATTTGAAGAGAGCAAAAAGGTGGGCTTAGAAATTAACCAAACCAAAACAAAACTTATGACAAACAGACACAAAGAACCAATAATAATTGCATCTACCAACCTAGAATACGTTGAAAAGTATATCTACCTCGGAAACCTAATTACTTTTAAGAACTGCACAGAAAAGGAAATAGAAAGAAGAATCAAATCCACCTGGAATAAATATTGAACTCTAAATGAAATATTCAAGAGTAAGATGCCAACCAAAATAAAAACAAAAACTATGGAAACATGCCTACTTCCCACACTCACATATGCCTGTCACGTAGTATCTCTATGTAGTCTGTGTGCCTATCAAACATGGCCTCTGACGAAACGAAACTTAGAAAAAATCAAAGTGTGCCAAAGAGGAATAGAAAGGAGCTACATGAACCACAGACTTAAAAACAAAGTAAAGAACTCAACAATTAAAAGTAAAACCAAGGCAAAGGACGTGCCCATAAAGGTACTGGGATTGAAATGGAAATGGGCTGGACATTTCCAAGGAGTAGGTACCAGATGAAAGATGGACGACAATCACCACCAACTGGTACCCACTGAACAAAAAGCGCAGACAAGGTCGACCACAAATGAGATGGAGCGACGATATTATAGGTATAAAAATAGATATAAAAATAGTAGGTAAAATTTGGAGTAGAGTAGCTAGAGACAGAATAGCATGGAAGCGAATGGAGGAGGCTTTCACCGCTATTACTAGCAGTCCTTGTAATATATATAATAACAGATATATAATAATAGAAATCAAGAAACATATTATTACTAACGTTATATGAATCAAAGTAACACTAATATTTAGTTAAGTCAAACAAAATGTAGAAGGAAAAAAAGCTATTTTATATTTTATTTATTTATTATAGACAGTTGTCAGTTTTTCACCGAGAATTAATGTAGACAAGAAATTTCTATTCTACAGTAGAGTAAAAATATAAAACGTCATGCTAAGCCTGCTGGCGGGGTAAATACAAGACACTCAACATTTCGGATAAAAATAACACGCGATTGGAATTCCTTAGAAAAAGATCTAAAAGAACCTTATTGGATTCATAATATGCTTTATGTGTACCTACTCTGTTCAGACACAACTTTTTTAACATGTTGTTCCAAAGAGATACCGTGGCCCCTGGCACAAAGGCAACTGAAGGAACACGGGTGGGTTTTAGTCAGTAAAAGTCTGACTCGCCCTTCCGCTCCACCCAGAGCAGGAGAAGTTATTTGACGGCTTCGCCCGCGTGACATGTGACTTTCCCGCAATAAAATTGTCCTATGTGTTAATTCAATGAACAAGCTACCTTCATACAAATTTCTTCATAATCCGGTAAGTTGTTTTTGCGTGAAAGAGAAACAAAAGTGCATCCCTTCACCCTCGGAAACTTTCGCGCTTATAATATTGAAGTGAAACTTCTTATGCGACTTCCAACAAGGTTGCGTTAAACGTTTAACGCAACCGACGCAACAAAGTGATAGAGATGAGTCGTACTAGGTAAATTTTGTACTAGGTGCACCTAGTTCAATTCCGTACAAACACTCGATCCAAATACCTGTTCCACCTAGTTCACAAAGTACGCATACCTTAGAGTATGTTTAGTCTTTGCGTACCACCGATACGTCTATGTAACGTACGTACGCAGTAATGATTTTTATTGTAATCTTCCCTTCATACTTTACACAGGCTTAGGACTGTCAACGTAAAGATTTATCAACTTTGAAGATTGTTGGCGTATTAAAAGATTTCAATAAATTTTCAGACTAATCATTTTTGAAGTGAAACTTCTTATTCGACTTCCAACAAGGTTGAGTTAAACGTTTAACGCTAAAGGTTGCGTTAAACGTTTAACGCAACCGACCCATCAGAGTGAGTCGGTTTCACTTCTTCCGCGCGGAGGGACTCCACGCACTTTTTGAAGTGAAATTTCTTATGCGGCTTCCAACAAGGTTACGTTAAACGTTTAACGCTACCATGGAGGGGGTATGAAAGCACTGTTGCATTAAACGTTCAACGCTCCTGGGGAGGGGAATAGAAAGAGACAGAGCGAGAGTGAATGCGTGGCACTCGAACGCATGCGCGTAGTATACCTGTTAGAGGCCAGCGCGAGCGTTAGCAACGAGTAGCGTCCAATATTTCAACACAAGAGGGAGAGAGAAAGAAAGATACACAAAAGTAGAAAATAGGAGAGAGAAAGAGAGTGAGTCAGTTTCACTTCTTCCGCGCGGAGGGACTCCACGCACAATTTTCGTAAGAGGGACAACTAGAGGGGCGCTAATGAGGTGCTAGCCTAGGGTGCTGTAGACATTTAATCCGCCTCTGCCTCTGCCTATAACTAAAAGAGCTAATTTACTAAATCCCTTAATCATCAGATATTTTCTTTCTGGAAGTCATAGCATAGGACTTGAAAGTAATGGTATAAGTGCACGAATCTAGTAGAATGCTAATGGGATAAATGATAAATTATTTTATTTCTGTAGTTAAGTAGGTTTATACAAACACTTTTACACGTCAATCATATTTTTTTAAACTAGATGAGGTCGGCGTTTCCTATCTGACTACTCT
Organism: Antitype chi; assembly: GCA_947359405.1. Lineage (NCBI taxonomy): Eukaryota > Metazoa > Arthropoda > Insecta > Lepidoptera > Noctuidae > Antitype > Antitype chi. Next base: position 9,426,658 of record OX375813.1, read on the forward strand.
GAGAAGAAAGGCCGAAACAAACTCAGAGGTCACAGTCTCTTTTAAAGTCCAGACATAATCTTGGTCAGATCATGTGAAGACCATGTGGATTGGTGTCTCAAATGGTCTTTTGAGGAAAGAACCACACAGGATAGGTAGGTAGTTATGTAACTACTGAAGTAGGTTGGTATATTTAGAAATGGCCTACCGTCCTTTAACTATACTTAATGTAGGTACCTAAGTCTACTTGGATTAGAACATTACCTCTAAAACAAAAATCTTATGCATTCGGGGGACCTCCGTCAGGACCGAAATTCCATGAATGTGATGCTCACATACTAAACTCTCTCTCTCTCTCTCTCGCTCTGTCAGCCTCTCTCTATTATATATAAAAGAAAAAGACAGGGTTATCTATCATAAGTTCAAAAATATTTGACCGAATTTCATTTCACCTAAAACTTTTCGCGCGGGCTTAATTTACACTCTAGGGGTAGGGCAGACAAAACTGCGTGAAGTCGATTTGCAGCGATTCGTTTCTCACAAAATTTTGTAGCAGACCATATTCACTTAATATTGAAATTGAAAAGGCTACGAAGTAACCGGCTATATATTTATGACCAAATAATATTCCGTAAAATATTGCTTCGATGTGGTGAAAATATGGCAAATAAATAATTTGGCTAGTGAAAAAAGTTCAAAAGAGGCCAATAGCAAAAAATTATTTTGTAAATCGGCGAAATATAATTCGGTAAAATAATACCTATGACAAGATACTTCGATGATCTAAAAATATGTCAAATAATGCTTATAGCAAAAAAGTCGTCGGTCAATAGTTTTCGGTAATGAAACTCGAACAAAAAATTTCGGAAAAGTGATCGGTTCCCAAAAGACAGAGATAAAAAGAAAGTCGCATGGAGGGGGCATAACGTTTTCGTTACGTGACAATTTTTACCAGTCAACTCCAACCGCAAGCCGGGATGAAGAACTTCATTTCAAAAATATTGTTGTTGTTTTGATTGTTTACATTGACTTTTGTAAGTCTGTATGTACATAGTTTGAGGATAAGTATTATAACCTACCTACACTTTCTGAATGGCTTCAATGAGAAAACCTTCAATGCCTTGTTGACTTTATTGAACAGCTTACAGGTATTCAAATTCAAAGGTTTCCTTAGGAATTGTTTTCACAATCAGTATGACAACATTGTCGACACCAGACTTTGTTTCAATTTCAACCTCTAACTTGGTCATAAAATAATTACAGCAGCAGAAAATGCCATACAAATGATACTATCATGCTTATCTTTGACTTGGTCTTTATTTATTTAGAAAAGACGAGGTTATTAGATCCTGGGATAAAGATTTAAGTATTAAAGTTATGTATATCAACTTATCCTATACTTAGGTAATTAGGTACCTGCAAACGGTTAACTTTTAACATAGGTAGTATACACGACTGATGAAAAAGAAGTACGCGGAAACCAAATTGTTGATGCACTTTGTACCTACTCCATTAGAGTTTTAGCACATATAAGGAACCTTGGTCGAATCTATCCATGTGTCCTACGGAGTGACCGGGCGCTTGGTACGGGCACTGAAGTCATTAGACAAGAATTCTAGTGCTTGTGTTAGGATAAATGAGGTATGCCCCATTTATCCTAACTCAAGCCCTAGAATCCTACACCGACTGGTTCTGCATCTCAAGGAGTGTTATACAGGATTGTGTAGCGTCGCCGTGGCTCTTCAACTTGGACATGGACAGTATTTTGACAGATTTGAAAGAGAGTGATTGCGGATTGAGGATGAATGAGTTGCCTCATTGCCTGTCAAATGCCTTCTCTACGCGGATGATCACGTTCTACTTGTATCTTCAGCACCTCAAAAGTTGTAAGACATGGTGAGCGTGATGGATGAAGCATACCTATATGATAAAAGTGATTAAGGGATGAATATAAATGTTAATATGACGAAGTTCATTGTGTTTCAAAGAGAAGAGGATGTGTCGGTGTGTGATGTGAAAGTAAATGATAAGAGTGTGGAACAAGTAAATGAGTTCGTACGAGTATATTTGGAGAATCTGATGAAGATGTAGAAAGTAGCGTGAAGATAAGTGAAATCTATTCATGTGAATAATCACGTTAGTAGTTTTCACTTTTCTTCACGCTACTCGGACACGGACATCGCCTGGTTGCTCATAAGACGAACCAGGCGATATCCGAAAGGCTCGACTGGCTGTTTATAATGATGTGCTGATGCCTGCCAATAAAACTAAAATATAATAAATATTGCCATCCTTCAATATTGTCTATAGCACTAGAGTCTAGGGTCTATGTTGTTTTTGTCTCTGTGGCGGCCATCTTGATATCGGGCTCGGAACATGCAGTACCTAAGTTAATTATGGTTGTTCTTTATAAAATAAACGAGTTCTGATTTATTGAGTTTTATTGATAACAACACAAGGTGGCAGCGGTAAAAATTAAAAATGGATAAGGAAGATATAAAGACATCAGACAGACTGGGTGGTGTAAAGGTACTCCGGGCCCCTTCAATTTCGTTCCAAATGAATGGCCGAAATACAAAACTCGTTTTGAATGCTTCATGAGCCTTGCGAGCTATGATAAAAGGCAGGCCAGGACAAAATAAACTGCCTCATATACTGCATAATAAAAAAAATTGACGATTTTTTTGCGCAGCTTAACGAAATGTAATCTATAAGGCAATATTTAAATTTGTTGAAATAAAATACCATGGAAAAATACGCTGAACAAACAATATTCGTTAAAAAATAATTCTACTCTTTGATAAGTTTGTTAAACAAAAAAATGTGATTAAAAATTCATTGAATTATGTTTCTGTGAAATATGTTTCATTAAAGTAAATAGTCTTTGAATGTTTTATTTATTCAAAAGATGCTAAAACTTATAATAAAATTAGAATTATGAACAAGTATATAAAGTAAAAAGGGAAAAGCTCACTGGGCATCAAAGAATTCGTCCGCATCGCTGTCAGTGGGAAAAGTGCTCAAAAGGCTGGCAGCGTTGCCACGTTGGATGGCAACGCTGATTCTTTGAGCTAAGAATTGGCCAGCCCTTTGGTCACGTGAAGATTCGACCAACCGCTTGGTGATGTCTCGAAATACTCGATGAGCACTCGGACCCCACGGCCCTAGTGTTTCAACCCCAAACGGCTCAAACATATAGCTCCCAATAATGTTGTTATATTTGCGCCGTTTCAGGCTTTCTGCACCTGCAGCAGCCGCACCAGCACAGCCCGCCGTGCTCAGAAGATGGGATGGCGCGAGGGTGTCGACACAGGTAGCATCCCACACCAAAGGCCTACCCAACTTCCAAGGCATTATGGTCATTCCGTCTGGCCTCTTCCCATCGTCGCGTGCCAAGCCATTGGGTTCTAAGACAGCTGGCACCCCGGCGGTGACGAGAGCCCGACGGATGGTGTCATTAATGCTGGCGTGCCGTGCCAGCCGACCAGCGCTCTTGATGCAAGCAAGGCCATGGTGTCCGAGGCAATCAACTGCTTCACCGCACTGACAGCGATGCGGAGCCACGCATGGAGCACCCAGACGCAGACTTGTAGCGAGCCGGAAGGTAGAGTCACCCAGCATAGTACCTCCATTAGGTGACGGTAGCGCCTGAAGTCATAGGCCCGACTCCCATTCTCCCACAGCCAGTAGGCGGGCGCGCTCAGCAGTATTGGTGGACGTATTAATGAGATTATTCCGTACCAACCTGCAGAGTGGCTCATCCCACTGTCTCTGGGAAGATGGGTTCACGGGCTGAACCGTATTCGGACAAGCCATCTTCCAGGCGTTCATGGCATCGGTTAAACACGGCACTTCAGAGTCAACCTGAGAAGGGGCTAAGATTTTTCTAGTTAACTTTTCGGTGCTGTGAACCGAGGACAGGAAAGCCGGTAAGCTTACACTAGAAAATTTGCGGACGCCGAGTCCACCAAAACGGATGGGTAATGTGGCTTGCAGCCACGAGCGGTCGTCCAATGCCACATTTAAAATGGATGTTAAAGTGTTTTGAATAATTTGATCGATTTTGTCTAAAAGGTGTGGAATTCCTGTCTTTGAATCAATAATATTTGAAATAAAAATACAAGGATCAAGTTATGTGAAACTTTTTCTGGGCAACGAAATTCTATGAAATTTCTGTCTGGGAAACAACGGGACACCCATTCATAACAGATGCACTAAGTGTTTCGGCGTGCCCATTTCCAGTAAAGTAATCCACAATCTTGGCCATTTCACTGAGTCGAACGCCTTGGAGAAGTTCACAAAGCAGATATAGGTCGGTTTGTTAAATTCTCGGGCTTTCTTAACAAGCTGACGAACAATTAGTATTTGTCCCCAAGTGCCTTTCCCTTTCACAAATCCACCCTGCTCCAGAGCAATCTCTTTGGACAAGTAGGCCTTTAGACGTTCGTTAAGATTATGAAGCAGTGTTTTGCTGGCGTTTTTTTTTTGGGTGGGAAATTATCAAATAGCTTCTCCCGCTCTGGGTGGAGCGGGAGGGCGTGTCAGACTTTTACTAACTAAAACCCACCCGTGTTCCCTCAGTTGCCTGTGTGCCAGGGGCCGCGGTTTTTCTTTCGAACAACCCGCACCCCTGGCAATATTTTGCTGGCGTGTGAGATGAGTGCAATAAGGCAGTAATTGCTACATATCTTAACCCCTTTTTATGCAACGGAGTAAAGACTGTATTGGTCCAATCAGTTGGCCAAATCCCAGTCCTCCATACCTTGTTTCATATTTCGAAGAAGATATCAACTCCTTGCTCTCCTAAGGCTTTTATAGTCACAATGGGGACCGCATCTCTGTCTGTAGCTTTGCCGTTCTTCAGGTGTTTAATGGCTGCTCTAACTTCCGACTTCAGAATGTCTGGTTCCAGTTCTTTAAGCACGGTTGCAGGATAAATTTGCGATTGGGGGTCGCGGAACAAAGACTGATAGTAATTCTTCCAGTTCTCAAAAATTTGGTCAACTTCCATTACGATGACAACATTGTTTTCTTCAATTGCCCAGTGTCACAGCGCCCCGAGTGAACTTCTAAATCCTGACATATTCTCTGATAGTGGGCGTTTTGGTCTCAACGGCATGCAGTCTGAATTTGGGCAGACATACTATTTATAGCCCTGATGTCGGCTGCTTTCGCCTTCATAACTCGCCTTTTCTCGACCAAAGTTTACCTATTGTCAGTCATCCAGAGCTGTCGCCTTCGAGATTTTGCTGGCGGATTTGTCTCGGTGATTGCACTAATGATGATATCCTTGGCTCGATCCCATAGAACGTCTGGCGATTCCTCGTCGTAATTGGTATCTGACCATTTTTTCCATTTTTGTTCCACCGCTAGCTTTAGTCTGGAACAATAATAGGCTTCCAATCTCTTTCACTTTTAGAGAGTTATAGCAGCTGTCAGTTTCACTTTCAACTTAGAGATCAGAAGTTGGTGATCTGATCCACAATCGGCTCCAGATAGTGTGTGAGCATTGTTAACAGATGTTTTCCTCCGTGACCGGACTAAGATCATTATAGTCAATTTGGTTGCGATACTGACCGTCCGGCGATGTCCAGGTATACAGTCTGCGTGGGTGATGCTGGAAATGGATATTACCTATAAAAAGGCCGTTTTCAATCGCAAACTGTACAAAGCGTTCTCTTTCATTCCGTACCCCTAAGCCAAAGCTCAAAGCAAACACAACTGCCCAAGTGAGTGAGTTCTCTCCGATTATGGCATTAAAATAATTAAAAAACTCTCTATTTGGGATTTTTGTAATAGTAGCCTCAAGTTCGGTGTAGAAGCTTTCTAGAGCCTCTTCACTTGAGGAGCACGTGAGTGCATATATTTGGATGAGGTTGAGATTCACCGGTGTTGCTTTCAATTTAATACTGATTATTCGGTCGCTGACTGGTCCGTATCCCATCACACAATTTCTTAGTTCTTTGGGTATAAGAAATACGACTCCATTTCGACTGGCGCTGGCATTGCCTCAGTAGTAAATAGTGTGTTTTTCGGTAATAGAATGGCCGCTATTCCTCCAGTGTGTTACACTGAGCCCACAGATGTTCAGGGCACATCTAGAAATTTCTCTTTCAAGGATGTCGAGTTTTCCCGGGTGAAGCAAGCCTCGCACATTCCATGTGCCTATCGTCTGGGTTTGGTGTAGCTTGACAGAGATTCCAGTAGCAGAAATTCCATCGTGAGCCTGGTCTCCTACTCCTCCATGACCGGTAGTCCATTTCTCACCGCATGTCCCGGACACGGCGCGGCGCCGGTTGCTAAGCAGATTGCATGGCGATCGTGCTCTGTTACGTTGTTCTTCCTTGTGTCTTGGGAAAATACTTGCAGTTGTTTCCCCTTGCCTTCTGCACCAATCTTTTTAGGGGTTCAATCCAAGGATGTTGGGGCCTTACGGGTGCTTCGGTTTTGAGCCGCCGAATACTTGCCTTTTGCCCTTCTCCTGTCTGCTACTGCGCCTACGAGGATTTGGTAAGCTTGTGACACTCGTGGGGTATAGACGCAGCATTTCCCAGGGAGCACGACCGTGGACGTAGCCAGATCAGACTGGCTGGTGGTGCTCTTGTAAAGCCTTTTCACATAGGCGTAGGACTAGGCATTTCTCAGCACACCCACATTAGAGCTCTTTTAAGTAGATTAAGCTCAGCTGCTTACGCAGTAAGAATAATAAGGCAGTTGACTGATGTAGCCACAGCTAGGTTAGTATACTTTGCTTATTTTTACAGTATTATGTCTTAAGGCATTCTGCTGTGGGGATCGGCAGCTGACGTAGATTCAATTTTCATTTTACAAAATAGGGCAACTAACTCTGCCTTCTCTTTATATCCTAGAAAATATCTTGGATGTTCGCAAAAACTTAGGTCTTTTAAAAAAAGATGCGATTTCCATAATCTAAATACACGTAGTAAAGATGAAATTGTGATTCCAAAATTTAGATTAACTGAAACTAGCAAGTCGTTTCTAATAAACAGCCACACGCCAAAGTCGGTTACAGAACTAAGCGATGGAAAGTTTAAAACTCACATCTAACGTGTCCTTATCAAAAAGCTAATTATAAGATAAAAGACTACGTTGAAGACATGGAAGTTTGGCATTAATTCCTTCTGTATATTTTATGTAGCCTCCCTGGTACCTCATTAACAACATAACTATGTGAAAGATATATTTACTCTCCTCTATGTTAATTTTTATTCTTTTTATTTTTTACAATGTCTGATACTAATAATAAAATAATAATAATGGGAGGTACTGGTTGCTCATAGACTAATTTTTATTGCATAGAACCATAGTGAAGTAGTTACATAACCATAGAGGTTATATTTATACTAAGTGTACAAGACGTGTCGCTAGTAGCATTATTATTTATTTATCTTGTTCTTACACTGGTAATAAGCTAAAGATAACATGTAAGATAAATTAATATAGTAATGTAACAATCACTTTTAAGTAAACTCCGCATGCATTAAAAGGAAGTTGTACAAAATAAACTAAATTAAAGTACTTAAGTAACTAAACTAAGTTAAAAAGGCTTAATACTTCAAACTTGGAAAACATCACACATCACTTAGGACTAACTTATTATATAATATCGATGGCTAAAACTAATCGGGCAAATACTTATGAAAAGTGGCTTTCAACTTTCCAAAACCAACAAAGTGAAGATCGATTTTTATGACCTAGCATAATCTCGCTTATGGAGAATTTGAACCTAGTACCGTTCTTCGCATCGGTGGGCGGAGTGGTGTTATTGGATTACGAGGAATTCTTGAGAGAAAACGAAAGAAGTGCCAAAGAAATCGCTTTCTAGACGCAACGAGTGTGTAGCGTAGTGTGGGCGCCAGATCACACTACAATATTCCAATATGCTTCGAATTAAGCTATTGTAAAGTAAAATTTTAGTTTTACGACATCTAAACTGTTTGGCATTTCTTATAACAAATCCGAGCATTTTAGAGGATTTTTTTACTATATTGTACAAGTGAGGGACAAAAGCTCGTTTGCATCCTGTTCCACCACTTTTACTACATCGATATAATAATCTTGGATAATTTAATATGGTAACATTTGCTTGTATTTAGATGCATTTCGTTGGTTCGGCACCAATGCACAAGCCGTTCAAGATGGCTCTGTAATGCTGACGCGTCGTCCTTCGATTTAACGATTTTAAAAATGTTTAGATCGTCGGCATACATAAAATCTTTAGAATAAAGAAAGCAGTTTAGGATGTCGTTGATGAACAAAATAAACAAAAATGGCCCCAAATGAGACCCCTGTGGCACGCCAGAAGATGTATGTCGAAAGTTTGATTGAAAGCTGTTGATGACAACAAAGAAAGATCTATCCTTACCTTGAGATACGAACTCAACCATGACAGCAACGTTCCTGTAATGCCATAAATTATGCTCCCAATTTGCTGATAAGTATTCCATGTGAGACCGTATCAAATGCCTTGCTAAAATCTGTACACATCACATTGGCTTAGAGACATGAATCTATAGCCTGCGTGAACAGTAGTAAGTTAATACTTGTGGATCTAGATTCTACAAAACCATGTTGCTCTTCACTCAAATACAGCTTTCGGTGGTTGATAAATGGTTGATAAAATAGATATAGCTATAGGTCTATAGTTAGAAACTATGTCATCATTGTTAGATTTGTGGATAGGTACGACTTTAGCTAACTTCCATTTTGCAGGAAACACTCTAGAAGCCAAAGAAACATTGAAAATTAGTGATAGTGGTCTAACTTAAAAACATTTTATTATTATTTTATTATGATAATTATTGATTCTAACAATATCTACTTAAAAACATTCCAAGCTGAATATTTCACTATACGTTTTTGATTAGGTAAACGCACCAATTTTTGATTTACACCTACACATCTTGGTTTGAGCCGGGTTCTTGTATTTTGCCGTCAAAGTTATGACACCATCATTTTGACTTTCAGCAACATATTCAATATCGCATGCATGTACACTTTTGAAACTTTACTGGTTTGGCTTAATGGTTACCGTCAAGCCGTAGGTACCGAATACAGTTTTCAGCGAGGTTATACGTTTTCTCATTTAGGCGCTACGATATTTTTTCGGGTTTTCAAAAAAGCTCGCGCATAAATTAAGAGCTACTTACTCGTGTATGTTTATTCTACAGGCGCACATACAATGGTTTTAGAGATACACGATTCTGCAAAACGTTACTCCAGCAGGAAACGCAATAACTCGAAAACCTGAAGATGCACAAATTATATTTTCGGCGCACACTTTTGCACAAATATAAGGTCTCTGCCCATGCACAATATTTCTCTCTCCGATCATTAGTTTAGAATTTTCTTGCTGGAACAAATTTACTCCAGCAGGAATCGTTTTTTTCCGGTTTTTCACAAAACCGCAAGGCGCAGATTACGCTTGAGAGAACTAATCGGCCATGTTTTTGTAATAGCTAATTTGACATGGTATAGACGCCAGCACAACAAGCTACCACAAACTATCAAATTTTTTCCGACTGAACATGAACGTATCAAAGAAATACAGATTGCGAGAGCTTGACGTGGTGGCGTCAGTACTTAAGGTTTCAGAATTTGAATTAGTATACAGGCTGATTTTTTAGTCACCGTCCAGCTGGTCGATTTTGTATGGGAGGTCCGATTTTTTTTTTCATATTTCGACCCATGTTCCTTGGAGAAAGTTGTTCAATTTCACGGGTACTATCACCCTGGAAAATTTGGACGGCGGTGACTGAAAATTTATTCTGTATACTGCATTTCATGCATAAAACAAAGATATCAACCTCTGAATTGCCTATAAAAATGTATGGAGTTCGAGAAATTTCGTAGTGATGGGACTCACTCACTCACTCTGCGAAAATATCGATAAGTTTGGTTATTGAAGTTAATTGTAGGAAATAATAACAAATTTCAGTTAAGTACATGATTTTATTAGATTTATTAAAAAATATATTTTACTATCTTTACATAGGAAAGAAAAATAAACATTGTTCTTAAAGGTTTTTTTATTTGTACTTAACATCCTAAATACCTACTAACCTGTTAATATACATAACTTCAAGCTTGTATTTCCTGAAAGCTGGGTATGCAAGTATGAGCTTATGAACAAACGGAAACATTATTATATTAAAATATGAACTTAACTAATTTAAAAGAATAAAAGGGTTGCTGTCCTCTGGGTGTGTAGAGTGAAGGATGTGAGTGTATGTGTGAGAGGGTGTGTACAAGATAGGATAGTTTTAGCCAGTAGATTCTAATGGTGTCCATAGGTTTGCAAAGCTGCCAGACAGTCTAACACTACTTTAAGATTGTCAGTATATTTTCAGTTTGATCGTATTTTAACTTCCAAAGCCACAGAGTTACCGAATTCTTCATCGTTACCTTGACCGGTATTCATCGAGTACATCTCGAGTCTTATTTAGTTTATTATATATTATAAATAGGGCCCCAAAAAGGTATAAAATCTACAAATAAAAACCGTTTGTACACCAAAATAGCATGCTACTTTGAAACGATTTTTAATACAAATAGTTGGCGTAGTCAGGACCTCACAGTTTTCATAAAGAAGTGTGGTTGAGTAACGGAAAAGCTTAAAAGTACAGAGTTTTAGTATAGTTCACTGTGCAACCTCAAGCTGCTTTATCGTAGTCTTCGGAGCACCGCCCCAAGATGATTTGCAATATGTAATGAGTGACTGACAAAGCGCATAATGGATTTGTTTTAGGGTTATAGGCGTCACTACGTATCTAAATGTTTTAAAAATATAGGTAAGCTTACGAATCTTTTTACTAAACAGTTGGATGTGTGTTTTGAAACTAATATTTTCATCAATACAACCCATAACGGCCTTATACATAAAAAAAGTTATCGAACATCTAAACAGTTGCTAAGGTCTGGTTTTCAAAGAGAAACCAGACTAGCAACTGTTTAGATGTGCGATAACTTTTTAGGAATAAGGCCGTAACTATTTAATTGACTTGGTACGTGCCAATGGATTGCATGAGCATTTGAAATAACCCGATACGTCATGGGAACAATTATGTGCGATTAGATTTAAAATCGAATGTACGTGAAGAAGTACGGATCGAAGTAAGGTACTTTGTTTTTTCATCGTTTAAAGGTGAGTACCTACATTATCATAAAGCCATTTCTTTACAACCCCTTTTGGGCTAGCTCATGTATGTGTAACCCCAGCAAAATGTTGCGCCTTAAAGAAATCAGAGTACCTATTACAGATAATTAGTTGCAATTTGTTCAAGTATAGCACAAAATTTGTTCATTTTGTATTTTCGAAGTTATTCGAGAAATACTGATCGCACATCTGGGAGTGGCGTGAGGAGGCCAAATAGGTACCGGGGCGTTACTCCGCTGCCGCGAGAAATCGCGGCGCAGCGGACAGAGCTCCGGCGGGATCTCATGGCGACATGGAGTGTGCGATTGTCGCCCTGGTCCAGCCCATGGTACGGAGCGAGAGTGCATGGATAGCAGTCACCTCCTTCTGCGAAGCAGTAATGCTCGCGAAAAGGGAGGCGGCGCACGTGAGGGAGAGGCGGTATATGCGCCCTCACGGCCTTAGTCACTGCGGTGTGCGTAGTCCCAGCGGAAAAGTGTCGAATTTCGTAATTTCAGTTTAGCAGATATTTAGTGTATGACGTCGTGTAATTGTGTATGGTAAATAAAAATTTGTGCATCCTACCATTGAGGAGCTATTCAACAAAAACTGATTCCGCTGGGACTACGTCATCCCAGCGGCAGTTTTTTTAAAAAATGGACCTACAAGAAAAAAAATTCATTCAATAATTAGTGTGTAACGAGAGGTAAATGTGTATGTTTAAATGAAATTTGTGTGTCAATAGACTGCGGAGATAATCAAGTTGCCGCTGCGCTGACGTTTGGCTATTTGATGAAAACCATATAAAACAGCTTAGTGTACAGTTGTAATTTTTTACACACGTTGCTTTGAATTTGTGTATTAAATTAAGTGTGTGAAAACAGAATTTGGAAAAAATATACCGTTCAGAAGATATACACTTAAAAGTAAAATAAGGTTATTAAGTCCAAGTACTTAATATAGGAAGTCTAGAGCCTAACTTAAAACGTTTATTTGTTTCTTGTAAGGGTCTACAATGTCTTGCCAAGTTTCATTTATGTGCTCTTTGTAATTAATAAGCAATGGCATAATTTATACGACTGGACCACTATATTGTATGACATCCGATTGTAGGATTTTTTATGGAAAAGAAGAATAAAAAATATGCAGATATTTAGTGTATTATTGCAACTATTCGCACGTAAAATTTCAGCTCATTACACTCTTTAATTATTTAGTGTAACGAGCTGAAATTTACTGTATAAATAAAACATATTACTTAATCTTTAAAAAAAAATATTTTAATCAAAAATGCCTACCTACATTCAGGTTTGGTTTAATCCAGTTAGGTTAATCAGTGCCGGTTTTAGCCCTACCAGCGCCCTGGGCGAGATTTCTGCGGCGGCGCCCCCTAACTGCAATTTAAACCCATACGGAAAAAAGGCAAAGGATATAGTGAAACAACTATTCATTAAAAGAAATAACCATTTATTTTAAAACAAAAACTAATAAAATTTTACTTTTCTAACCTTTCTATCATCCAACTCTTTTATTAGGCTAACAAAGTCAATGTTTTTAGCAATTTCATTTTCGATTGACAAAGTTACCTACCAAGTTTTTCAATCTAGATTGAGATATTGTCGATCACAGATATGTTTTTATCAGCTTAAGCTTAGAAAAAACTCCACTCCCTACTAGCAACCGTTACAGGTATAGTCAATAATATTCGCAATGCTATCCATACATTTGGATACAGTTCTTGTAAGTTGCGATCTTTGATAAAATTTAAAACAAAAACAGGAGTATAACCACATTCCGATCAGGCAAAAAAGATTTCAGACTTACGAGTTCACATGCAACCATCTATATCTGACTTCTAGTCTACGGTTAATTTCAATTGGAGATCACCACAGAGTTTGGCAAGATCGGCTTTTTCCGGAATCTGTTTTATATTGTACACACGGCTACACATCAAGCTATACATTTCCAGTATAAGCTGATCTCGCATTGTATAGGATTTCCGTACAGTGCGAGATCAGCGTAAACTAGAAATGTATAACTTGATGTGTAGCCGTGCGTACAAAACAGACAATGATTCCGAGTAGGTACTCATTTAACTGATCAAATCTTTCATTGACTGAAATTAATGTAGTGTCCAAAAGACAGTTGAAAAATTGAACCTCAATTTTTTTTCTGGAGAACTTATAATGTGCTCATCGCGGGCAGTTTCACCTGCTTGTTACTTAATAAATCGAATTCTTGTTGTGGCTCTAAAACATAGGTTCAATTTAAGTTCTTCAGCCATTTCCTTGGGAGTTAAAATGGCGCTTTTAAAGTTTGTATTTCTATATTCTTCTAAGAAATCTAAAAGCCACTTTAGTTTAAAATACACACAGTAATTTGACAATTGAAATTACCTGAAATTTACTGCCCGAATTTGCCGACAATTAGACAGCAAAAGTTGGAAAGAAAAATTTGCGGTTAATTTTTCCTCAATTTAGAGGTAACTTTTTTTGCTAGAAAAAAAATGGAAATGTTCATTGTTACCACTACAGAAGGTAATTTATCAACAATTTTTTAAACAAATTATAAATAAAATTGATGAATAAATATTTTAAACAAATTGATAAATAAAAATATCTACAATTTGACCGTAAAAAAATACTTTACAATTTATCAAGTCAAATGAACAATAAGTTGATGTACAAATTTGCCGGAAAATTGACAAGTTTTTTTAATCAACTTTTGAAGTGAATTTGCATTCTAATTGGGGTAGTAAATTTACGTCAAACTGTATAGCAAGTTGTATACAAATTGTCGTAAATAACGGGAAAACCCGAAGTTGACGGACATTTGACGAAAAATTTAAGGAAACTTTTGGAAAGTAAACTTTTGCTAAGCAAACTGTGGTATTAGGGTAAGTAGCCCTCGGTCAGAGTAAGGAAAAGGGCGCCTGCGGCGCCCTTTCGTATCCGGCGCCCTGGGCCTCAAGTCTGCTATTACAATAGTGTCAGAATGGTCTATCATTGATTTCATAATTGTTGATTTTGACAAGTTTGGTAATCTACTAATAAAATGGCATCATTATGACTTTCCAATGGTCAGCCAGACACTCCATTGAAAGAAATGGCATTTATTGGTAATCTCGTACATAATGACAAATGAATGACTAGGCGGTGATCTGTTAAAATTTTGACAGTTCCTTTGATTAGTGACCTACCCTTAGAACATCATTGTGCAGTCATTGCTTTTAATTCGTTACGAATACCTATACGATACTCAAACGATAATGCCATTATAACACAATTCTATTACGACAACATTGACCGACCAATGATCGACCATTATGAATTTAGCAGATTACGAACTTTTAGCAAAATTACAAATGAATGACAATGGGATCGTGTTGGAATGACGAATTTATAAAAATAGCAGACTAAGGCGCCTGGGCGGTCGCCCAACCGCGCCCTACCCTAACGCCGCTACTGAGGTTAATGTTATACACATGTGCAAACTCAAAAATAATTAGATGAAATATAATATTTATTTATCATATTACTTATCAGTTATCAACTTATCATATTGTACTGTAAATTAAAAACTGTTCATTTGTCAAAATCTTCAGGCATAGTATTAAGTTTTTACACTTCAAGAGTAACTGTATTGGAATAACAATGTCTTAATTTGGTTCAAACAACATTAAATTAATAACTAATTTAACTCTTTTACTATACATGTAATACGAGAATATCCATTGAGTTCTGTAAAAAATATTCAACTGCAATAATGCGCATATCGATAAAATCAGCCGCACACAAACGATTGCACGTCTCTAAATTCAAAACGTTCGTTGAGTTCGGAAAGATTCGGGCTAGTTCGGGTTAATTCGTGTCGCTCCTGACGTTAGTTAGTAAATCATTTAAAAATTGATTTATAATATTATAAAACAGTCACTGTTTTATATAAAACAGTGACTTAGGTAATTGTTTACTTAACGGTGGTAGGACACGCCATTTGTCTTCAGGTTGATGGTATTTGGCCTATTTTTACAAATAATTACTGCACAACTCGGCATTTTGGTTTTTTACGCATCAATAGTGCACTGTACGCAGTTGCAAAGCGACTGAATGAAGCGTACAGCCGCCGTTCTTTTTTTTTTTTTTTTTTGTTGGGGCATCTCGCAGTTGGCCTTGAGAGGCCGTGACTGCTCAACCGGGCTTTCCTGGGGCTGCCATTAAGATTTTACTCTTAACGCCTCCAGCCAGGGCTTACAAACTAAAATTTACATGCTAAGCGACTGCACGCTGAGGGCACCCCCTGTGGGGTACGGACCTCGGCTCAGGGCGTCACTGATAAAAGGACAGCTATCGTTGGGGACAGGCTGGATCAAATTGGCATTATTATTATTAGACGGGGAATTTAAAGCTACTGGCTCAGCTACGGCGCGGGCTGGCGCTTCAACGAGCAAGGGTCGGTCGGGGACAGCAGCCGTTCGAACATACTACCAATTTTACACTATCGAGGCGGCACGTGCCACGCCCCCAAGGCATATCCCTCGATATCCGTGGTTATAACGATTCCCCGCGGAATCTTACTACGTCAATAAAGTGTTTTTAAGAAACAAATGTAACGGTAATGAATCGAAATGTCATATTATGTATGTTCCAAGACAATTAGTCGATATTACTAATACGATATTAGGAGATTTCATGTGTGTATTAACGTATTGACGTGGTTACGAGTACAGAATTGTTAAGTGGTCATAGTGAATTCAGGCCCTGATGGTCAGATAAAATTTGTTTACTCTCGAGATAATTTACTAAGCGCCTGTTAATATATTTTTCTAGGATTTTTTAAAGTGCAGATAATATTGAAATAGGCCTATAATCTTCAATAGGGTCTCTGGGCCCACCTTTGTGAATTGGTCGGATCTGCGATTTTATAAGATCTTTGGGAAAGCAACCATTATCTACTAGACACATACAGTTTAAAGATGGTTATGTGTGGCACAAGAATATCCTTGAGTTTTCAATAATTGGTTTGACAAATTATCCCAACCTACAGAACAATGTTTTGTGCTATCAGGCGCATAACTTCATTTTCATCCGTGTCAAAAAGTACCAGAGAAGTAAGATTTTTCTACGGAGATTACTTTAAAATTTTCGGGGCCGTGACTTGTACTCGCGCTATTTGTTCCGTCAATGATTTGCCAACGTTGGAAAAATAGTAATTGATGTGATTTACAGAGCGCTGAGGAGTGTCCGATATTGTAAGTAATTCCTTTGGATAGTTTTTTTAGCTTTCTTTAAATTGAGCCACAAGAATTTCTGTATCGAATATAGGTTTTTATTTAGTATTTGGTCATTCGCAAACGATTTCGATTTTCTATGTAGTTTATCCTTGGCCTTATCCAGGCCTTGTGTTATCCACCACATATTACACCCACATTTAAGGTCTCTTTATTAAGTACACAGAGAAAAAATTTAAAAAAGCTATACAACATAGAAAGGCAAAGAACATAGTTGCTACTTATTTCAAATATATAATAGTATAATAAGTATAAATCTTGATAAAAATAAAAAGGTGAAGTACAAAGGTGTTGCTTATTTCTAAAGTAATAACATTTTCATTTATTAAACATTCACATTTTTAAGTCTTACATCTCACATTCACATGTATCAAAATAGAAGGTGAAGTACACAGATGCTGTGTATTATTAACGCAAAACATTTACAAACGTTGATCAAAATAGAAAGCTGAAGTACAAAAGTGCTGCTTATGTCTAAAATAATAAAAAAATCATCTATTACACATTCACATTCACACAATATTACATCCCACAATCTCACATTCAGTTTTATAAATAAAAAAAAAATACTGCCAGCAGAAACTGCAAGAGGATTATTACAAACAGAGAAATATATGGAAACAGGCTACAAAAATATAAAGTACGGTGCTGCTTATTTCGAAAGTAATAAATGTTCATTCACATTATTTTATAAATCTTGATAAAAATATAAAGAACAGAGGTGATGCTTACAAAAAAAAAAACTACCACCAAAAATAATGTGGACTCACGATACAGTGCGAAACTTGAAACAAAAACGCTACCGTAGCGAGCTTCTGACAAGCCTCAAGCAGTTAGCTGCAGTATTTTTTACGTTTTGATGACCCCCAGTCTAGCACACGGCACACACACAAACTCGGCGCTTAGACAGAATAGATTGTATGACCGAGAAAAGGGAGTGATTTTACTAAGTGCGTCTGTCTGTCAGTTAGACTTTATGGCAAAGCTATACTCTTCTATGAAAACTGGAAATACATACGTCAGTCAGTCTGTATGTCCACCAAATATACTACGAATAAATAAATGTGTGTATATATAATATACATAAATAAATATTCACTAAATAACTGCTAAGGTCGTCTGTCTGTCTGTCACGCTGGAAATAAAAGATGCTGAAAATGGAACACGTTACCTAGTATGGTATAACTTGAAGCAGGGATCAGTGCAAAGGGGGACCTCGCAATCTGAGCACACGTACACAGTTCGTCTAGTTTGCTTGTGCTTGCTGCACCAAAGACAACGTCGACGACTATGGCGGCCGTCTGCGAGTAGGGGTGTCATCTGAGGAAAATGTTGCACCTGAGGCTGTCGATTGCTCAAATTGCTAGACACGGGACGGGTGGGAGTGATTTTCGGGACAAGTGCGAGGTGGTGCTGCAGAATTTGATCGACTAACTCTAATCGAAACACTAAGTGCTCTTTTGGAGCAGCCGACGAACTCTGCGAAAGGATTCGGGCATTCAGAATAGAGCAGTTGAGCAGGTGTTTGAAGAACTTGATATTCCATTTTGAGCCCCTTTTTCTTTCCAGCAGGTATGGTTCCAGCATTTGATCTTTACGATCAACGCCTCCCATACTCTTGTTATAGTCCAAAACAACTTGAGGTTTGTAAAGGGACGGGCGATATGGTTTCGCCACCATCTGGCCTTGTGAATTGCCGTGGTAGGTACTGATGGTGGCTATCTTACGCTTCTTGTCCTGGAAGGCCAAGACCACCACATCGCCGGAATGACGTGCTACAAACTGGCCATCTTTCAGAGAACACAGCGATATGAGTGGAGGTACATTGCGGCGGTTAGCACGCAAGGTACCTACACAATCGGTTTTGCGTGACTTCAGAAATCTGGCCAGTAGGGGGCTATTGAACCAGTTATCCAAAAATAGAGTATAGCCTTGGTCAAGGAGAGGACGGATGAGATGGACCACGGAGGATGTGCTTTTCAGCACACCAGAAGGGAGACCGGGACCGTAGGAAGTGTCAGCACCAAGGTACACAAAGAATGACCAAAGGTAGCCCGTGGATGACTCGCAGAGTTCAAAGGTCTTCACTCCGAATCGGGCTGCCTTGGTCTTGATGTACTGGCGGAAGGAGAGTTTACCTTTCCACAAAGTCAAGGATTCGTCAATGCAAATATTTTGAGATGGGATGTAGGTTTCCTTAAATCGGGCATTTAAGTGGTCCAAGATTGGACCTAAACAAAACAAAAGGTCAGTCGAGTCTGTCGGTCTGCTACTGGTGTCACTTAAATGGAATGCGCGGCAAAGATTTTCGTAGCGTGTCCGTGAGAACATCTTCCTGAAGATGTTCACCTGCAACAGAGGGTTGACAGTAAAACAGGACTTGATAGTGGGCATCCGGATGATTCCGAGCATCATCCAGAAGGAAAAAAGGATAAAAAGTTCGTGAATATTCGTGTCATACCATTCTCGGGCGAACAAAGGGGCCGAACCAGCAAGCCCTGCGGCATACCGGTTCGTCTCAGTCACAATGTGCGACATAATGCCGTCATCCCAGTACTGCCTAAACGCCCCATACGCGTTTTCAGATGCGACAACCGGCCCAGTTTGCTGAGGGAGAAATTTCTCCCTCTCACCTTGATAATCACCCATGGGTGACCATTCAAAGTGGCTGGAAGTTCCTTCCGCAGCAAAGAAGGACTCGAACTCGTCGTCATCCGCATCTATCCATTCTTCCTCCTTCTCTTCTCTTAAACTTCTTGCTCTATTAGCCACTCGCACTCTTGCTGCTTCTCTCATTCTCACTATACGCCTGATACTCTCTCGCAAGTCCTCAGGCACATCATCGTCATTTATATGTATCTCGACCAATCTTTCTCCTTGTACGCACTGGGTGTCACCGCCCTGGCACCCACCCCGCGGCCCGCGCGGCAGGCCCCGCGGCGCGGCCCGGCCCCGCCGCGCTGCCCCACCGCGCCGCGCACGACACTGCTGCTGCGGCTGCTCTGCCGCCACTTCTTCCGCCTGCTGGAACAGCTGATGTTCACTAGCAAGGTGGAAGACGTGGTCCTCTTCGATAACGATGTCGTCGTCGAGTGGGGCCGTGACGACGACATCGAACCTATAGAGGATAAAAGTAGTTAATATAATTACAGTGAAAATCTCTTATAACCATATCGAAAAGAAACTACTCATATTTGGTCGTAAAAACGATTGTCATAACAACCGGTAAGGTTTTTAAAGGTACATATACGCCTACACGTAAGCCAATAGATATTACTAGCACTAATACAGGGTGGTATCAAAAAAATATGTGTGATGTTTCTTAGAAAAGTGTTATACCTACCTACGCGACAAAAATATATGGAACAGCAATATTATTATTATTTAATAACCGACGACAAATTCCTACGTAGGGGGTGGGTGAAATCCTAATAATGTAATGTTAGGACTTAAAAAGAGATCATGACCTCTGTAATTTGTTTCGGAATTTCTTCTCAGGGGTCCGGCAGCTAGGAAATACCGGCGCATCTAATTATAAAATATTGACCAACAATATATTGACGTGTGAAAGTGTATTAAATGATCCACTTACATAAATAAACATATTTTTTTTTCTTTTTTTTTTTTTTTCTTTATTAAGGAGCTTTGTCACAATACTGACTATGTCGCTCCATCATAGCCAAATTTTGAATTTTACATTATTTCATATGATTGTAATATATTTTGTACATAGTTCTAGCCTCGTCCGACATAGGCTGAGCCAATACACTATTTACAGTACCAATTTCAGACATATTTAGGGAATCAAACATACTTCTCCTGAGGCGTTCGCCCCGCTCACACTCGATCAAGATATGATGTACGTCCTCGATTATATCACATTTCTCACAATTAATTTCAAAACATTTAATTTCAACATCTGTAATTTTAGTCTCGTTTGGAAGTTTTATCAAAAAAAAAATTGTTGCCGAGAATTACAATAGACCCAAAACTCGACACTTTTGACTTGGTTTACATATACGATGTTATTTGCTTTTGAACATTATACTGTGCCAGATGTGGTTGTTGCCTACCTACAAAAATTGGTGAAAACACAGTTGGTTCTTGTAATTGATATAACTCTCCTAAAATACTAGTTAATGTGATTGCTTC
The DNA here is from genome assembly GCA_947359405.1 of Antitype chi. Classification (NCBI taxonomy): domain Eukaryota; kingdom Metazoa; phylum Arthropoda; class Insecta; order Lepidoptera; family Noctuidae; genus Antitype; species Antitype chi. Next base: position 9,447,231 of record OX375813.1, read on the forward strand.
AAAGACTATAAAACCACTTGACTGCGCATACAGTACAGTGCCCCGACCCACGAAAACTATTAGCATTTGGTCGCTTATATATTGGCTACGGTACTAGTAACCATTTTAGTTGTGACCAAGTGTTAGACCTCTGTGCACGCTAAATTATTACAAATTGTTTTAAATTTTAATGCAATTATAACGCATAAAAATGCCTTCATGCGCGGTGAAATGGTGTGGAAAACATTCCAAGACATCTAGTTACAAAAACGATGGCATAACTTTTCATCAGAAAATAAACACTACGAAAATTCTTTTTGATTTAATCGGAATATGAGCCACCGCAGGGGTCTATTTAAAATGGTGGTTGGGTGAACGAGCAACCGGATTTGTCGCACGCGTTGATGTCTTTTGGAAAAGTCCCTTTCTTTCCTTAAGAAATTCTAATTATTTTATCCCTTTCTTTCCCTTTGTATTTTTATCGTAATAATTTGTGTTGTTACCTATGGTTGAAGTCGGTATCGATAATAATAAAATTAAACGTTATACAATTTTATTCAATTCAGATACTGTCATTAAATACCTATCTACTTTTAACCGACTTTAAAAAAAGGAGGAGGTTATCAGTTTTTTCTTCTGTGTGTTTGACAACTTTGACATACATGTTTTCATTTTAGATTTCCGAAGATTCCGGAATTAAAAGAAAAGTGGATAGATAAGGTTAATAGGGAAAATTGTTTTCCAACAAAATACAGCGCTGTTTGTTCAAGGCACTTCACCCCCGATTGTTTTGAATATTTAAAACAACGCCGACGTTTATTTAGTTCAGCGATACCTATTTATCATTTTTTTACCAAGAACAATCAGGACCATAAAACTTTAATTCGAAAAACTTTTACCAAATTAATTCATTTTAAAAATCAATAATAACAGGATACATGTTTTTATTTTTGTAATTGACTGATTTTGATTAAATATGATTAAATGTGATTTTTATTGAGTATTTTTTATAATGTTAAAATCCATTTTATCGATATCGACTATTTTCCCGCAATCAAGTAGAGCAATCCCTAACCAGGCATACCTACGCAACTCGACCTTGAACTGACCAATTGCAGCCGCGCATTCTTCCTCGTCCCCCGGCCCGCAGTAGTGAATCATGTATTTCAAAGAAATCGGCCTATACGCTCTCTAGTGGTTTAATACTCTATGGATTGCTTAGTGCAGTATATTGTTATAATTATAATCAATGTCGTTAAAAGCAGTGTTCTTTATAAGGCGGTCATTATAGCATTTAGCCGGGACCTATGGAATGGTCAATACAAACATTATGTTGTTCTAAACGACGTTGCCATAAACGGTTTTGACTATACGTGTAACTCATCAAGTAAAGGTACAAGACTAATATATACAAGTTGTAACACTTACGTCGTAAGTTCATCTCGTTCAGACGAGCCTGACCCAACAGCAGCAGAGGTATCAGGATCCCACTTCAACGATGTTGATGTTGACCTATCAAATAAAACGTTTTCATTTATTATACAGAAAACCATTATAAACAACATACTAAATATTACTCACGGCATTGGCAACGGGTCCAAATCTTCGTCCCACATCGCCAGGACGGTAGCAGTCTCGGACTGAAAAAATAAGAGCTGGGATAAAATAACTACTATTGAAAACATAAGATAAAACCTCACATAAAATAGCACCAACTTAATATGGGATTCTTGGCCAAAGACACCCCTTTATGGCTTATTTCCCGTTTTTTAAACTTAATAATAATAAACACGCTACAATCGACACATGCCTCGCTTAAATCTGCGCAGCTGTGCCTTCGTGTTTCTCACAGTGAAGGTAGTTACTAATTTATCCTCATTCCTCTTTGCTATTCTATCATAAGACCTCATCTATCACCTATTCATTGAGTCCTTTCCAATGAGCCGAAACACTATACTTCTGTTGGTGACGTAGTTGCGTATCCTGCAAATTCTAGGTGATGATGCAGCATCAGTTCAAGGTTACTCTGTTCTTCGAATATCAATAAAGTGATAGAATACCAAATTTCGACTCGATCAGACCTGTGGAAGATGCTCAAATCCCTTCATCAACTAGAAAGGAGATTTTCAAATAGCTCAACAGATTTCCTTGAATCATAGCTAAGAGCACTCTCGATTAAGGCACCTTACAGGCAAAATTAAATAATCGGTCAGCCGTTTGGGAGCTACCTACGATGCCACAGACAGACATACAGATTCACGCGTTAAACTTATAACACCCCTCTTTTTCCGTCGGGGGTTAACAATAGACGAGAAATATTACTGACATTGACATAGTAGTAATTTAACAGTCATCCTACTTCCTATTAATATTATAAATGTGAAAGTTTATTCATCAAGATGATTGAATGTTTCTTACTCAATCACGCAAAAACGGCCGAACGGATTTGGACCACAGATAGTTTATAACTTGGATTAACATATAGGATACTTTTCATCCAAGTAGTACGTTCCCGTGGGAGAATTTCCAAACCCACGCGGGCGAAGCCGCTGGTAAAAGCTAGTAGTACATATTTACCTCGAAGTATGGCTCGGTCTCGGGAGCCATCTCCGCGTCGGAAGCGTCCTCCACGTCGATGATATCCTCGGGCTCTTCGAGGTCTTCCTCCTCGTCGATGCAGTCCGACGTGACGAAGTAGTTCACCTCCATACACTCAGATTCCTCCAGCTCCGTTTTCACGACAACCTCGGCCTCCACATCGTTGAGGATGTCGTAGTAGTCTGGAGTGACCTCCACAGCTTCGGCCATGTCCGATGATGCCATTTCTATGTGATACAAAAATCAATTGCCATGCGTTAGTCTCGCAAAAACTAGAAAATGGCGCGACTGATTGCGATGTAACTTTCGTAAGCCGAATGAAACCACGAGCGGTCTCGATTCACCCCGAAGTTAGCTAAACGTAACCTCAGGCTTGTTGAAAAGATATCGATACATCGATATTATTTGTTCGATGTAAAAAATATCTCAAAAATATCTTTTGAGCGATATTTAATATTCTGATATATTGATGTGTCGATGTTAACGGAAAAGTGTGTAATCCGTCATTGTATACAATTCCTAGGAAATGTGTACAATTCCTAAAATAGATAGGAAATCTATGATATATTTTGTAACATACACTTTTCCTAGGAAATCTATGCATTTCCTAAATAGCAATCGGAAATGTATTAAAAGTTAGTGACAGAAACGAATCGCTGCAAAACCGACTCCACGTAGTCTTGTCTGCCCTACCCCTAGAGTGTTATTTAAATCCGCGTAGGCGCGGAGGGGCGAGGCGCGTGGGACCGCCGGAGACCCGCAGCGCCGGAGCCGTGACAGAAACCATACGAGCAATTCTAGAAAGCATTACTGTTTATATATTTCCTAGTGTGTTCTCGGAATTGCACAAAATTCCTAGGAAATACATACATTTCACAGGAAATGTGTGTATTAAAGAATCTTTGAAACATTATTTTACACATTTCCTAAGTAGGCTCGGAAGTGCATATATTTCCTAGGAATTATGTACAATTCCTAGGTTTCATACATTTCCGGTAACATCGATATAAAATTCTAACTATCGAACCTATAAAAGCCGATATTATTTTCAGTTAATTTTATTTTGTCGGGCATCTCGCAGTTGGCTTTATGAGGCCGTGACTGCTTAACTGGGCTTTATTAATTTCAGACCTGATATTACTTAAGTTATAACCTCAGAAAGTATTGCGAAAAAAAGTTATTATGTATGAGAGACTGGCCAGTTATAAAAATAAAATAAAATAAAAATAAAATAAAATAAAAATAAAATAAAATAAAAATAAAATTCGTTTATTTCAGACTATTAATTGTCCATATTATTTTGTTAGTATAACATTATCTTAAAAAACTATGTTAGTCGCGATGAAATCAGAAGTTAATTAAAATTAAATTGAAATAAATTAGTAGACATTAAATTAAAATAAATTAGAATTGAATTAAAATAAATTGAAATTAATGAAAATGAAAAATTTAATTGAAATTAATTAAGATAAAATTGAAATCATTTGTTGTGCATAAGTTAAACAAAAATTTAAATAAATGACTAAATTAAAATAAAAACAAAAAAAAAAAACAGAATCAGGTAACATGCAGCCTGATCAGCCTTCCCACAGCTGCCGATATTGGCCTGTCTGCAATCATCCTTAGGATTCTGTTGCTACTCCCTCGCATTCGGCGAATGAGTGAGGCTGACTTTTTGCGCATTATAGCGTAAAAGTCATCCGTCCTCGCGTCGGCAAACATGCCCGAGGCACTGCAAAATCGAGGTAGTCGCATCAGAATCCTAAAAACGTTGTTATACTGTACTCTGAGAGTATTGTAGGCCCGCTGCGTGTAGTTGGTCCACAGGGCACTGGTGTAAAAACTTTGGCAGTAGGCTCTGAACAAAGTTATCTTAACCTGTGCTGTGCACTTTGCAAACCTATGTACCAACATGTTAGCGCGCACCGACAATGCTCTCCGCTCTCTCTCAATATCTGCGTCATCATGCAAGGTTTCGGTCACAATATGCCCTAGATACCTGAACTGAGAGACCCGACTCAAAGATACCCCGTTAAGATACACTGGTGGTATACTCTCTGGTTGTTTAATATTACCCCTGATGAGCATATACTCACTTTTGCCAACGTTGTACCTTAAGCCGTGCTCCTCAGCATAGGCCTCACAGATCCCTAATAGCTTCCTTAGCCCTCCGACAGATGGACTCAGCAAAACCATGTCGTCAGCATAACTGATGTTATTGACGCAAACGTTGTCTATATGACAGCCGACATGGCTGTTGCTGAGCTCACCTATCAGCTGATTGACGTACAGATTAAAAAGTCTTGGAGAGGACAGTCCCCCTTGCCTCACTCCACACTTAAGTGAATATTCATCAGAATATGTATTTCCCCACTTAACAATGTTTTTTTGGTGGTTATACCAAAAAGAAAATATCTGTGTGAGTTCGGCGGGGGCCCCGACCTCCCCAAGCTTAGTCCAAAGCTTACTATAATCGACCAGGTCAAAGGCCCTCGATAGGTCCAGAAAGCAAGCGTATATAGGTGTTTTCCTATCAACATAGTAAGTGACTGTATGCTTGAGTGTCAATATAGCACTTTCAGTTGACAGTGTTTCACGAAAACCAAACTGGGCATCGTGTAGGTTAATAAACTTGCTGAGCTGAGCATCCAGAAGACCATCGAAAACCTTCGCCAAGACAGTAGCCAAGGAGATAGGTCTATAGTTATTTTTGTCAGTTACATCACCAGTGACATTTTTTGCTATAGGCACAACAATAGTTTCCATCATCTTAGGTGGTAAGTACGAGTGACGTATGCAGAAAGTAAACAACATAGCCAATACTCTAAATAAATGGTCACCCGCTTGCTGTAGGTGCTCAATGCTGAGGCCGTCAATACCTGGAGATTTACCACGTTTCATGTTATTAATAATATTTTTAACATCTTTAGAAGAAAACCCAATTGGTTTCTCACAGACAGTGACGGCCGCAACATCTGCAAGAACAGAACTGTCAGCAACCGGTGACTCAACTTTAAAATGATTTTTAAATAGGTTAGCTATATCCTTAGGCTCACTACACTCGCCTACAGTCACTGGCAAACTGACCCTACTGTTCATTCTTTTAGTGCCCTTCCAGAAAGCTCGAAAGTTTTTATCCCTAACGTGTGAGGCTAATAAATCCATTTAAAGCTGGTCTTGGTGGTTTTGACAGAACTTTAATCTAGATTTAAATACTTTCCGTGTGAGATACATGTTCTCATGGACCGGCCCACTTTCAGGTTTACCATGCCCAACATACGTTTGATATGCCTGCCTAGCCTGACTATGAGCGTCTCTCACGACTTTGTTCCACCCCACTACCGTTTTACCCTTCTTAAACTTTCTCGCCTTCTTGGTCTGCACAGAAACCTTACATAAAATGTTAACAATGTCATTGTATAAATTGTCAATAATTTTTCTATGTTCAAAATTACTACACATACTGTCTGCACAAACACAAAATTCATTGTGGAAGTGAAGTTATCTAAGCTTACTATTACAAAAGTCAGAATAACTTTTTATTTCGTCAATTTCTCTATCGCCCCACAAAATGTCATTAGAAATCCAATCGTCAGAAATACATTTAGTTTGAATCATGTCAAGATTACATTCAACAATTAAGGCCGGTGCGGCTCGGTAGAGCTCGAGCGTTTTACGCCGGCTTCGGGTGGCTTTGGGCGCTTTAGAGCTGCGTCGGGCGACTTCGGGCGGCTTTGGGCGCCTGAAAGCTGCCTCGGCAGTCGTAAACACGCCTAAGGACGCCGTAGCTGATTTTGGGTAGCCTAAGAATAGTTCTGGCTGCAGAAACATCGCAGAGCAGTCACTCGTAACGTTCCGTGAAAACAGTTATGTGTGTGTATTTATAATGGTGGATTGGGACTTAGTTCTCATTGTTCATCTTGCTGAAGAAGAAGAGAAACTTGGAGCCCTAAGACAAAGAAGAAGATTTTGGGTGAATAAGCTTTGGAAGGAAAGATGTACTTTCGGTGAATTTCATAACTTGTTTAATGACTTACGATATGACGTTCGCAAATTTTACGACTACTATAGGATGGATTATGAAAACTTTGAAGCCTTGGTTGCTCTGCTCCGTCCTTACATAATGAAAAAACCATCTACTTTCCGTTCATGTATATCTGTTGAAGAAAGATTATCTGTGTGCTTAAGGTAAATAATAATGTATTTTTTTTTCATTTAGGTTTAATTATTTATTCAGCTTTAATCAAAAACATTTTTAATTCAGCTTATTGTCAGCTTGGATGAGCGCTTTTCCAATTTTTTGCGTTTAGTTTTAGTTCTATCGACTTTAATAAAAAAAAGCAATATTTTTTTTTCGGTTGAATGACATGATATAGTTAAATATCAGTTATCTATTAACGACTACTTGAATAACAACTGTTTGAAAATATTTGATACCTTATAAAATTAAATACAAACATATTTTTACAACTTAATTTTGCGTCTACTTGTACGATACGATAATGAAGGCGCGTGCGGTGATCGAAATGACTGTTCTGCGACGTGTCTGATCCGAAAATGCCACCCGAGCTACCCGAAGACCGCCTCGGCATCCTTAGCCATGCTTACGGCTGCCGAGGCCGCCCGAAGTCGCCCGACGGAGCTCTAAGGCGCCCTAAGCCGCTCGAAGCTGGCGTAAAGCGCTCGAGCTGTACCGAGCCGCACCGATGCCCACCGATAGTGGGCGCCGGGCCTTAAGGTAAGTGATCCGACCAATACACTCCATAGTCAACATTAATACTAGTTATTGTTTGCCAGGCTGATTCCGTGACTAAGCAGTGATCTAACCAGCGCTTACAACAATGTGCATCGCTATAGAACGTATGTGTGTCTGACGACCTACCAAGCTTAGCTATGTCTGCGCAAATCCATTTATTATCGTCACAAAAATCAAATAACTCGTCACAAAAAGGTGCTGACGGGTGAGCGTTAAAATCACCCAGAATAAATACAGATTCCGCGTCATTTTGTTGCACAATAGCGCTAATCTCCCCTAGACAATTCGTAAACATGGGTAGGTTGTCAGACTGGTCGGTTGGCATATACACACATATAAATACAACTTCACGATTATTACCTGCATTCGCTCTAATTGCCGTAATACGATCACTTTCACAATTCACAACTGTCACTTTAGTAAACAAACTTTTACGCCACAGAATCGCGACCCCACCGAACGGTCTCCCTCGCCTCATACCGGACGATAAGTCTATCGGCGATTTTCCGGTATAACTGAAGTTATCGTCGATGCTGCCGAGGAAAGGCAGGTCCTGCGGCACCAGCCACGTCTCCTGCAGTGCCACCACGTCCGCGCGCTTGCACAGTGATCGCACACATTCCACACTCCTTTTCACATTTTTGCAATTAAAACTAACCAGTGTGCTGTTTTGTTTGCGTTCCATTATAATCTATTTTGAAAATATGATTATTAAATTGTAAGTAAATAAAATTAAAAGAAAAACAAAACTTTTTTTAAAACAAGCTTTTACTATTACTTACTTGTTAATAAAACGAACTAAAAAGTTAAAAATAATTTAATCTCAATTATTTAAATAAAACATTACATTACATTACAACGTTACATTTTTATGGCAGGAGAAATAAAGAACGTCAATATGAAACACGCTTTCAAATCCACCCTTTGTTCAAAGGCATACTATTCTATTAACGACTACTTAAATGATAAGAATTGTTGGTCGCTGTGATTAACTCAAGACAATGTTTGTGTTCTTTCACCAGAATTAGCTTACCCACTGACAGGTTATATCATAATGTTATTTCATATAATTGCTTTTTTTATCTGACTGTATAATTCAGTTTTTCTTTTTTTTCATTTATTTGTTGACTTAATCTACTCATTACAATGTTTTTTTTTTTAATGAGTAGTATTGCAATATGTAGTTAGCAAGCGACCTCGACAATTCATGATTATTCTTGCCAGTGCAACCGGCAGCAAGTTCGTCATGCTCCCTTAGATGTCACTGCTTGCGGTAGCGTCGGGGGTCGGGTTGCCTCCTTCCCTCAAATATGGCGAGGGGGGTAATGGCTGATCTTTGCGTTATGCTCGTGAACGGGTGCTGCTCGTGGTGACTGGTCGTCTTGCTGACCATGGTTTTGTTATTGTTAATTGTATTAAGTTTTTATTAATTTTAGTCCAGAGGTCCTAGTTTAACTTTTGTTACTTTAAGTTACTTATAGCTATATTTGCATAATGCAGAATTCCATATGTAAGCGGGCATGCCCTTTATGCCTAGAGGCTTTTATTTAGATTGGAAGTTCTGTTTACGTTTTATTTTAATTTTCTATTATTTTTAGTTTTCAATTTTTGATGGTATATTGGCGTGTGCTAGCTGACAATGGCAAATTTTATGTTTTTTTTTTGTGTTTCGTAATTTTTATTACCTATTATTGTATAGAATCAAGTTCTTCTAACTTAACAAACAGCTGTGCTGCTGGGGACTATTTTTTTTTTTTTTATTTTTTTTTATTTCGGAAAAATAATCCATAGAGTGTTAGTAACATAATATTAAAACAACTTATTATCTAGTGTTAGTACCATCACCCGCTGCACAAACTGCTTCACAATTGGAGAACCGAAACTCTCCGCTACAGTTCTCAGGATGCGGTTGCGACTGCCTCTCACTCGACTCAGTAGCGAAGCGGTTTTCTTGCGCACAATCGCGTGAAAACCGTCGGTACGAGCTTGCGCAAACATCTCCGACGCACTGCAATAGCGAGGAAGTCTCAACAACATCCTGAAACCATTATTGTACTGGACTCGCAGGACATCTAGCGATCTTTTGGTGTAATTGACCCATAGATTACTCGTGTACAGACTTTGGCAATAAGCCTTAAAAATAGTAATTTTTACTTGGTCCGTACACCGAGCAAATCTACGGGCTAACATGTTGCACCGGACGGCGAGTGCCCTGCGCTCCCTCTCTATATCTACATGGTCCTTAAGATCGTCGGAAAGAAAGTGACCTAGGTACTTAAAAGTGGATACCCTTTTGATCACTGACCCGTTTATTAACAGCTCGGGTCCCACTTCACGGCATTTTCCGCCGACCCCAAAGACCATATATTCACATTTATTTACATTATAAATTAATCCATGTACGGCAGCATAGGCTTCACAAGTCTCAAGCAACTCTCCGATGGCCCCTGCAGACGGAGCCAGCAGCACCATGTCGTCAGCATAGCTGATGTTGTTAATGCTAACCCCATCAATACTGCATCCGACACGCATGCTGCTGAGTCCCTCTATGAGCTCATCTACGTAGAGGTTGAAGAGCCTGGGAGACGTCAAGCCTCCTTGCCTCACCCCGCACTCCAACCCATACGGTTCAGAGAGCGTACCGTCCCATTTCACATGATTGGTCTGATTACCATACCAGTGCTGAAATAATCCACATATCCCTGCCTGGCTCCTGGATCCTGGCTTATCTCCCTGCTTTCCATCTTTCTCCAGAGCACATCATACGAGACCAGATCGAAGGCCCTGGAGAGATCAAGAAAACAGGCGTACACCGGCGTGTTGCGATCTATATAGTATTGAACGGTATGCTTGAGACTTAAAATAGCGCTTTCAGTTGAAAGTCCGGGGCGAAACCCGAACTGCGCATCATGAAGATGTATGTAATCATTTAACAAAGTATCAAGCACACCGTCCAACACTTTTGCAATTATTGTCGCAAGTGAAATGGGACGGTAGTTACCCTTGTCTGCGATATCGCCCGTCTTGTTCTTCACAATGGGAGTCACGATAGTCTTCATCAGATTGGCAGGTAAGTATGAGTGACTAACACACATTGTGAAAAACATAGACAGAACTCGCGGCAGATGCACACCTGCATACTTTAAGTGTTCGATACTGAGCCCATCATGTCCTGGAGATTTGCCTCGGCTCATACCGTTAATGATTGCACTTACTTGCTTGGCAGAGAAACGCGTCAGAGGTTTCACTCCACGACTGCTGGGCTCGGAATCTTCCTTCACGATTGAGGGACCGAGAGGGGATTGAACTTGAAAATGTTTTTTAAACATATTCGCGATTCCCTGGGGATCACTTATCCCTCCCACACTCGCAGGAAGACCGGGTTTCCCATCCAACTTACCAGTGGATTTCCAGAATTCAACTATGTTCCGCTACTTCTTCTTCCCAGCTAAAGCACTAGGAAGTGGTGAAGGGCGGGCGTTTTTGGGGGGACTGTCTTATGTAATTTTATTTTGACGTTCAAAAAGAGCTGACTCTCAGCCTAGTTTGAATAAATGACTTTTGACTTTGATTTTGCTCCGCCCAAGCCGGGCAAACCGCCACCGTATGCTCCACCGTGTCCTCAGGGCGATCTTCGCAATGGAAACACCCGGGCGTTTCCTCCCGCCTTATGCGAAACAGGAACCTCCCGAAACAACCGTGTCCGGTGAGGACCTGCGTCAGGCGGAAGGTGAGGACCTGCGTCAGGCGGAAGGTGAGGACGCCATGCCGCCTCTCAAGCCACTCCTCAAAGAGGGGACTTACCGCCGCTATCGTGGCGTGCCCAGCACTGGGTTGCGACAATCGCACTCTCCATGTCGCCATGAGATCCCGCCGCAGCTCTGTCCGCTGCACCTCGATTTCTCGCGGCAGCGGAGTAACGCCCCAGCGTTTGGCCTCCTCGCGCCACTCCCAGATATGCGCGAGGACCTTTGCCTCCAGATCCCATGGCGGTAATCCGGCAAGGAGGCCCGCCGCCTCGCCTGAGATCGTGCGGTATCCCCGGATCATCCTGATCGCCATGACCCTATGGGACGCCTTCAGCCTTCGGGCTGGTTGGCGCCTCAATGTAGGCGCCCACACCGGCGCCCCGTATAGGGCCATGGACCGCACGACCCCCGCGTAGAGCCTCCGGCAGGAGGCGTTTGGCCCCCCTAGATTGGGCAAGAGCCGCTTCAAGGCAGCCCCGGCCCGCTCCAGTCTGGGAGCCAAACGTCGGAAGTGTTCCGCGAAGTTCCACCGGCTGTCGAGGACGAGTCCCAGGTACTTCATCGTCGACTCGACGCAGATGTGAACCCCTCCTGCCGTTATCTGGGAACCCGTCGGTGGCGCATTCCGAGGACCATGAAAACACATGGCCTCGGACTTGTGCAAGGCCACCTCGAGTCCCAGTTGCCGGATCCTATCGACGATTGTACAACCCCGTGTGCCGCTAAGTCGGCCGCCGCCTGGTACGACCTCCCTTGCGCCAGGACCAGCGTGTCGTCAGCGTAGCAAACTACGCTGACGCCACTAGGGAGATCGGCGCGCAGCACCCAGTCGTATCCGATGTCCCACAGATGCGGCCCCAGAACCGATCCCTGTAGGACACCGAACGACATCTCTCGCCGGTTCCACTCTCCTTGGTGACCGGGGTAGATGACGGCCCTGTCCATCAAATAGGCCTCGACCACACGACAGAGGTAGGTCGGCATCCGGTGATACCGGAGTGCCTCCCTTATGCAACTCCAGGGCAGGGTGTTGAAGGCATTGGCGATGTCTAGAGACACCGCCAAGACGACCCCACCCCGGGCCACAGCATCCCCCGTCGTGAGGGGTCGCACGCGCATGATGGCGTCCACCGTGGAGCGCCCCCTGCGGAAACCGAACTGGCTCTCCGCCAAATCTGGCCCCACCCGCACCAGCCGCCCGACGAGGCGGTCTGCAATTACTCTTTCAAAGAGCTTGCCCACCTTGTCGAGCAGCACGATGGGCCGGTAAGCGGACGGAGAGTCCGCGGGGCGCCCCGGCTTCTTAATGAGGACCAGTTTCCCCGTCTTCCAACGAAGTGGGAACCGGCCCTCCTCCAAGCATGCGCTTAGGAGAACATAATTTTAACATATTGTATTCGTTAGTACCGTTTCGCGCCAGTAGATGTCGTTACGTGTTTCAACATTACGTAATTAAATTCTTCTTGAACACTTTAAATTGATCATATATTTTGATTGAGCGAAGCGATTGCGATGAAACAAAGACTAAAATATACTTTGAGTTATAAACAATATTTGAATATGAAAGTTAACCATATTAGTTTCGTTCTTTTGACGTGATACTTGATCTATTCACACATCTAAACAGATTTTCAGAAACACGACATACCGAAATCCGACAAACCGACAAAAATTTAGAAAAGGATTAAAATGGCATTATGTTGATTATCCTTTACCACCCCAACTATTTTTTTTTTCGAAATATTTTGAATGTCTAGAAACAGTTCATCTACAGATTTATTATAATTATTATGTATAGATATAGATAGATATAGAAGATGATGCGGGATTTACGACGGCGTAGTTTGCAGCAGCGTTTCCGTAATGTAACCCGTAATTATTCGTAGAACCCCGCATATTTGTTGTTTTGAGCACTTAAAGTGTTATGTATCTATGGCCACCTTCCAGCTTACCATATAGGATCAAAGTACTCGTCAATACGAATCAAACGAGCCCAAACTCATCAATACTATATTTATTTTCATTTGTGACATCCCTACCTCATATTACCAAGCTTTACGACTAGGCCGAATGACGGGCGACAATCCACTTCTGATTTTTGGCTTGGCCGTACCTACGGCTGGTTTATGGCCAAAAACTAAAATATGGCCGTATCATGATTTTTTGGCCAAAAACGAAGCTTCGGTCGGTCACTAAATAAAACACTTTTTCTCTAACAAAATAAACGTTACAAAACATTTTTTTACCAAAACGATACAGGGCAACTGCCACTCTTTTAAAATGAGGATCGCGGAAGGCACTCTTTTTACCCGACTTCGTGGCGCAAAGGAAGGTAATGTGTTTATCATCCGATGTATGTATGTATGTTTTTTCCTTTGTGGCACTCTAGTTACAAAATCTGCTAGCATAATGTGCTACCACGAATGAGGCGAGGCTGCGGTGGCCTGTGAGCACGACGCGACGTAGGTACGTGTTGTTTGAGTGTCAGAAATGAGTCGCGAAGGGAATACTTCCGTGAAACGCAGTCTAGTGATGACAACGCGAAACGGCACACCACATAATTATACGCAATACACAGTAAAGTAGACACACGCGATGACTAATAATTAGTTAAAGTTAGACCTGAACTACTTTGTTTTGTAAATAGACTTGCAAACTTGCTACAGCTTAAAGTTTTAAGTTGTTACTATTATTCTTGACTTTGACTTGATTCGTTTATTTGTACGTTTTAAAAAACTCACATACAAATGCTCTGTGTAGCTAATCTGTGCCCTGTAGTGTGTGCACATCAAAATAAAAAGAATGAGTGACTCATTCTATACCCAAGTGAGTAGGTACCAACAACTCCACACTGAAATAAAGGTCAATGCCTGTTTTTTTTTTTTAAAACTTTGCCCCACACTAGGAATTTCTCCTGTATCGTGGGTGCGTCTACAAACATTTAAACTCACATACACAAACAGCCAGACCCAGAACAACTACTTGCAGATCATACAAATATTTGTTCCGTGCGGGAATCGAACCCGCGACACGCAGCGCAGCAGTCGATCGCTGAATCACTGCGCCAACCGTGCCGTCAAACCACCACTAAACCCCACTTTTTGCCACTAAACCTGATTTTTGAAAATAAATAATTCAAATTAGCATGTTACGATAAAATAAAATGAATATAAAGATCTTGGAATGACAGGTTCCAGAAAAAAATTTGAAACCCTGATGTTAGTTAGTTAGGTTGAGTAGCGCCAGTGATTTCTTCCAGATATGTTACAAAAAAAAATATTTGATTTGAAAACAAATTTTATGCAGCAAGATAAAGTTAAATAAAGTTATTATGTAACAGTAGTTAGGTTTTTAATAAACTTTAAAAGGAAGAAACAAAACTTAATGAAAATTGTTAATTCAATGATAAAATTATAACTACATATTTATAACGCAGCCAGTTTTTTTTTTGTTTCACAAGTAATAAAGGGATTTATTTTCAGGATTCTGTTCAATTTATTATTAAGAAATATGGCAAGATATACCCATTGCACCTGGTGGACGCCGTGTCTCAGCATAAAGGGTAGCAAATGTTTGTTATGGCAGGCTTCTTATTATTTTGTGCAATATATGGTGTAACAGAGTGCTGCTTGTTAACAACTGTAGAATATAATCCTGTCTTTCCATAAGTACTTCACACTTTTATAAGACTTGGGGAATCTAAAACGTTTGGAAGTAATGACTTTAAGTAGAGATCTTTGAGCACTTTCGAAGTGAATCATGAAAGTCTTGCATCCACCATACCACAAAGCAACACAATATCCCACAACTGATTGCACAAGCTCACAGTATACAGTGTAAAGGAGTTCCAAGTCAGCTAGTCAGTCAAATAAGTTTTCTTGTACTTGTGAACTTGCGATGAGGTCAATGTGCTGACTTCAGCAAACTGTTTATCTACAATGGCTGGAGGGTTGTATTTTTTTCTTCCAATCATTATGGAGTTGGTATCATAGCGATAGATCATTTACTTTAAAGGTTATACTGTTTAGTTTACACTCTGGGGTCACAGTAACGAACATTTGTTTTTTTTTATTCCATGCAAAATATATTTAGATTTTTTTAAATATTTTTTCCGGCGATAAATTAAGCATACCTATAGGTATTCCATCATTTTGATATGTGCACATTATAAAGATACACTGTATTGTTGTGTTTGATGTATTAATTTGCTGATACTGTACTGTTTAATTATATTATTTTCACTGTATTGTATCTTTTTGTTAACCCGTGAACAGCGTTGTGGGCTCAATATTGTTTATATTTTTTGTGTATTTCTTTTTCTATGTTTTATATTGTAGCTGTTTGTTGTTCCTTTTGAATAAAAATTAAATAAAATACTGTTCAGTACAGACTTCTGCTCGCTAATATTTCGAAGCCGAAATGAAAAAAAGATACGCCTTAATAAAAAGTTACACTTTGTTTGAGTTTTCTTGTCCATTCATTAAACACAAATATGCCTACGAACAAACACGGATTTGCGACGCTTAATCAAGGCGCATACTCCTTGCAAAACCGTGCGCGATTGGAGGACGCGTACCCTGAATTGAACACGAGTTTAGAAAGGCAGTTAGCGCGACACGACAAACCCATGCGTGTTTCAAGGCAGTAATGCCTCAATGAACACGGAAAATCGGAAATGGAAATACGCCGCCAGACACGCGTCAAACATAAGTATCCCATCGTTAATTCATAAAAAAATCAGATGCTTGGCGAAGTATGGGTTTGAAACGGTTCAAACTTCAAAGTGCTAACTTTGAACGACGAAGCGTCGAATTTCAACTGCACATTGTGCAGTCCAAATTCCACTCTTCGACGAAATATAAATAATACTACGAAAAACGCCTAAAATGACAAAAAAAATATTATTATTAGTTCTGTTACCGACAAAAATCATCATCACCTAAACCATGGTATTTGTTCTCATTTATTTGCCCAAACAGTATTTACGATGTTATTTCATGCAAATATTATCTACAACGATGTAATTACTACTTCTAAATGCATATCCATCCACTTACCGTTAAATTTTACAAAAAAATACTTAATTTTTAATTCAAAACTTAGGAGCACTCACTCAAAATTCGCCACTAGTGAGCACCAACGGCTAAAATTCGATTCTTTCATAATATGTTCCAGGTTAGTGATGGCGATCTGAGATCGAGTAATCGAAGAATCGATTTATCAGGCCCAAAATATCGATTTTTTTAATCGAATTGCAGTACTGGATCGATCCAGTGAATCGATATTTCACCCTTGAAAATTTACATTACATTTTTTTGTTTTGGTAAAAACCATTAAATTATTTACAATTAGTTGAAAAGAAAGTCAGGGCAAATAATTTAAAACACTATTTTTATCGGAGGCAGTTGTGCACCTGAAGTATGATCCTATACTGTACTGGCAAGAACAAAAAAACTCTATTTATCACGACCTTCACTCAATAGCCATAATGTTTAATATGAGTATCGTGGGATCATCTGTTCCTTGTGAGCGCCTTTTTTCAAATTGCCGGCAACAGCGCAAGTGATTAGCGGAACCTCTTGGATCCCAGTAGACTTGACAGACTATTGTTTAAAAAAGTTTAGATATGAACCATTGGGAACTTTAACTTTTTCTTGTAATAAATACATTTTGGAAATAAATATCTTCTTTCATACCTGATCTGACTTTGATAAGGTTATAAAAATTATCGAATTCCCTGAACTAAAAAAAACTGATTTTACTAATAAGAGATCATTTATTATGGTATCTTTCTTGATTTTCATAAAATGGATTTATGTTTACATTATAAATGAAACTTGAAAATGAAAACGATTTCTTAGATGTCGATCTTTCAGACCTCCATTTTTTTGTGAATCGATACATCAGCTTACAATTCGAATCGATTTAAAAATCGATCTTTTTGGGAGAGAATCGGCATCCCTATTCCACCAGGGGTGCAGTGTTCAGTGTGACCATCTTATAAATAGCAAATCTGCCACAGACTGGGCAAAAAATCTGTCAAAATCTGCCACACTTAGTGCCAAAAATATGCCTTCATGGAAACAGAAAAAAAAACACGCAACGAATTCAATGAAATTTCTTTAATCAACAAAAATATTTATCAATTTTCATATGCATTAAGTATTATACCTACACACTACTTTACTTACTCTACACATCCGCATTTGCCTCAAATCGGCATTTTCAGTGTATGTAGTACATAGATTTTGACGACGTCTTTTTGATCATGTTTTTGGTTGGTTTAAAGAAAACACAGTCTCCATGTTCCATAATCGTCTTTAGTTGTAATGAAAGCTGACACATATTGATTTAGGAACCTGTTCCTTCTTTTTGTTTTGTTTAATCGCCTGAGAGAAGATTCTTTCGCACGAAGCGTTGGACTTCGGAAAACATAACAACGCTTTCGCGAAATTTGTAATGTTTGGATATTTTGTAGCCTCATTCGTGTCCAGCATTTATCCTCCCAAAATTTGTCTACACTCGAAATTGTGCTGGTGGTGCTACTTTCACCTGATTCTAACAAGTCTCTTACACTTTTATCAACTGTCGAAATTCCTCATCAACTTTTTTAATGTTGTTTTCGTCTACTATGTCGGGAAAATTCTTTGCAACGTTTAAAGTTGACGCAAAATCTATGTAAACCACATGCTGTGGATCCAAGAACTGTAAATCTTTGAAAATATTGCAGAGTAGCAACAGTGTCTTTAATTGAGTACACTGTTAAATCAGAAATGTTTGCTTGCTTTGAAAGAATGATTGGATCCCAGATTTTAATCTCACGTCTACGGATAAGCGATCGATTTCAGTGCTCACATTAACGCCTAAATGGTACATATCTTTCAGGGGCAAACAGTTCACGGTGGATTTTGGATCAATCGAAAGTGGATCTGTGGTTTTCAAATAAGTAATTGTCTTTCTAACAACTTAAAATGCACGTATCCACTTCGGAAATGTCTTTGAATGCTGTGTGGACTGTTGTGTAATCTCCTTGAAATATAGTGTTTACTTTGTTGACAATCTTTGTTGCAATATATAACCCAAGGTATAAAAAATACAGTATAATATCTTGCGTAAAAAAGATGAATTCATTGAAAATTCAAATTAGGTAATAAAAATGTGAGTTTTCTTGAAATCTTTAAATCTACCGAAATCTGCCACTTTTGTAAATCGTCAGCATGATCTGCCACAGACAAAGGTTGCCAAAATGGTAGAAATCTGCCACAAATGGTCACACTGGCAGTGTTGCGAACTGGGTGTTCGGTTTTGGCATTGAGATGGGAAAAACAATGGGTTTGGGGGGCTAAATCGAGTTTTGAAAAGGCCTAGATTAGCACACTTTTTTTTCAAATATCACCAAAATTATGATTTAAAAAAAAATATGATAAAAATAAATAATAGTTTATAAAACTAAAAAACACGCTTTAAAAACCAAACTAAAGAAGGAGAAAATAATTTAATTCAATTAAAAAGCGTGGGGTGCTTTTTGAGGTATTTTTATAATCAATTAATGTCAAGCACCCCACGCTTTTTAATTGAATTAAATTATTTTCTCCTTTTTTAGTTTGGTTTCTAAAGCGTGTTTTTTAGTTTTTTAAACTATTATTTATTTTCTATTTTTTAGGTATGCTAACTACAAAAACGTGATTTTGTTTTTTTTTTCTCAATTTTTTTTTTTATTATTGAATTGTCATCGGTCCTCGACAGGTTTACAAAGTTTCAATGAAATCTGACCGTTTAAAGTGGGTCAAAATCGCGCTCAAAGGAGTCGGTTACATACAAACAAACTAACAAACAAACATACAAGTGAAGCTAATATAAAGCGTGTAAAAAAAGAAATTATGATAAAAAAGATTCTTTAGTAAACTGGATTATGTGTAAATTATTAATAAAGTACATCATTCTGTATTATATATATAAAATATTGTATAATCAAAAAATTACGATTTAAAAGGAAATCCCCTAATTCGGCTAGGCGTGGACAAGATGCCCGGTAATGATTATTTTTACTAAACAATATTATTAATTCTGAAAGAAATATTTTTGCACATCACATAGCTGCCAGGTACACTTACAAAAAGTCGATTAAAAGCATGTAAACTGTATCCACCATTAGCACCATTAGCATAGCCATTTTGTGTGACGCAATGTTACCAGCACGGAAATAGAACATCAATTTCAATCTGTAATCGATTAGATAATAATAAATTATGGTAAAAGCAGTGTTTGTCTGCAAAACGAGTACCGATCAATACTGTATGAGAAGATTATACTCATTTATACTGTTTTAAAATAAAACAATCAAAAACGTTATTAGTATTTGAACATATGTTTTTTAAGATTAGATTAATGGTTCTTTAAATCGATTATTGTTTTTTTCCTAGCAACTCCTACTGTATCGCTTAAAGAGATGTTCGATCCGGTTGTTGTGTATCGAATTTTGCTTCGCAATGAATCATTTCGGTCCTAGTATCGTAATAATATCGCATCATTTTTTTAATGTTTGCCTTTAATTCAATTCAATTTCTTACTATGACAAACAGAGTTCCCATTTTTCCCGAACAATTCTGCCAATGTCAGTAGTGATTTAGAAGCGTGTGCAGGGAATATAACATCCTTAATAGTATTTTTCGAGATTTTCATTTTTTCGCATTTAACTAAACACATGTACGCACGGCTACACATCAAGCTATACATTTCCAGTTTAAGCTGATCGCGCATTGTATAGGATTTCCGTACAGTGCGAGATCAGCGTAAACAGGAAATGTATAGCTTGATGTGTAGCCGTGTGTACAAATATCTGACTACTACGATTTTACAGTACGATTGTACAGTAATACGATTTTTTGATCCGATCCTCACTAACTTTATCAATTTACAGTGGTGGATCGTATATTGTTGAATCGATGTGAAAATCGATTTACTCCCGTTGTGCCGACCCACTTGAGTATCGATACAATACATATTGAACATCTCTAACGTCAAGTGAAATGACATCTAACAACATTGAAGACATCAATGTTGTCAGATGTAATTTCATTGGCATTTTCAACAATGAAAAAACTATCATTTTTTTTTTTTTGGTTGGGAAATCATCAAATAACTTCTCCCGCTCTGGGTGGAGCGGGAGGGCGTGTCAGACTTTTACTGACTAAAACCCACCCGTGTTCCCTCAGTTGCCTGTGTGCCAGGGGCCGCGGTATCTCTTTCGAACAACCCGCACCCCTGCCAGGCATCGGCCCTTGCGGAACCCACCCTTTGGTGCTGACATCTCTTTGAGGCGCGCGTGGAACACAACGCGCCGTCGACCCGGGCTTGGTCCTTACCGGACAGCGAGCTACCCATTACTCGCCGTCCGCAAGCCCGCGTTTACGGTGGCCGGGAATCAGCCTGGGATTCCCGACGCCCAGGGCTTCTCCCGCGGCGACTACGGCCGTGAGGGCGCATATACTGCCTCTCCCTCACGTGCGCCGCCTCCCTCTTCGCGAGCTTTACTGCTTCGCAGAAGGAGTTGACGGCTAACCATTCACTCTCGCTCCGTACCATGGCCTGCACCAGGGCCGGACGCGAGAGATCGCCACCGCCGATCGCCTTCACGAGGACACGGCGGTGCTCCGCCCAAGCCGGGCAGACCGCCACCGTATGCTCGACCGTGTCCTCAGGGCGATCTTCGCAATGGAAGGACCCGGGCGTTTCCTCCCGCCTTATACGAAACAGGAACCTCCCGAAACAACCGTGTCCGGTGAGGACCTGCGTCAGGCGGAAGGTGAGGACGCTATGCCGCCTCTCAAGCCACTCCTCAAAGAGGAGACTTATCGCCGCTATCGTGGCGTGCCCAGCACTGGGTTGCGACAATCGCGCTCTCCATGTCGCCATGAGATCCCGCCGGAGTTCTGTCCGCTGCACCTCGATTTATCGCGGCAGCGGAGTAACGCCCCGGCGTTTGGCCTCCTCGCGCCACTCCCAGATATGCGCGAGGACCTTTGCCTCCAGATCCCATGGCGGTAATCCGGCAAGGAGGCCCGCCGCCTCGCCTGAGATCGTGCGGTATCCTCGGATCATCCTGATCGCCATGACCCTATGGGACGCCTTCAGCCTTCGGGCTGGTTGGCGCCTCAATGTAGGCGCCTACACCGGCGCCCCGTATAGGGCCATGGACCGCACGACCCCCGCGCAGAGCCTCCGGCAGGAGGCGTTTGGCCCCCCTAGATTGGGCAGGAGCCGCTTCAAGGCAGCCCCGGCCCGCTCCAGTCTGGGAGCCAAACGTCGGAAATGCTCCGTGAAGTTCCACCGGCTGTCGAGGACGAGTCCCAGGTACTTCATCGTCGACTCGACGCCGATGTGAACCCCTCCTGCCGTTATCTGGGAACCCGCCGGTGGTGCATTCCGAGGACCATGAAAACACATGGCCTCGGACTTGTGCAAGGCCACCTCGAGTCCCAGTTGCCGGATCCTATCGACGATTGTCGCAACCCCGTCTGCCGCTAAGTCGGCCGCCGCCTGGTACGACCTCCCTTGCACCAGGACCAGCGTGTCGTCAGCGTAGCAGACTACGCTGACGCCGCTAGGGAGGTCGGCGCGCAGCACCCAGTCGTATCCGATGTCCCACAGATGCGGCCCCAGAACCGATCCCTGTGGGACACCGCACGACATCTCTCGCCGGTTCCACTCTCCTTGGTGACCGGGGTAGATGACGGCCCTGTCCGTCAAATAGGCCTCGACCACACGACAGAGGTAGGTCGGCATCCGGTGATACCGGAGTGCCTCCCTTATGCAAATCCAGGGCAGGGTGTTGAAGGCATTGGCGATGTCTAGAGACACCGCCAAGACGACCCCACCCCGGGCCACAGCATCCCCCGTCGTGAGGGCTCGCACGCGCATGATGGCGTCCACCGTGGAGCGCCCCCTGCGGAAACCGAACTGGCTCTCCGCCAAATCCGGCCCCACCCGCACCAGCCGCCCGACGAGGCGGTCTGCAATTACTCTTTCAAAGAGCTTGCCCACCTCGTCGAGCAGCATAATGGGCCGGTAAGCGGACGGAGAGTCCGCGGGGCACCCCGGCTTCTTAATGAGGACCAGTTTCCCCGTCTTCCAACGAAGTGGGAACCGGCCCTCCTCCAAGCATGCGCTTAGGAGCCCTCTTAGTCGAAGCCCGAGAGCCTCCAAGGCCAGGACCCAGTCTTTTCCAGGCAAGCCGTCGGGTCCTGGGGCGGTACTCTTGGCATTCAGCCTACGTACCGCCACTCTCAACTCTACCTCAGTCACCTCTGGAGCATCGTTGTCGTCGGTGTGGTCCGCATTGGGCACCGCAGCAGGCGGAGCCATGGGCGGGGGAGCTTGCTCCCCTCGCGAAGGGAACAGAGCGCTCACCACGTCCTGCACGAGCTGAGGCCGGAGACTCTGCGTCAGCGGGGGAGCCCACGGGCGGATTTTATTCCGCACCGTTTTGTAGGGGCGTCCCCACGGGTCTCTGTTCAGAGTCTCCAGCGACTCCTCGCGGGCCAGCATTCTAGCCCGCAGGATCTCCGCTCGGAGGGCGGTCTTCGCCGTTCTGTACCCCTCGTACAGCTCCGCCTGAATGGCTTCCATATCCGGAGGGCGGACACGGAGCTCGCGGTGCCTGGTGTACCGGTGACGCGCAGCAACGCACGCCTCGCGCAGAACTGTGAGCTCCGGCGACCACCAGTACACCTGGCGTGAAGCGCGTCCTGGCTGGACCCGAGGCATTGCCACGTCACAAACCTCGGACATGGCCTCCTGGAACCACTCAACCTCGTCGTTGATGTCGGCAGGCCTGTCCGGTGGTGACACCCAGGCCTGCACGATCGAGGCTTCCAGGAGGAAAACTATCATAAGGTGGATGCCTAGAAGGACCTCGCCATAAATTTTTCAGATGTAGAAATCTCCGTAAATAAACAGTTTCTGCAGAATAAAAGCAACTATAATGAGACTTTATAATGTATTATGTTCGCATATGGCCCAAATTTTATAAAAAAACAGTATTTCTAGGAGAATTAGACCGAATAAAAAACGAAAAATCTTTATGTGTGAGTGACCTGAATCGCGCCATCTGACAGAAATTTATACGCTTTGCTTCCGTGCACGGTGGATGGTATTTTATTTACCCGCTGCTTTGAACGTTTGTTTTTCTTATCATGACTCCGATACCGCTCCTCATGATGACCCGACCCTACCCGGATACTGAATCTGCACATCACGTTGAATCTGGTGCTATTATGGACCTTGAACTGGTTTTAATGACAAGCCACGGCAAAAGCTTGGACTCCTCTGCTATGCGTAGATACTTCGAGTGAGAATGAGGAACCAATGCGATATTTTAATTGTGGCGTTGATGTAATCCATCGCAGAAGACACGTTGCAGCCAGCTTATTGAAGTATTATCAATAATCCGGAAATGGTCTGCTCCTCAATTGCCTTGTCGGCCGAAGAACGGTGGGTTGCTGTGCTCACGTCATGACTATTATTTGGTATTTAAGCTGGGCTAGGCACGAAAATAATCTTGCACCGCCTGCCCGGTCTTTAGACAATATTTTAACAGTTTATTACTCTGAATAAAGTGAAAATAACAAATAAAAACGAATAGTTTTATTTTAACCATCCTAACATAACCCTACAATGTGTAAATAATCAGATTATAGAAAAGAACACGTTTAATACAAAGTTTTTACCCGGAAAGGTTTACAATTTTCACATGCCAGTTAAAACATATTCTTGCATCTTGCAACAACTTTACTATAATATTTGCTTTCCTATATATAAGTAGTTTTTATAATGCAAGTATTTTAATAATTAAGACCTTGTCCACGCTTAGCCAAATCCCCCTAAGAAACTGAGCAATTCCCTTTATAGCAGTCTTCATCTAATTCCTCTGGAAGGGTTTCTTTGAAAAACTTTTTGTGAAACTTTGCGCTGACGACGCGACGTTGATGGTTGGGCTTAGACCTCATTGCGCGAAGCCTTGTTCAGTATAAATTTAAATTGAATAAAATTTTCATAAGGAGATCCAATGGAATTACCTATGTGTAGTAAGTTTGGTGTGCCAATTCGTATTTCTGTTAAGGAATTTGTGGAATTTAGGAACTCAAAGTTCATCCAGTTTCATAATTTATGTTTATATGCTTTTGACAGGCGATAATATTTGGGGCTAGATTACGGGCTAGGGGCTAAATCATCATAATCTAGGCTGAACATGAAGAAAAAGTGCTAGATCTAGCCCCGAAAGCGCTAAATTGGGATGATTGGCATCACTGGATCGAAATCGGATGACACTGACAGTGACATTTGATGCAAATGGGCGTCTTTTTTTTAAGTTCCGTTTTATACGTTTTAAGCGGGTTTAAGTATTTTGCGACAGATTTTGCACGATATTTTACACCACAGACAATATTTGTGTCAGATTTGGTTTTTTTTTTTTTTTTTTCGGTTGTGGCTTCGCACGGTTTGTGCATTTAGCCAGTGTCAAGTAATTTTTCTTTTCGATCAAGTAAATGGCCCGATACCGGGCACGAATTTACAAAACAGTCATAGTCGTCTTTAGTCAGTCAAGTCAAAGTTATTGTAAAGCGGTAGTAACTTTACAACAACCTAATATGAGTTTTTGGGGGGAACACGAAAAGTCCACGTTAGTCACTTATTTTCACCTTCACTACACTTGTGCACTCACATGTAACTAAATTGAATAATTCACTACCAAAATTATACAATTTAATTCGCTATTTCACTAAATTTCATGAAAATGAAAATTCGTGCGACATGTTCCAACCGTATCCCGCCAAAAACTCCGTCAGATTTGGTTGTCAATCTCCCATTTTAACCACAGACATATAAACCGACGTAGACGTAGACGTATTACCGAATACGAGTTCATACGGTGTATAGTTAGTTGACGTATCGCACTAATAATACAATACTGTTGTAACTCAAAATTTTACTTTTTTGAGAATCGACTAAAAACTGATTATTCACTTCCTGTTATAGTTTATAAAAAAATGAATACTTTATTATGTTTATTAATGAAATTAACAGATTTATGTATTAACCAATCATTGAAAAAAATACAGATAGTGAATTAATTTCCAATTTTTGAGTTAAGACTATATTGCCTTGAATAAAGTTTTCAGAAAGATGAATTATTTTTAGTTGCGTAGTTATTGTTGAAACATTTTGAGTTACTACAAATTTTAAGATGTTTTTTTTATTGTTTTGTGTAACATTTTTTTAGTTACAACAATTTTTATTTTTATTTATTTATTTAGTTGTAAGTTCACACAATCATTTTCAATTTAAAGTTATGAAATTAGGTAATAAATAAAACTAGATAATCACGAAAAATCAGTCAGAATAATTATAGGTAAGTATATTTAGGTACAACTTGTTTTACATCAGTCTGAAAATCACAATTAAATTGTAATAAGTATGGAGCATTTTTTATTAATAATTATTTAAAATACTTAAAAATCACAATAATAATACAAACACTTTTTATTTCGTTAAAATTAATCAGTAAAGTATGAATCATAATAGGTCCTGGGAATTATATTTTTGTCCAGCAGTTCTTTAATATCTCTTTTTTTATTTGGATTTAAAGTTAACTTACTAGTGTATGCTTGTGTCAAGCCAACAGAAAATAATAACGTTTGGTTTCCAGCTCGTCGTGTATTACGTACGAAAACATTTTGGTAATTGTCACCTTCGTAAGAATTCTTGTAGAAAAAACTCAATAACATCCATTGAGTTACGAATACGAAGCACTTTAATGTCGTGCCATTTTACTTGGTTTCTATTCGTGTTCATATTAAAATTATTACCCCACTGTTCTTGAAGTAATTTAAGATCATAAAATTTATCATTAGTAATTTCATTGACTCTATAAGGTTGTCCTGTCTTTTAGCGGTCTGAATTAAGGTGACATATTTTTGTGGGACATAGATTGGTCTAGATTTAAGAAGCGCTTTACTTGCATTTCAATTTCGTTAGTTGAAGCAACGAGGTTTATCTCAGCTTCATCATCTGAGCTATTTGACGAGGCGCTACTGGAAGAATAGCTACTTGTAGAAGAGCTACTTGACGATTGTGTTGCTCCACTTTGAAGGAAACTCGGGGTTTTACTAGTTTAACCAGGTATAAAATGAGGGTCACAGTCGGGATCATCAAAATCACTCTGATCGGTGTGCAGTGGTGAAATGTAATATTTCCTTTGGTTGGATTCAGTCGTTTCAACATTACTACACGTACTAAGTGCATTGCTCACGTCAATTTCTTGAAGAACTACATTTCTTGTAGAAGGTGAAGGTATTGAGTTTGCCGGTTGTTCTTTCACAGCTTCGTAGTTATCATTCTGGGACCTTTCATTGTTTGTACTCACCGGTTTCAATAATGAAGGTGAAGAATCCAAAGGCGGGGTTTCTTTAATAGGTTCGTCATTTTCTTTCTCCTGGTGATTGTTTGACGTTGTTTTTGTCGCCATATCAACAAGCAATCGCCCACGGTGCATACTTAACTTACGAAAAAATAGCAATATTATTATTTATTGAGTAAAATACCTTAAATATTGTACCTTTGTCATCTAGAATGTAGTAACTCTAAATTATTAAAAAAAATGGTTAATGAAAGTATTCTAATGTTTACTTTAACATGTTCGAATGCGTGATTTTAAAAGCCGGGATCAACAAATAAGTATTTGTTTCAATATTAAGAAATAATCACAATAAACCAGATAATGAAAGTACTTCAACAATACTGTATTATGTCTAAAATTACTTATTAAACCACCAAGAATGATGTAAGTAAAAATATTATTTAAAATCGCATTTTTGCGAATCAATAATAGTGTAACAACTAGAAATACTCCAAATTCACCTTTAGGTTTAAATCAAATATAATGTATTAACTCTAAATAATAGTTTATCTTTTACATACCTGATTCAGTAATAATGTTCCAATTCGAATAAATGCGTTCTTACACGCAAAGCGGCACGTCCTTCCAAGTTGCATTTTGAACGTAACTAAAGATGATGCAATATTGGATGGCGGATTTTGACAGTCAGTCATCATGAATAATGACTCAAGGCGCCATCTCTTATTTGTTTCTTACTCTATTCTAACGACGGTATTATTGACGCGTAGGGAATTAAATTTTACGTTTGAATATGATGATAACTCAAATTTTACATATTTTGAGTTACAACAGTATTGTATTATTAGTGCGGTATGTATTGTTGTATTGTAAGAAAAACACCAAAAAGGAAGCCAATGGCTCCAAGTGTATGAATTTTCTTCACATTGGATACGTAAAAAGTTACGTAGGTTTTTATGTGTGTTTTCTAAAGCTCCAATGCTTTGGTGGTGGTAAGCAGTGGAATTTATTTTTTCTATTTCTAATAACTTACACACTTCTGTCATAGTTGACGACATGAACTCCGTACCACGATCAGTTGCGATCACTCTCGGTACGCCATACCTTAAAATAAAATTACTTACTAAAGACCTCGCTACGACTACTGTTTCCTTTGTCGGAAGAGGGTAAGCTTCCACATATTTTGAAAGCTCGCACTGCAGGGTTAATATGTATTGGTTACCTTCATCATCTCTGTCTAGGGGTCCAACAAGATCTAGGAAGATCTTTTCAAACGCTGAATTTGCCGTGGTTGTTATCACCATAGGCTCCTTGTAGCTGGGTGAGTGTTTCATCACCTGACACTTAGAACACTTAGTTACGTAATTTCTGACGTCACTTTCTAGTCTTGGCCAGTAGTACTTACTTTTGATGTTGTTCACCATTCGACGAACGCCGGCGTGTCCGCTCGAAGGCAATAGATGATAATCATTTAATATGACTGTCATTTCGTCCTTATCGAAAATTCTTCTTACATTTTTTAAAATATGTATACGAGGTGGTCCGGACCACTCATTTCTACTATCTATTTCTTCACGTAATTCTTTTATAAATTTATCGTTATTCTTTTCTTTAATTATACAAACGTCTTTTATATTTATTTTCTTACAAAACTCACTTAATATATTCACAAATACGTCTCGCGTGAATTGTGACATATAATTAAGATTAATGTAAATAATTAACTGCTTTTCTACGTAAGCTAAACATTCTTGTTCTCTACTTATTATTTTGTCCTCTCGAAGTTTATCTAACTCTTTATCTTCTATAAATTTAATTTCTACTGAGTCAATTGGTTTTTTTTAATAGCTCCACGATTTTTGGTTGATCAGGCCTCAAATCAATGGGTTTACTTGAAAAATCCAGCGGACTCCCTTCTCCTTTTAATTCTTTTAATCTGTTTTCCTCTTTGATTTTCTTACTCTGAGCGCGTGTTGTCACAAATATATTTTCATTAATTCTTTTCAAATCATCCGATGTTAAGGTTATTCTACTTAATGCGTCTGCTATTACGTTATCTTTTCCTTTTATATAAACAATCTTGTAGTCATATTCTTCTAACTGTAACCTGAACTTTAATAATCTACTGGCTGGGTCTTTTATACTAAATAAATATATCAATGGCTTGTGGTCTGTCATAATTGTGAATTTTCTTCCAAATAAATATGGTCTATAATACTTCACGCTCCATACTACAGATAATAATTCTTTTTGGATTGTTGGGTAATTTAATTCTGCTTTATTTAATGGTCTGCTCGCATAAGCGATTGGCCTCATGTCTTTATTACATAAAACTGATCCTATAGATATACCCGATGCATCCGTTTGTAGTATGAATTCATTTTCTGTTGAAAAATCTGGGTACTGTAAAATAGGAGGAGTCATTAGTGCTCCTTTCAAAGATTCAAAAGAAGTTTCACAATTTTTTGTCCAATCAAATTTTTCATTTTTTCTACATAGTTTATTTAACGGAATAGTAATATCTGCAAAATGTGGTATAAACTTACGATAGTAATTACACATAGCAACGAATCGTCGTACGTCGTCTGAATTTTGCGGTGTTGTATAATTTTGAATTGCCTTTACCTTATCAGGATTTGGCAAAACACCTTTAGCAGTTACAATATGACCTAGATATAATAATTCCTTTTTACAAAAATTACATTTTGTTGGGTTTATTTTTAAATTGACTTTTCTTAATCTTTCGAGTATTTTTATCAAATTTTGATTATGAATTTCTAGGTTTCTACCAATTATAATTAAGTCATCCATATATGTTATGCATTTTTCAAAATTTAGTCCTGACATTGCTATTGACATGATATGTGAGAATGCCCCTGGGCTAATTTTTAATCCCATCGGTAAGCGTGTCATCTGATATTGCCCAGAACTAGTAGTGAAGGCTGTTACGTTCCTGCTATTTAATTCAAGGTCGACTTGATAATAACTTTGAGATAAGTCTAAATGACTGAAATAAGTGCAACCGGAAAGAGAGTCTAATATTTCTGTAATGTTTGGTAGCGGAAACTTGTCATCTTGTATTTTCTCATTTATTTTTCTATAATCGACTACTAATCTCCACTTCTTATTATTATTCTCGCTTTTCTTTGGAACGAGTAGTATGGGACTGTTCCATTCACTATTAGTTGGTTCTATTATTTCATCATCTAACATCTGCCTAATTTGTTTATCAATTTCCGATTTCGTAGATTGTGGTAGTCTGTATGGTTTTGTATAAATAGGCGTTGCAGCTGGCTTTAAGTTAATAGATTGGTTCATTATATTAGTAGTAGTCAGCTTATCACCTTCTAAATGGAAAACGTCTGCATACTTTGCACAAATTTGTTCAATAGTTTTTTGTTCATCTGGTTGTAAATAATTCAGATTTAAAGTAGATAATAGTCTTTTTACGCGGTGTGCATCTGTTTCTGTGCTGTTATATTGACAAATAATATAATCAGTTAATTTTTCTAATTCGGGTTTAAAATATGGTAAGCTAATATCTTCTTCACCTGTGTTTAAAATTTTAATTGGAATCTTCCCGTTTCTTGGTTTTACTATACTTCCTGCTAAAAATATGTTTTCCGATAATTGTGTTGGTATAACCACGTAATCACTTTGTGAATTTGATTGAATTGTTACAAAATGTATTGATTCACTTCTGCGTGGTAAATACATATTTTTACTGTAATCGCTATTCTGGCTCATTTCTATCTGAAACTCTTTGTTATTAGTTTGTACCTTTAAAACGTTGTTTAATAAGTCAATGTTTGCATTAAACATTCTAAGAAAGTCTAAACCGATAATTCCATCCGCCTGGCATGGCATGTTATTTAATACATGGAACTTAAATGTAAACATCGCTGATTCTTTGTAAGTTGAATATGACTCTGTTTGTTGGCTATAGTACAATTGTAATGTCAAGTCAGCGAATTGATTGGAATAAATGTTCCCACCGATACCTTTGATTGTTGTATCGTTACTTTGTAATGTAATATAATGCGGTATTTTATTTTTAGCTATAACTGATAATGTTGCCCCTGTATCTACCAAGAATGTACACACCTGTTTACCTACTTTAAATTTAACGCAATCTAGTCCCTGACATGTTAATATTTTATGCTCGAAAAAACGTATTTGGGTTACTCAACTCACGATTTTCTGTCGTACTCTCTTGCTGGTTTGCTCGTTGGTCAGCAACATATGCAGCCTGTTGTTGGTTGTCTCGACCGTGTAATTGTCGATTATGACCTCTAAAACCACGTCCACGTCCATAACTTGGCTGTGATTGGAATCGTGGGGTACTATTTCCTCGTCCTTGATTGTAGTAATTATTACTTCGTCCTCTGTAGTTTGAAGTATTGGTGCGCCCACGATAGGAAGAATTATTACAATAATAATTATTACCTTGATTGTAGTTACTTCGATGGTTGAACCCACGGCTGCGATTATTTTGCCATCTGCCTCTGCCCCTTGGCTTACCTCTTAAGTGCATTACCGCTTGTTGGGCCGACTGGTCTGGCTCCTCATCTTGTGCTGCACGAATGGCGTCCTTCAACTGTTGGTAATCGCGAGCCGCAATGATTGTGCTGAGTCTTCTGTTGCGAAGACCATCTTGTATCATTTTTTCCGTGGTCTCCTCATTACCATCCATCACAGGGATAAGTGAATTCGCCGTTCTTAAATCGAAACTTGCCATGTTGTCTGATGATTTAGACTCACTGTAACTTAATATTTTTGTATATGTATCTTCTATAGATTTACACAAATTATCAATCAATAGTCCAGAATAATCAGTAGTTAAGTGCTTAACATCTAATTCCTTAATACATTTTTTATAAGAGTTATATATTTCTTTTGCTCTTCTAATTTTACTTAGACCTAATTCTCGTAATCTTTTCTCTGGACCTAATTTCCTAAGACTTACTTTAATATAATCTAACTCTTTATATATGCTATTAAACTGTATTTCCATAAATCACAATTTATTACTAATACCATCCATAATCATCACTTAAAGTTCTTAAAATGTTCATATCTTCGTAGACACGATGTAGTTATATTTGTTATTTTTGGGTAATTTCACATTTTTTTTTTTTTTCACTTTTGACACTGAATACACTTCACTTTTTTATTTTATTTTATTTATCACTTTAGGCAGGTACTCACTCGCATTGGTACTCGTTCAGTCTATTAAGAAATATCCTCCTCAGTAGGACGGCTTCGTCCTCGGCCTGACATCCGTTCTTGCATTCGTCTAATAAAATCCGTCTGCATGCCGTTTTGTATTCCTGTACGCACCCAGTCACTATGGCATTTCCTGTATTGGGCGTATAGTACGTATAAGACAGCTCCAGCGCAAACAGCTACCATCACCCCCAGTAGGATATTGCTCGTTCGAAAGTGTGAAGAGACATCAGCGCTGCCGTTATTTTCACTGCCGTGTTGTGTAATGATGGTTTCCTTGTTTTCACATAAACATTTACTGCACCCTTTTCCCATTTTGTTTTATTTAACAGTGTTTGAAATTAAGTTTAAAGTAGTATTTGACACAATCCGAGTATAGTGTCCTTTTAAAATCACAATCGCTCTCATAATGCACATTGCACGGTGCTCGACGCGGTCCCACGGTTAGACGCTGATATCGTCACATTTTTCCCGTCGCGACGCAATCCGACACCGTGCCTCTGGCAGGGTCGCCATGTAGAGGAACGAGGTTATCGTATAGAAATGAAAAGGCGTCTTGTTCGTACGACGTATATTTAGAGACTGTCCAACCAACATGTGCTCGCTTAGGTTCTAACTAAACTATATGTATATCTAATCTAGATACTTAATGTTACACACTACAAGTAGATTATAGCATAGCATGAAGATATAAAATGAAGACCACACTTCGAATACCTACTTGAAGCGTAGACAGAGAATGCTACTTGAAGCTGTACCTACGTATTGCTATCTCGCTCTCTGTGGGCGGACCCTCTCTTTCTAAGTAGGGTAATCATTATTTAATTTTTCCTGGGACACTCTTTCAGTAGTTACTTTCCATTTAGTGATTTATTTATACAAATATTCATCACTGTTTACTACTAAAGATACTAGCCCATAAAGATTGTACACATCACATCATGATAAGTATGTGCAACTGGAAGATAATAATAATGTTTTCATAGTACAGATATTATTATGTATTTAACAGTGTACGCGTCTGTACCGAAATTCTAAGGTGTATTATACTAAACATTTCAAAAGATAGCATAATGTTCTGCGATTTCGCTTTTTCGTAACCACCTAAACTTGGTCGGGTTACCTCGGTCTTTCACTTCCTAATGACTTTAATCGTATTATCTCATTAATTATCCAATGTACTACGCTGAAATTTTACTGATATACAACTGAACTGAACAACTAATAATTGACATAACATTCAGTTCATATATCCAATCCAGTGGCCAAATAACACCGCGCGCATCAAGACCGTGCTCGTGAAGAACTGAATATCATCATAACTTGTTAAATACTTACAGGATACTAATGAAACTTCACATACATTTGAAGGCATTTACAAGCTTTAAAATAACGTTTAAAGTAAGTCTTTAGACCTCTTATTGAGAGTGCTGGAACCAATTGAAGTGTTTTTCTATTTAATAAAATATCCTTTAAACTATGCATTATTTTGGTTTTTTTATTGCAGAACAAATTAAACTAATTCCTAAGAAGTTATGTACAAAATATGATAAGAATCCGCTTAACCGTTTCAAAGATCTAGCAAAACCAAAAACGTTACCCCAGCAAAATCTCGAATAACTTCGCAACCGATGAAAGAACAAATACAAAATAAGGCACAACATTTACTTCATCTAGACAACTAATTTTATAGCTAGTATTTATTTAAATATCCCCATTAGAAAGAAAAAGGTCTGGCTGGGATAACGTTACCCCAGCAGGAAATGTTTTTGTGAAATAATTAAAAAACTATAAGCGCAACAAATTTAAAAATGTGCGCAACAATTACAGAAGCCGCAAAACTAATTATCTATGAGATTCAAATTACCATTTTCGACAACATCTGGCTGGGGTAACGCACACGCTTAAAGTTCATTGTAGGAAATGATAAAAAAAATCAGTTACATGATTTCAAAAATGTATTTTACTATGTACGTGTGTGTGTATGTTACATAGGGAAGATTCACATAGCTTTATTTGCTCAAACATGTAATAATAAACATTATTCAAATCAAATCAAATGTTTATGTTATTTTATTTTATTTGTACATAACATCCTAAATATCTACTAACCTGTTACACATAACATCAAGCTTGTATTCCCTGAAGGCGTAAGCAGATGTGTAAACATCCACATTTATGGTCTCTTTATAAGTGTGTGTATGTGTATGTTACATTGGGAAGAAAAATAATAAACATTATTCTTGGAATAAGTTATTTTATTTTATTTGTACATAACATCCTAAATATCTACTAACCAGTTACACATAACATCAAGCTTGTATTCCCTGAAGGCGTAAGCAGATGTGTATACACCCATATTTATGGTATCTTTATAAGTACAGTGTGTGTGTGTATGTTACATAGGGAAGAAAAATAATAAACATTATTCTTGGATTAAGTTATTCTGTTTTATTTGTACATAACATCCTAAATATCTACTAACCTGTTACACATAACATCAAGCTTGTATTCCCTGAAGGCGTAAGCAGATGTGTAAACATCCACATTTATGGTCTCTTTATAAGTGTGTGTATGTGTATGTTACATTGGGAAGAAAAATAATAAACATTATTCTTGGAATAAGTTATTTTATTTTATTTGTACATAACATCCTAAATATCTACTAACCAGTTACACATAACATCAAGCTTGTATTCCCTGAAGGCGTAAGCAGATGTGTATACACCCATATATTTTATGGTATCTTTATAAGTACACAGTGTGTGTGTGTGTGTATGTTACATAGGGAAGAAAAATAATAAACATTATTCTTGGATTAAGTTATTCTGTTTTATTTGTACATAACATCCTAAATATCTACTAACATGTTACACATAACACCAAGCTTGTATTCTCTGAAGGCGTAAGCAGATGTGTATACAGATACACCCACAATTATGGTCTCTTTTTATGTACACAGAAATATAGGTACTTTAGCATAAGCTTCAACATATTTGTAAAAATTGTGGCAGTAGAATGAACACTGTACTAAATATAAGCTACTTATTTCAAATAAATCTAAATTTATTATATATTCACATTTACAAATCTTGATAAAAATAAAAAGGTGAAGTACACACGGCTACACATCAAGCTATACATTTCCAGTATAAGCTGATCTTGTATTGTATAGGATTTCCGTATATTGCGAGATCAGCGTAAACTGGAAACATATAGCTTGATGTGTAGCGTGTGTACAATGTGTTGCTTACTTCTAAAGTAATAACATTTTCATTTATTACACATTCACATTTATAAGTCTTACATCACAATCTCACATTAACATGTATCAAAATAGAAGGTGAAGTACAAACATTTACAAACGGTGATAAAAATAGTAAGGTGAAGTACGAAAGTACTGCTTATGTTTAAAATAATAAAAAGTTCATCTATTACTCATTCACATTCACACAATTTTTTATCCCACAATCTCACATTCAGTTTTATAAATAAAAAAAAATAACTGCCAGCAGAACTGCAAGCGGATTATACACACAGAGAAATATATGGAAATAGGCTACAAAAATATAAAATACAAAGGTGCTGCTTATTTCGAAATATGTATATGGAAACAGGCTACAAAAATATAAAGAACAAAGGTGCTGCTTATTTCGAAAGTAATACAAGTTAATTCACATTATTTTACAAATCTTGATAAAAATATAAAGAACAGAGGTGTTGCTTCTTCTGACAAGTTGCGAGCTTTTGACAAGCCTCAAGCAGTTAGCTGCAGTTATTTTTACGTTTTGATGACCCCCAGTCCAGCACACGGCACACACACAAACACGGCGCTTAGACAGAATAGCTTGTATGACCGAGAAAAGGGAGTGATTTTACAGTGCGTCTGTCTGTCAGTTAGACTTTGTGGCAAAGCTATACTCTTCTATGAAAACTGGAAATATATACAATACGTCTACGGATAAATAAATGAGTATAAATAAAATAACTGCTCTGTCTATAACGCTGGAAATAAAAGATGCTCTAAATGGAATTACTCAGTATGGTATAGCTTGAAGCAGGGATCAGTGCAAAGGGGGACCTGGCAAACTGAGCACACGTACACAGTCCGTTTTTGGTGCTTCTGCTGGGCGCACCAATAACAACGCCGACGTCTATGGTGGCCGTTTGCCATTTGGTCTGTCAGCTGGGGGAAATGTTGCACCTGAGGCTGTCGATTGCTCAAATTGCTAGACACGGGACGGGTGGGAGTGATTTTAGGGACAAGTGCGAGGTGGTGCTGCAGAATTTGATCGACTAACTCTAATCGAAACACTAAGTGCTCTTTTGGAGCAGCCGACGAACTCTGCAAAAGGATTCGGGCATTCAGAATAGAGCAGTTGAGCAGGTGTTTGAAGAACTTGATATTCCATTTTGAGCCCCTTTTTCTTTCCAGCAGGTATGGTTCCAGCATTTGATCTTTACGATCAACGCCTCCCATACCCTTGTTATAGTCCAAAACAACTTGAGGTTTGTAAAGGGACGGGCGATATGGTTTCGCCACCATCTGGCCTTGTGAATTGCCGTGGTAGGTACTGATGGTGGCTATCTTACGCTTCTTGTCCTGGAAGGCCAAGACCACCACATCGCCGGAATGACGTGCTACAAACTGGCCATCTTTCAGAGAACACAGCGATATGAGTGGAGGTACATTGCGGCGGTTAGCACGCAAGGTACCTACACAATCGGTTTTGCGTGACTTCAGAAATCTGGCCAGTAGGGGGCTATTGAACCAGTTATCCAAAAATAGAGTATAGCCTTGGTCAAGGAGAGGACGGATGAGACGGATTACGGAAGATGTGCTTTTCAGCACACCAGAAGGGAGACCGGGACCGTAGGAAGTGTCAGCACCAAGGTACACAAAGAATGACCAAAGGTAGCCCGTGGAGGACTCGCAGAGTTCAAAGGTCTTCACTCCGAATCGGGCTGCCTTGGTCTTGATGTACTGGCGGAAGGAGAGTTTACCTTTCCACAAAGTCAAGGATTCGTCAATGCAAATATTTTGAGATGGGATGTAGGTTTCCTTGAATCGGGCATTTAAGTGATCCAAGATTGGACCTAAACAAAACAAAAGGTCAGTCGAGTCTGTCAGTCTGCTACTGGTGTCACTTAAATGGAATGCGCGGCAAAGTTTTTCGTAGCGTGTCCGTGTGAACATCTTCCTGAATATGTTCACCTGCAACAGAGGGTTGACAGTAAAACAGGACTTGATAGTGGGCATCCGGATGATTCCGAGCATCATCCAGAAGGAAAAAAGGATAAAAAGTTCGTGAATATTCGTGTCATACCAATCTCGGGCGAACAAAGGGGCCGAACCAGCAAGCCCTGCGGCATACCGGTTCGTCTCAGTCACAATGTGCGACATAATGCCGTCATCCCAGTACTGCCTAAACGCCCCATACGCGTTTTCAGATGCGACAACCGGCCCAGTTTGCTGAGGGAGAAATTTCTCCCTCTCACCTTGATAATCACCCATGGGTGACCATTCAAAGTGGCTGGAAGTTCCTTCCGCAGCAAAGAAGGCCTCGATCTCGTCGTCATCCGCATCCATCCATTTTTCCTCATTCTCTTCTCTTAAACTTCTTGCTCTATTAGCCACTCGCACTCTTGCTGCTTCTCTCATTCTCACTATACGCCTGATACTCTCTCGCAAGTCCTCAGGCACATCATCGTCATTTATATGTATCTCGACCAATCTTTCTCCTTGTACGCACTGGGTGTCACCGCCCTGGCACCCACCCCGCGGCCCGCGCGGCAGGCCCCGCGGCGCGGCCCGGCCCCGCCGCGCTGCCCCACCGCGCCGCGCACGACACTGCTGCTGCGGCTGCTCTGCCGCCACTTCTTCCGCCTGCTGGAACAGCTGATGTTCACTAGCAAGGTGGAAGACGTGGTCCTCTTCGATAACGATGTCGTCGTCGAGTGGGGCCGTGACGACGACATCGAACCTATAGAGGATAAAAGTAGTTAATATAATTACAGTGAAAATCTCTTATAACCATATCGAAAAGAAACTACTCATATTTGGTCGTAAAACCGATTGTCATAACAACCGGTAAGGTTTTTAAAGGTACATATACGCCTACACGTAAGCCAATAGATATTACTAGCACTAATACAGGGTGGTATCAAAAAAATATGTGTGATGTTTCTTAGAAAAGTGTTATACCTACCCGACAAAAATATATGGCACGATATATTATAATTTAATAACCGAAGACAAATTCCTACGTAGGGGTTGGGTAAAATCCTAATAATGTAATGTTTGGACTTAAAAAAGAGATCATGACCTCTGTAATTTGTTTCGGCATTTCTTCTCAGGGGTCCGGCAGCTAGGAAATACCGGCGCATCTAATTATAAAATATTGACCAACAATATATTGACGTGTGAAAGTGTATTAAATGATCCACTTACATAAATAAACATTTAATTTCAACATTTGTAATTTTAGTCTCGTTTGGAAAAGTTTTATCAAAACAAAAAATTTTGTAGCCGAGAATTACAATAGACCCAAAACTTGACACTTTTGACCATTGAGTTATATCAATGCTTTTGACTCGGTTTACTTATACAATGTTATTTGCTTTTGAGCATTCTACTGTGCCAGATGTGGTTGTTGCCTACCTACAAAAATTGGTAAAAACACAGTTGGTTCTCGAACTCTTCTAAAATACTAGTTAATGTGATTGCTTAATGCAGTATATTGTTATAATTATAATCAATGTCGTTAAAAGCAGTGAAGGCGGTCATTATAGCATTTAATCGGGACCTATGGATTGGTCAATACAAACATTGTTGTTCTAAACGACGTTACCGTAAACGGTTTTGACTATACGTGTAACTCATCAAGAAAAGGTACAAGACTAGTGAATACAAGTTGTAACACTTACATCATAAATTCTTCTTGTTCAGACGAGCCTGACCCAACAGTAGCAGAGGTGTCAGGATCCCACTTCAACGATGTTGATGTTGACCTATCAAATAAAACGTTTTCATTTATTATACAGAAAACCATTGTAAACAACATACTCATTATTACTCACGGCATTGGCAACGGGTCCAAATCTTCGTCCCACATCGCCAGGACGGTAGCAGTCTCGGACTGAAAAAATAAGAGCTGGGATAAAATAACTACTATTGAAAACTAAGATAAAACCTCACATAAAATAGCACCAACTTAAAACAAAATATGGGATTCTTGGCCAAGGACATCCCTTCATGGCAACTTAATATAATAATAATAAACACACTACAATCGACACATGCCTAGCTTAAATCTGCGCAGCTGTGCCTACGTATGTTTCTCACAGTGAAGGTAGTTACTAATTTGTTCTCATTCCTCTTTGCTACTCCATCATCAGACCTCACCTATCACCTATTCATTGAGTCCTTTCCAATGAGCCGAAACACTATACTTCTGTTGGTGACGTAGTTGCGTATCCTGCAAATTCCAGGTGATATCAGTTTAAGGTTACTCTGTTCTTTGAATATCAATAAAGTGATAGAATACCAAATTTCGACTCGATCAGACCTGTGGAAGATGCTCAAATCCCTTCATCAACTAGAAAGGAGCAAATAATCTTCAAATAGCTGAACAGATTTCCTTGAATCATAGCTAAGAGCACTCTCGATTAAGGCACCTTACAGGCAAAATTAAAAGATCGGTCAGCCGTTTGGGAGCTACCTACGATGCCACAGACAGACAGATTCACGCGTTAAACTTATAACACCCCTCTTTTTCCGAATGTTTCTTACTCAATCACGCAAAAACGGCCGAACGGATTTGGACCACAGATAGTTTAACAAATAGGATACTTTTCATCCAAGTAAGTAGTACGTTCCCGTGGGAGAATTTTCAAACACACGCGGGCGAAGCCGCTGGTAAAAGCTAGTAGTGCATATTTACCTCGAAGTATGGCTCGGTCTCGGGAGCCATCTCCGCGTCGGAAGCATCCTCCACCACGATGATATCCTCGGGGTCTTCGAGGTCTTCCTCCTCGTCGATGCAGTCCGACGTGACGAAGTACTTCACCTTCATGCACTCAGATTCCTCCAGCTCCGTTTTCACGACAACCTCGCCCTTCTCATCGTTGAGAATGTCGTAGTAGTCTGGAGTGACCTCCACAGCTTCGGCCATGTCCGATGATGCCATTTCTATGTGTATACAAAAATCAATTGCCATGCGTTAGACTCGCATAAACTAGAAAATGGCGCGACTGATGCGATGTAACTTTCGTAAGCCGAATGAAAGCACGAGCGGTCTCGATTCACCCTGAAGTTAGCTAAACGTAACCTCAGGCTTGTTGAAAAGATATCGATACATCGATATTATTTGTTCGATGCATAGATATTTTTGAGCGATATTTAATATTCCGTTATATTGATGTATCGATATAAAACTCTAACTATTGAACCTATAAAAGCCGATATTATTTTCAGTTATTTTTTTTTTGTCGGGCATCTCGCAGTTGGCCTTGTGAGGCCGCGACTGCTTAACTGGGCTTTATAATTTTCAGACCTGATATATTACTAAAGTTATAACCTCAGAAAGTATTGCGAAAAAAAGTTATTATGCCCAGAGACTCATCTAAAAGGACTTTATAAGTGGTTAAATTTTGAGACGGAAAAATGCCTTCACCAAGTTTTAACAATTGTTGTGGACAAGTGCTACCAGTACCTATATCACAGATATCGATGCCCCTTCCCCACCCCCCCACCGTCACCCGAAACGCTGCGCGGGGCACCCACACCGCATTATTTTATTATTGCATTATTTTGAATGGAATGTCCGATATTAATAATTAAAAAAGTATTTTACAGGTATTGAAACGGTCTTTACTGGGATAAGATAAGATAATAAAGGATTAATACAGAGGTATGAATGATATGATTTGATTATTGCTATTTACTTTTATGACTTTTAAAATGTAAAAAAGTAGTTATAGTGGCATAACTACAGTAGTTGGACATATGGTATAGTGGACTTTTTTGTAGATATTGATATATTGTTCTATCATCAAGTTTCCGCAGCGCACGTGACGACAGATTTTTTATGACTATTTTTTCACAGCTTGGGTTATATTATTGCATTTTTATTAGGGATCCCTATTATTTTTAACATATCTGTAGGGGATTCTATTGAAACACCTTTTGTTAATTCCACTTTTCACATTTATTTAATCACGCACTAATAACTATTACAAAATACTGAATTACTGCTAATTTAATATGAACATAACTTGTCTTATTGACGACTAACTTTAAACTGAGTAAAATCTGTATAATTCTTAACTATTTTCCTTAGAAATTTCCTTAAGTAGTTTTCTACTAGGGTACAAGTAGCGGTTATGTTTGACATCAAACATTTGTTCTAAACCAGTCACATTAAAGGGGGCGGAGCCTAATGGTCAAGCGTAAGCTCGATTTCTCTCGACAAGTTTAAACCTGCTCCTGATTCCTTCGAGAAGCTTCGCTTGGATCGTGGGAAAACCGGTCACGTGCCGATTCTTCGTGGAATATTACCAATGTTTACATCTTTCCTTTAATTTAACTGCGCATAACAGATTTGGTTGTTTGTTAATAGCAGATTAGGTACTGTAGGTATATGCAGGTAGGTACTTATGTATTTTGGCTTAATTCTAATTGGGTTTTGCCTTTAATCATGTACCTTTGAAGATAATTCAAATTCTAATTAAGTGATTGGCTTAGCATTACATTCCTACTTGATCTGTAGGTATTCATGGACTTAAGAGTATGGGAAATCAAAACCAGCCCTACGCTTAGGTATGCAACAATAATTTACTTATATCTACCTAATACCAAATCATTTTTATTTTTAATAATCATCCTTATTTTCTATGGTGACTTGACGTCGCCAACAATATCCTATGTCACTCAGTCAAGATGCAGCATTCTAATGGTGAAAGAATGTTTGAAATCGGTCCAATAGTTTTTGTGTGAAAACATTACAAACATACACACAAATGTTTCCTCTTTATAATATTAGTTTAGAAAAGCGTGTTACATTTTGATGGCAGGAGAAATAAAGAACATTTATTAACATGTTTTTATTTCTAACCGTCAATATGAAAAACGCTTTTATTTAAATAATTGAGATTATATTATTTTTATCTTTTTAGTTAGTTTTATTAACAAGTAACAATAAAAGTTTGTTTAAAAAAAAGTTTTTTTATATCTTTTAATTTTATTTTTAACTTTTTAGTATTCATGATGCGGGATTTACGACGGCGTAGTTCGTAGCAGCGTTTTTCCGGAATGTAACTCGTAATAATTCGTAGAACCCCGCATATTTGTTGTTTTGAGCACTTAAAGTGTTATGTATCTATGGCCACATTCCAGCTCCAGCATCAGACTGGTTACCATATCGGATCAAAGTACTCGTCAATACGAATCAAACGAGCCCAAACTCGATGGGGTCGTGTCGATTTATTGCGGAGTTCTTATGGCCACCTTCCAGCTCCATCACCAGACCCTGGTTACCATCTAGCACCAAAGTACTCATCAAACGAGCCGAGACTCGATGGGGTTGCGTCGCTTCTTTACTGAGTTCCTATGACCACCTTCCAGCTCCATCATCAGATCAGACCCTGGTAACCATCTAAAAACAAAGTACTTGTCAAAACGAATCAAACGAGCCGAAACTCGATGAGGTTGTGTCGTTTCATTGCGAAGTTCCGATGGCCACCTTCCAGCTCCATCATTAGATCAGCTCCATGTCATCATAATATTGCATTGTCACGCAATTTACACATGTATGCAAAATTTCAGCTCAATCGGTAACAGGGAAGTGGATCAAATTTAATTTTCAAGATTCTTTAAATTACCGTGTCTCATTAAAAACGTGTTTTTTTTCCTTTTTTTTCCATTTTTCTCATTTTTTTTAAATTATTGAATTGTCATCGGTCCTCGATAAGTTTACAAAGTTTCAATGAAATCTGACCGTTTAAAGTGGGTCAAAATCGCGCTCTAAGGAGTCGGTTACATACAAACATACAAGTGAAGCTAATATAAAGCATGTAAAATGGATCTGCGCTGCGCCGGGAACATTTTCGCGCTGTGATTTTTACGATTCCAAGTGTCGCTTGAAACCGGACGAGTCGTACGATAGACTTAAAATGGCATTCATGGATGAAGGCCCTTCTAAGGTAACCGTGTATCGTTGGTATAACGAATTGAAGCGCGGTCGACTAACTTTGGGGGATGAAAAAAGAAGTGGCTTTTGACGGCTTTTACGGAAGAAAACGTGCTAGCAGTGAAAAATTCCATCCATGACAATAGGCGAGTACGTACTGCAGGTTGGATCGGGAAGCCTTCACAAAATTCTACGCGTGCATCTTCGCGTGAGGACGATAGTTTCTCGCTGGGTTCCGCACAACCTCACCGATGCTCAGAAGCAATGGCGTAACTACAGGGTGGCAAGTCGGCAAAATGCCACGGGCCCCCAGCCGGAAGGGGCCCCCCCGGTCAGAGGAGAATCCCAACTCCCAACATTTATTATTACACATTTAGTAAAAAAAATAGTTTTGTCTTTAATTTATTCGTTGCATGTACCTACAGTAAAAAAAATTATTCAAATTTCA
Source organism: Antitype chi (assembly GCA_947359405.1). Classification (NCBI taxonomy): domain Eukaryota; kingdom Metazoa; phylum Arthropoda; class Insecta; order Lepidoptera; family Noctuidae; genus Antitype; species Antitype chi. The sequence goes on from OX375813.1 coordinate 9,490,591, forward strand.
ATGCATTTGTAAAAAAAAAGTTGTAACCCAGTTTTAGAAAGAATGGTCAAAATCCAATTAAGATTTTTTTTTATTTTTTTTTATATCTTAAGAAAACTTACAGCTAGGATACAGATAGTTGACCGTTAGCGAAAGAAGGCCAATTAAAAGTTTTCACTGACAAAATTAGGGTAAGCACAAGAAACAGCAGACAGGCAAGCAAAAGTAAGAATAAGTTAACACTCGAAGACAATAAAATTAAGAAAAGACTGAACAGGTTTTAGTGATCTTCAAAGAATTTTTAAGTTTAGGAACACTGGTGGAGAATAAGTCAAGATCATCAACACTCTGACACATCGAGTTGTATGCCCTGCTGGCTCTTATCATATAAGAGTTTTGTCGATATATGCACCGCACAGAGGGAACAAACAGAGGTTGATGATTCCTTAAGGTGAAAGATGGAACACGCAGCCCAATTTTGCTCATCAATTCAGCACAGTTGGTTGAACCATTTGCCAAATTGAACAAGAATACCATGTCGGCAATTTTTCTCCGCTCAATTAGCGGAAGAATGTGAAACTTCTTGCAGCGGCTGTAATAATTAGGCAAACACGTTTTGGATTTAAACTGAATGTACCTCAAGAATTTCTTTTGAATACTTTCGATGCGATTGACGTAAGTATTATAAATAGGATTCCATACTGGAGAGCAGTATTCGAGATGACTGCGCACAAAAGCACAATAAAGAATTTTGAGTGTTTTGATATTTTTAAAGTCGGCCGATATCCTCATAATAAAACCTAGTGCCTTTGAGGCTTTTTTAACAATATTGTCGATGTGTGTGTCAAAAAGAAGTTTCGAGTCAAAAGTGACGCCTAAGTCTCTAATCGTATTAACTCTGGCTATAGAAGTGTTGGCTAGTTTGTATTCGTAAAGAATAGGTTTAGGTTTACGAGTGAAGGTACATGTATAACATTTCGAGACATTTAGGTCCAAGCGGTTGGCCGTACAATACTCTTGGAATCTGTCCAGATCATGTTGGAGACGTTCAGCATCTTCAAAAGTTCTGATTTCACTCAGAATCTTCATGTCGTCCGCAAACAAAAGAACTGGGGCCTTAGTCTGCTATTTTTATAAATTCGTCATTCCAACACGATCCCATTGTCATTCATTTGTCATTTTGCTAAAAGTTCGTAATCTGCTAAATTCATAATGGCCGATCATTGGTCGGTCAATGGTCTCGTAATAGAATTGTGTCATAATGGCATTTTCGTATTGCCATTATTATAAAACTCGTTAGTAGAAATGTTTTTCGAAAATCTACTACTAAATTGGAACATTATTTATGCCAGATTTCATTTATATATATGTTTACATATTATTTATTAGTGTTATAAGCAATCTAAAGTAGTAGGAAGTTCGTAAATTAAGTCAGTCATTCATTTGTCATGATGTACGAGATTCCCAATAAATGCCATTTCTTTCAATGGAGTGTCAGTGGCTGACCATTGGAAAGTCATAATGACGCCATTTTATTAGTAGATTATCAAACTTGTCAAAATCAACAATTATGAAATCAATGATAGACCATTCTGACACTATTGTAATAGCAGACTTGAGGCCCTGTTGAGTTACAGAAACATGAAGACACGTCATTGATGAAGATGTTAAATAGCAAGGGTCCCAAAAGCGATCCCTGTGGAATCCCTGAGGGGGTAATCATAGTTCTAGATGTGTATCCGTTAAGAACAACAGTTTGGCATCTGTTGGCCACATAAGATGAGAACCACCTAAAGAGATTTCCACTGATACCTATAGCCGATAGCTTACGCAAAAGTATAGCATGATCCAAGCGATCAAAACACTTACTATAATCCGTATAGATTACATCCGCCTGCGCGCGATGAGCCATATATTCAGTCAAGTAGTCGCCACAAAGAATGAGATTAGTGGTTGTGGACCGACCTCGCAGAAAACCATGTTGTCGGTCACTAATGCTTAGTTTAAGAAAGGCATATAGCTGCTTGTAAATGATTTTTTCGAGGATTTTAGCGAAGATGCATAGTTTGGATATGGGCCTGTAGTTTTCCACAAGGTCTCTGGGGCCTTTTTTGTGGATCGGAGTGATTATCGCCGACTTCCAAATCGTAGGTACCTCACCTAGATTTAGGGACCGCCTGAACAGAAGTGAAAGAGGAGCAGTCAGACTTTTGGCACAGTTGAGTATAAAAACTGGCGGAATATTGTCTGGTCCTGCTGATTTAGATAAGTCAACTCCTTTAAGTAGATTGAATACTTCTGATTCGTTAACTTCGACTGAATGTATGTCCGAAACAATATCGCTCAAATGCATGTTTGAACCATGCGCATGGTCATTGGAAAGATCGTCGTTACCACTAGCAGAACTGAGAAAATTTGAATTGAAATAGTCGCCAAACATGTTGCAGATGTCCTCTCCTATACTCGATGTGCTATTTTTATATTTAAGTACGGAGGGATAAGCATTGATTTGATTTTTCGATTTTACGTACGACCAAAACGCTTTGGGGGTCTTAGAAATGTCTTCTTCGATTTTTTTTATATAGCAGTTAAACATGTCACTTTCAACTTCCTTGGCACGCTTTCGGAGCAAAACGAAAGACTCATGATCAGATAAGTTTCCGTATTTCTTAAATTTAGCGTGGTACTTCGCTTTTTCTTTTAGAATTTTTATGAGAGGCTGTTTGAACCAGAGAGGGTATCTGCTGCTTGGAATTACCGTCTTAACAGGTACAAAAGCATCACGTAGTTCGTTGAGAGTGTCATAGAAAAATTATACGGCATCTTCGAGGGTCCTAGTGGTCACTTCGTTGAGCCAGTCGAATTTCGGAGATATGCGTGGACAAACATACACACATACTTACACCTGCAATTTTTTTATATTGTTTTACATTTATATTCGCTCGGTATGTCTCGGGGTGTTTCGCCGAGAGAATACTGCCGGAATTAAGATTAAAGGTAAAGATAAACTGAGCCCACGTACGCAGCGTATACTATGTAACGTGGGAGAGTTGGTGTGCACACTTGTCCCGCGTACACAACGCATATATCTTCTCTTCGAATTATAATATGTATTGGAAAATCAAGTACTTAATTATAAAGTTTGTCTGTACAGTCCCGGACTTTAATTGATAAGCCACTTTTAAACTTTCCTATTATGCAGTTTTATACATTCACGAGATTACACGATTAAACACGAACTTAAACCGCATGCTCGTAAACAAGATGACAAATTACTTATAATCGGAAATAGTCTTATCCATAGAGGTTGAAGGTTGACTAATAAGTTGTCAATGATAAATAAGTTTATCCAATCTATTTGATACGACCTCCTTTGAATTAGAGCTCATTAAATACTCGTTATTTCCGAAAACCTATCCGAAGACAGTGACAGTTGAAATGTCAGAGACGATAATTTCGAATTTTGGTGAATCGTAGCCGTAGCTATCTATGTTTCTAAGCAACAGTTATCATAATTGTCATGAACGGTATCTTGGACGCTACGCGTTCGGATAAAATCGTGGGTACGAATTTTTCCGATGTCGAAATGACTAATCATAACGTTACTATCGCTACGCTAAAACAATTGTCGCTAGGTTACGGTTGCTAGCCCTGCAATTGGTTGACTTTGGGTCGTCACTCTGGACTATGTACGAGTATAACCGACTAAACCCGATTTGCATTACACGGCTAAAATAGGAACTGTGGCAAGTGGCTTATCAATTAAAGTCCGTGACTGTACCTTGAAGTAGGTAGTGATTTGTTATTAAACTCTTTCAAGTAAAAGTGTTTATATAAGTATTATAAAAAAGGTGCGTGGAGTCCCTCCGCGCGGAAGAAGTGAAACCGACTCACTCTCTTTCTCTCTCCTACTTTCTACTTTTGTGTATCTTTCTTTCTCTCTCCCTCGGTAGCGTTAAACGTTTAACGCAATCTTGTTGGAAGTCGCATAAGAAGTTTCACTTCAAAAAGTGCGTGGAGTCCCTCCGCGCGGATGAAGTGAAACCGACTCACTCTCTTTCTCTCTTCTACTTTCTACTTTTGTGTATCTTTTTTTCTCTCCCTCGGCAGCGTTAAACTAAACGTTTAACGCAACCTTTAGCGTTAAACGTTTAACGCAACCTTGTTGGAAGTCGCATAAGAAGTTTCACTTCAAAAACTATTATTGTTGCTCAGCTTCTTTATATCGGGGGGCTCCGATGAATTTGCCACGGGCCTCGAACGGTATAGTTACGCCACTGCTCAGAAGCAGGCCCGGGTGGAATAGTGCCGCGATATAATAAACAAATATGAAGCAGGCTCATCTCGGCGTGTTTACGACATCATTACAGGTGATGAGTCATGGATTTATCAATACGATCCAGAAACCAAGCGACAGTCGACGGTTTGGGTGTTTCAAAACGAATCAACGCCTACCAAAGTGAAGCGATCTAGAAGCGGGGAGAAGATTTTGATCGCGAGCTTTTTAAATTCGACTGGCTACTTGGTGTTAATTCCTTTACGGAACCAAAGAAGCATCAACGCTGAATGATATACTACCAAATGCTTGGCAGATGTCTTCTCTGTTGTGAGCAACAAGCGACCAAACACAGGGCTCCGCGGGCTACTGCTCCACCACGACAACGCGCCTTCGCACACCGCGCTCAAAACGAGGGACTTCCTGGACAGCACGCCGGTCAAACTCCTGGGTCACCCTCTTTACAGCCCTGACCTAGCACTGTGTGACTTCTTTTGATTCCCGAAAATAAAAATCTGCTAAAAGGATACAATTTTTGTCGCCAGATGATGCGCTGTCAGCGTTCGAGCAGGCTGTAAACGAGGTGTCAGCGGCGGACTGGAAAAATTGTTTCCAAAACTGGTTCAGACGCATGAAACTGTATAGAGCACAGATATAGATAGACCTAGATAACGCAAGAGCACCCAGTTCGCGTGCTGGGCTTAAGCATAAAACTCTTAACGTGGCCACTGTCGCGCTGAACCCGTCCCGATGGCACCGTCGCCTTCGACGACATTGATAAGGCCGAATGTCTAGCCGCCAGTCTAGAGGCTCAATGCACTCCCAGTTCTCAACCAGTAGACCAAGCGCATCTCACTGAGGTGGACGCTGAAGTCGAACGTAGAACCTCCCTCCCGCCCGTCGAAGACCCCGATGACCCATTACCTCTCGTCACCCCGGACGAAGTTCACGAGGTCATCAAAGGTCTGAAACCCCGCAAGGCCCCCGGCACTGACGGAATCACCAACAAGGTGCTCCAGATGCTGCCCGCCCACCTGATCATGCTCTTGACCACCATCTTCAATGGTGCACTGAGCAATAACATATTCCCCGATGCATGGAAGCAAGTCACGGTTATCGGCATCCCGAAGCCGGGCAAGCCCAAATCCGAGCCCACGAGCTACCACCCCATCAGTTTACTGAGCAGTCTCGGCAAAATGTATGAGAGACTTATTTATAAGCGACTCAGAAATTACGCCGAGACCAAAGGCCTCATACCCAACGAGCAGTTCGGTTTCAGAAACCAACATTGTTGTGTGCAACAGGTCCACCGCATCGTAGAACATATAAGCGCTGGCTTCCAGCGCGGTATGATGACCGGTGCTGTACTTTTCGACATAGCGAAAGCCTTCGACAAGGTCTGGCACAATGGCTTGATGTACAAGCTGTACCGACTCGGTGTGCCCGACCGTCTCGTGCTCATCTTACGAGATTTCTGTCGAACCGCACCTTTCGCTATCGCATCGAAGGGGCGATCTCGTCCCCCCACCCCATTCGCACCGGCGTCCCTCAGGGCGCGGTGTTGTCTCCGCTCATATTTACGCTATTCACGAGCGATATCCCAAAAAGTAGAAAGGCACAGTTGGCACTGTTCGCAGACGACACAGCCATCTACTACACTGGTAAAAATCAGGACGCGATAGCCGCCACTCTCCAGACCACCGTCAACGACCTTAGCGCGTGGTTACGAAAGTGGAGGATCGATATAAATCCGGATAATAGCCAAGCGGTTCTCTTTACGAAACCGCGACGAATTAGACCTGAACCCCCCCGTCTCATCTCTTTGTTCGGCAAGCCTATCCCTTGGGAGAAGCGAGCCAAATACCTTGGTGTGACCATGGATCAGCAGCTCTTCTTCGCAGAGCACATAAAGAAAGCGCGCTCGCGCGCCGCCTTCGCTCTGGGCAGGTTACACTCTGTTCTGAACACACGTAGCAAATTGTCACTCAAGTGCAAGTTGCGGATTTACACGGCGTGCATAAGGCCCATCATGACGTATGCGGGTGCAATCTTTGCACACGCAAACCCCCGATTCATCCATAGGATGCAGACCCTACAGAACCGATTCCTCCGGCAAGCCACAGGCGCCCCTTGGTTCGTTCGGAACGAGATCCTCCATCTCGACTTGAAAATCCCCACGGTCAGTCAGTTCTTGAAACGCAACACGAAGCGTTTCTTCGATAAACCCGAAAAACACCACAATCGAAGGTTGATTGTTTGTTGATTGTGAAGGCCGCCACTTATGTCCTCAGTAGGATTAGCTCTGTCCGACGGCCGAGACATGTCCTCACCGACCCAGACGACTCAATTACTCTCCTTCAGGAAAGCAATAGGGCCACCAGTATAGTTCGCACACAACCGTCATTCCGACCTCGCCGCCGAGGTCCTCGCGCCCCGCGAAGACTCCGAGTAAAGGCGCCTAACGTCGACACCCCCGACCGACCCTTGCTCGTTGAAGCGCTAGCCCGCGCCGCAGCTGAGCCAGTAGCTTCAAATTCCCCGACTAATAATAATAATGCCAATATTTTGATCCAGCCTGTCCCCAATAACAGCTGTCCCCTATCAGTGACGCCCTGAGCCGAGGCCCGTACCACACAGGGGGTGCCTTCAGCGTGCAGTCGCTTAGTTTGTAATTTATTTTAGTTTGTAAGCCCTGGCTGGAGGCGTTAAGCCGGCGTGAGCAGTCACGGCCTCTCAAGGCCAACTGCGAGATGCCCAACAAAAAAAAAAGAAACTGTCGCGCTGAGTCTGCATCGGTGCGCCTCGCTAGTTGGACTTCAGTCAAAAAGCGGAAAAGTGCGAATCGGACTCGCCCATGAAGGGTTCCGTAGCAGCAAGTAACATAATATAAAAGTTCTTGTAGTTCGTTGTAACTTTGATCGATGAATAGTGTAGTGTGTAGTGTAGTAGTCTTTGAATAGTGTATTTAAAAAAATAATAAGTTATTGATAAGTAATCATTATAGTTAGGTAACGCGCGCTCCGCACCCGCTACTGATCAAGCCACGCCTCGCGCGAATTATAATTATTATTTACTCAGGCACCTATTACAGATTTATTATTAGAAAATAATGGTTCACGGTTTATGCATAAAGTTTATGTTTATGAAATTAAATGTTTTATTTTATTTTTATATTTGAGCTGATTGAATAAAAGGTAAATTGCGGTTTACGATCAATGACGTATTTAAAAAAAACTACTTACTAGATCTCGTTCAAACTAATTTTCGGTGGAAGTTTACATGGTAATGTACATCCTATTTTTTGTTTAGTTTTATCATTATCTTATTTTAGAAGTTATAGGGGGGGACACACATTTTACCACAAGTGTCTCTCGCGCAAATTATTCAGTTTAGAAAAAAATGATATTAGAAACCTCAATATCATTTTTGAAGACCTATCCATAGATACCCCACACGTATGGGTTTGATGATTTTTTTTTTGAGTTTCAGTTCCAAAATTTATAGTCTTTTTTCTATTTTTGTGTGAAAATCTTAATACGGTTCACAGAATACATCTACTTACCAAGTTTCAAGAGCATAGTTCTTATAGTTTCGGAAAAAAGTGGCTGTGGCTTGCGGACGGACGGACAGACAGACAGACATGACGAATCCATAAGGGTTCCGTTTATTGCCATTTGGCTACGGAACCTTAAAAATTAAAAATGCCTAATTGCACTGAAAGAAAGCTTTGTAGAAGGGAAAAAGCATCGAACATTGACAAAAGCCGCATGTCCGACTATTGATGTACTGAAGGTCACAACTAATTACATTAGTTTATTAATAAGTTTCTGTAACTTTCGAGTTTTTTTTATAAAATGTTGTATTTTACTTGTACAGACTGCACATCAAGCTATACCTGTAAAATTTTCCCAACTGGACATGAAACTTATGGTTTTGTAATAGTGTTGAAAAACTATCAAAGAAATTTGACAGATTGGGGTAGCTTGATGTGCTGGCGTCTGTACTTGTACTTGTATTGATCGGGTGCCACACGCGGCGGCGTCTTTGAATCGATTTGGTTCTCCCATCACTAAATAGTGCATCTGACGTCATAGTAGGTAGTCAAAAAATGGCACGCTTGGTATTCATATTGATCGTGATACTTGCGTTATCTAGGTCTATCTATATCTGTGGTATAGAGGCTAGTGGAGATTACTAAAAGATTTAATAAAAAATATTTACCTATAAGTACAAAATTTTATTTTATTTTCACAAAACTTTCTAAGTGTCCCACGTACTGAAATAATAATATACAATTTTTCTTTTCTTTCAGAAATTGTACCGATATATCGATATTTAAAAAAAAATGATATAGGTACCTATGTATTTCCAAAACATATCGATACTATATTTTTCGTTTCTGACATCCCTACCTCATATTACCGAGCTTTACGACTAGGCCGAATGACGGGCGACAATTCACTTCTGATTTTAGGCTTGGCCGTAGCCACGGCTGGTTTATGGCCGAAAACTAAAATATGGCCGTATCATGATTTTTTGGCCAAAAACGAAGCTTCGGTCGGTCACTAAATAAAACACTTTTTCTCTAACAAAATAAACGTTACAAAACATTTTTTACCAAAACGATACAGGGCAACTGCCACTCTTTTAAAATGAGGATCGCGGAAGGCACTCTTTTTACCCGACTTCGTGGCGTAAAGGAAGGTACCTACTTAATGTGTTTATCATCCGATGTATGTATGTATGTTTTTTCCTTTGTGGCACTCTAGTTACAAAGTCTGCTAGCATAATGTGCTACCACGAATGAGGCGAGGCTGCGGTGGCCTGTGGTGAGCACGACGTAGGTACGTATTGTTTGAGTGTCAGAAATGAGTCGCGTGGCTCGGCGTGACTGGGGCACACCGCGCGCAGTTACAGCCTGAATTCACTATGACCACTTAACGAATTCTGCTAATATCGTATTAATAATATCGACAAATTGTCGTGTAGCCCCGAAAGAAACATTACAGCGAAGGGAATACTTCCGTGAAACGCAGTCTAGTGATGACAACGCGAAACGGCACACCACATAATTATACGCAATACACAGTAAAGTAGACACACGCGATGACTAATAATTAGTTAAAGTTAGACCTGAACTAATTTGCTTATATTTGTAAATAGACTTGCAAACTTGCTACAGCTTAAAGTTTTAAGTTGTTTCTATTATTTAAAAGACTTGTTTCGTTTATTTGTACGTTTAAAAAACTCACAATACATACAAATGCTCTGTGTAGCTAATCTGTGCCCTGTAATGAGTGCACATAAAATAAAAAGAATGAGTAACTCATTCTATACCCAAGTGAGTAGGTACCAACAACTCCACACTCAAATAAAGGTCAATGCCCGTTTTGCCACTAAACCTGATTTAAAAAATAAATCATTCAATTTACCATGTTGAGATAAAATATATTAAATAAAAAATTCTTGGCATGACAGGATCCAGAAAAAAATTGTAACCCTGATGCCAGAGTTAGGTTGAGTAGCAGTGATTTCTTCCATATAATATGTTACAAAAAAATTAATTTGATTTGATTTGAAAACAAATTTTATGCAGCAAGATAAAGTTAAATAAAGTTATCAAGTAACAGTAGTTAGGTTTTTAATAAAGTTTAAAAGGAAAAAAACAAAAATTAATGAAAATTGTTAATTCAATGATAAAATTTTATCTACATATTTATAACGCAGCCAGTTTTTTTTTGTTTCACAAGTAATAAAGGGATTTATTTTCAGGATTCTGTTCAATTTATTATTAATAAATATGGCAAGATACACCCATTGCACCTGGTGGACTACGTGTCTCAGCATAAAGGATAGCAAATGTTTGTTATGGCGGGCTTCTTATTATTTTGTGCAATATATGGTGTAACAGCACTCTGTTACACCATATATTGCACAAGCAATATTGTTAACAAGCAGCACTCTGCTTGTTAACAACTGTAGAATATAATCCTGTCTTCCCATAACTACTTCACACTTTTATAAGACTGTTGGGGAATCTAAAACGTTTGGAAGTAATGACTTTAAGTAGAGATCTTTGAGCACTTTCGAAGTGAATCATGAAATTCTTGCATCCACCATACCACAAAGCAACACAATATCCCACAACTGATTGCACAAGCTCACAGTATACAGTGTAAAGGAGTTCCAAGTCAGCTAGTCAGTCAAATAAGTTTCCTTGTAAGTTTGTGATTAGGAGTGGGTTGTAACAGCTATAATCGCATATCTGTTCTGCCTGCTCCTAGTAAATAACAGTTACAAAAACCTGTTACAAAATAACAGGCTGTTATTTCACATGTTGGAACAAACTATATAATTGCATATCTGTTCTGTCTGTTCCTGTTCCATGTACACATAGTAGGTACTTCTCTTAATAAACAAAGGTGCTACACCTATGCGAGAAAAGGAGAGAACTTGTGACGATGTAACAGGGTGTCACAGTGTAACAGTTTTTATCTAATTCTAACTAAGGTAGGTAACTGTCGTATGCCTGAAAAGAGAAAAACCTGTGACTATCGTGTTAAAGGGATTTTATTCTTTTGAGGAACAGTATCTGTTATTTCAGTTTGTTTGTCACAGCTACAGTCTGTTATCATCATATACCTGTTATATTTAGCGGTTACGATAAATACACCTCACTCCTAGTCGTGCTGAGGTCAATGTGCTGACGCCAGCCGAACTGTTTATCTACGGATGACTGGAGGGTAGTTTTTATCCACAATTTTCATTTTATGAGGACACCTAACTACTTCCAATCATTATGGAGTCGGTTTCATCACGATAGATCATTTAGTTTAACGGTTACATCGTTTTGTTTACATTGGGGTCACAGTAACAAACATTTTTTTCTTTTTATTCCATGCAAAATATATTTAGATAAAAAAAAACCGGCGATTATTTAAGCATATATTCGCTTATTTTGATATGTGCACATTATAAAGACACACTGTATTTGATTGATGTATTAATTTGCTGACACTGTACTGTACAGACTTCTGCTCGCTAATATTTCGAAGTTGAAATGAAAAAAAAAGATACCTACGCCCTAATAAAAGTTAAAGACTTTGTTTGAGTTTTCTTGCCTATTCATTAAACACAAATATGCCTTCGATCAAACCCGGATTTGAGGCGCTTAACAAGCCGCATACTCCTAGCAAATCAGTGCGCGATAACGTGATTGGAGGACGCGTACCCCGAATTGAACACGACTAACACGAGTTTAGAAAGGCAGGCGACAAACCCATGCGTGTTTCAAGGCAGTAATGCCACAATGAACACGGAAAATCGGAAATGGAAATACGCCAGGCACGCGTCAAACATATCCCATCGTTCATATAGAATAAAGAACCTCTAAATCGGATGCTTGGCGAACCTGTATCGATTTGAAACGTTCAAAGTGAGGCGGTGACATTTTTTAAGTACAGCCAGCACATCAAGCTACCCCAAACTCAAATTTTCCCAATTGAACATGAATTGTACTTAGTTAGATAGTTGAAAATCTATCGAAGAAATTTGACAGATTGGGGTAGCCTGCCCCCAATAGTGATAGCTGTCCCCCTATCAGTGACGCCCTGAGCCGAGGTCCGTACCCCACAGGGGGTGCCCTCAGTGTGCAGTCGCTTAGTTTGTAAATTTTAGTTTGTAAGCCCTGGCTGGAGGCGTTAAGATTAATTTCTTAATGGCAGCCCCAGGAAAGCCCGGTTGAGCAGTCACGGCCTCTCAAGGCCAACTGCGAGATGCCCAACAAAAAAAAAAAAAAAACTGAACGACGAAGCGTCGAATTTCAACTAGGTACACATTGTGCAGTCCAAATTCGACCCTTCGACGAAATACTAAATGATACTATGAAAAACGCTTAAATGCTAAAAATGTTATTGTTATGTTAATTGTATATGTTACAGACAAAAATCATCATCACTTTTGAGCAACGGTATTTTGTTCTTAACATTTATTTGCTCAAAAAATGTATTTACGATGTTATTTCGTGCAAATATTATCTACAACGATGTAACAACTACTTAAAAATGCATATCGATCCACTTACCGTCGACTAGAGTAGACACAAAAATACTTAATTTTTAATTCAAAACTTAGGAGCACTAATTCACGAGTCGCCACCAACCAAAAGTACTCTGTGCCCACAGAACACTATTACTCCTAGCGGAGTCTGTGCCTGTGCCACCAACGGCTTTCATCACAGCTTTCATTCAAATTTTCGATGCGGTATTGCGCAGTGTTGCCAACTGGGTGCCAGGTTTTGGGGCTAAATCGAGTTAAAAAAGGGCTAGATTAGCCTAAAAATCCTAAAAAAGGGCTAGATTGCAAAAAAAAATAGGATAATTGTTTGCACAGATAACTACTGTGTAGTTACCTATAAGATTACCAAATACTAATAACAAAACTCGTAGTCGTAATCAGATGAACCTTCATTTAATTCATTTTGCGCTGACGACGACGTTGATGGTTGGGGTTGGGCCTCATTGCGCGCAGCCTTGTTCAGAATAAATGTATATTTTTCTTTAGATCCAATTTTCTTTAAGAGATCCTCTAGGATTTCATAAGTATAGCAGTATTTATGGTTTTGAATGACGATCATATTTTGGGCTAGATTTCGGGCTAGGGGCTAAATCATTATATTCGAGGTGAACAAGAAGAAAAAGGGCTAGATCTAGCCCCGAAGGGGCTAAATTGGCATCCCTGTTATTGCGTTGTTCCAGGGTAGGGCAATCCAGGGGAGCAGTGTTACGAACTGGGTGTCCGGTTTTGGGGCTAAATCGAGTTTTAAAAAGGCCTAGATTTAAAAATAAAACTAGGGCTAAACTTTCAAAATTATGAAAAATAAAAATAAAGTTTCTTTAGTCAAATGGATTTCTTGAATAGGTAATGTGTAAATTATTAATAAGTTACAGCATTCTGTAATATAAAATAGGTATTGTTTAATCATAAAATTACGATCTAAATGTTAAATTATATACAACCGTGTGTTTTGCATTGAAATTTAATCAATAGTAAAAGACTGAATTGAATGACAGTTCACTACAATGTTCAAAAAAGTATTAGAACCTCTTCTTAACATTCCCTCCCTTTTTCACTTCAGGCTCATCAGCTCAGTCAGATAGAGCAGCCTTGGCTTCTATAGCGGCTTCGTTAACATGTCAGCCAAGTTTTGCGCCGAAGTAACTTTATTAGCCACCAAATTATTATTTAAAACACATTCTCTCAAGAAGAAGTGTCTTCTTTTGACGTGCATATGCTTAGTCTGATGGTGGTTCTCTGTCGGATTCTTGCTGAGTTTCAATGCAGACTCATTGTCTGCAAAATTGTCTTAGCAAATTCAATATTGCCACGTCCATAGCTATGTCATCAACAATTTTCTTTAGCCACAAAACTTCTCGAGCAGCTTCGCTCGCCGCTGCAATCTCAGCTTCGGTTGACGAGAGTGCTACAGTTCTCTAGCGATTGCTCCGCCAAGAGATGGCGCCACCTGAGTACAGGCAAACCATGCCGGCTATCGATCTTCCTGTAGTGGGGTCACCTCCGTGATCTGCATCTCTGTACATAACAATATCGTTATGCTTACCTTTATACGTGTACGTGATGCCGTAGTCCAGAGTGCCTTGAATGTAACGAAATATTATTTTCACTCTTTCTACATCTTCATTACTCGGGCTTTGTAGTGTTCTAGACACCACTCCCACGGCGAAAGCTATGTCTGGTCTTGTGCCAACCATTAAATAGGACAGAGCACCAACTGCCTTGCGATATGGAAATCGTGCCTTACAGTCTGTCGTTTTTTCTGTTTGCGGAAACTTCATAATCAGCGTTGGTCCTGGTTTATAGTTTACCATGCCAAAACGTTGCTGTACTTTCCTTGCGTACGCCTTTTTGTATATTGTGATTGATCTATCATCAGAAGTACCTATTTATCTCTTTTCCGAGAAAATAGGATGCGAGCTTGGTCGTGACTTTAAATCTTCTCCTTAGCTTGGTGTAAACACTTTCCACTTAATTTTCATCACTCGCAATCACCAATCCGTCATCCACATACCTACATATAAAGCAATTATAGCTTTTTTATCCCCTCTTTTCCTGATGAACAGGCATGAACCCGCTGAACTTTGCTCAAAACCAATTTGGATGATATAATCTGTTACACAGGTGTTCCAGCACCTCGGTGCTTGTTTTGTCCGTAAAGACTTTTCTTGAGTTTACACTTTATTCACTCTGGTATGCTTCGGGAGGTTTCATAAAGATCTCTTCATTGAGCGTTCCATATAAAAATGCCGTAGACACATCTAATTGTCAAAGGGTCATTTTCTCTTTTGCTGCGGTATTAAGAGAGCTGTAATAGTGCTTGTCTTATGCCCGTTTTCACCAACCACCCTTAAACTATACCTTAGGTAAGAATCCCTTAGACTAAGGTACCCCTTAAATGCATCCCTTAACTAAATTCATTTTCACCCACAGACATATAAAACAGAAGCAGACCAAACATTCGCTAAAAATTGCGTACCCATTACGCACACATAGAGAGTGTGTCGATACAGGGCCGGACTAGGGCCGGTTGCCGGTATTATATAACGATATTGAAACGACCGATAAATCTTACTGAAAATCTGCGAAAATCAATATTCTCTGGGTAAATGAAGTGTAGATTAATTATCAATAAAGTCTTAACGAATATAACCACCCATCTGTTCCCGTGGTTACTGTAAAAGGCGACTAAGGTAATACTTTAAGACGACGGTAGGCGGCAGTCCTTTCACCTCCTTTTAACGGTATATTTATACACAGACCGTTGACGGGCATCAGTATCGGATAAAAGAACTCTCCCTGCAGTCATTAACCCGCATGCCCAGCTTGGTGGGACCTAGAGTTAAGGTGTTGGTATGCCTGAAAGCTAGCTTTTAAATATATCAGGAATTTTGAAATAAAACAATGAATTTAATGAATATTTACATATTTATTTTTTACTTTTTGTAAACTTTATTTATTTATACATTCTTTATTGTACACTACAAAAATACAATAAAAAAAAATACACAAGGCGGCCTTATCGCTTTCCACGATCTCATCCAGGCAACCATGGAATGGACGGTGATTAGACAGTGACTGGACATAAAATGGTGACGTTGTTGGTGCAAATAATGTGTTTACAATATACTAAAATAGATACATAAATATATACATATCATAAATAATAGATACATAAATACATACATACAAAATTTAAAACGAACGAAAATAAAAGCCTATACAGAGATTATTACAGTTTGGTACGAGAACAAGATCACAACGACAAGTAATGTTCTTTATTTTCATAATTTAAAAACTACTGGTCCTAAAATAATAATATGTACAGGTATACAAAAAATAAAATAATCATAGGGCATCAAATAATACGTCCGCATCGTTGTCGATGGCAAAAGTGGCCAACAAAGGCTAGCAGCATTGCCACGTGGTATAGCAATGCTGATTCTTTGGCTGAAAAATAGGTCAGCCCTTTGGTCACGTGAAGAGTCGATCAACCGCTTGGGAATGTCTCGGAAAACTAAGTTGCCACTCGGACCCCATGGTCCTAGAGTTTCAACCCCAAACAGCTCGAACATATAGGTTCCAATAAGATTGTAATATTTGCGCCATTTGAGGTTCAGTTTCAATCCTGGATTTTCATGTTTTTAAATCCATGCATTCCGTAAACTTACATCCTTTGGAAACCTGGAAAAATATTAGTAAGCTCAATTATTACCTGCTGAATGAAATGTTAAAATTATGTGAGTAGCCTATACCGATTTATGTCCACCATCGTTCATGTTATCCATCACACAGACAGGGTAACATAACCGGCTAATGAGACACAATTGATTTTCTATTGTAACGTATCACATGTGTACGCGCCGGGCCGGAGCGATTCTATATACACTGGCAATCTGGACTCTGCAGTATTTTCAAACTATGTCACCAAAAAAATTTGAAATATCGTAGCGTAAACCGAGTCTCTATTTGATAATTCCATGATAGGTAAATATTTTCCATACAATAAAAAAAATCGTCTTTGTTGCCAAATCCGTCCCTGACTACACAGAATAATACAAAAACTTACCGATGAAAGGTCAATCCAGGTGTTTTGTGGTAGCTAGCACTGTCACACTGGTACGCACAGCACTTTACCATTTTATTTTTGTGTAATTGTCCCAAACAATTAATATTTCAAGTAATATTTCGCGGTTGAAACATAGAACGCGATTCAGGATAAATGTGCTTATCAATATGGCAGCGCAGGACAGACGGGCTACGCGTCAAATTTTGTCTATGTGTGAGTCAGTGTGACAACAGGTGACAGAAAGAGATACTGCTTACGACTTGTCGCTTAGCAAAAAAAGGACAGAGAATCAAGTCCATCGACTATGGATTAATGTTTGGTCTGCTACTGTTTTATATGTCTGTGTTTTCACCGAGGTAAGGGACACCGTAAGAGGGGCTACTTAGTTAAGTGACAGATTTTTTATGACACCATCATTCCAAAAACCGAACTTTTATCGATAACATTTTAAGTTACATTTTTCAGAACGAAATAACAATATTTTACATTAGGAACATGTTTTAACAATAATTACGTTCCAAAACTTTATC
This sequence comes from Antitype chi, assembly GCA_947359405.1. Lineage (NCBI taxonomy): Eukaryota > Metazoa > Arthropoda > Insecta > Lepidoptera > Noctuidae > Antitype > Antitype chi. Next base: position 9,507,518 of record OX375813.1, read on the forward strand.
TCAACATCGAAAATCTAACATAATTTCAGTTTTTTTTTTTGGCAGAATGACGAAGGTCCAGTGCATTTTTTTTTTCGTTTTTAGATTTTGATTGAGGTTATTATTTCTGTGTGGATATTCTGCAGCACAGAGTACTTTTTACTATATGTTCTGCAGTCCTGCTAATGTTTGTCTGGATTTTATTACTTTTTTTTAGATTTTTTGTTTATTATAAAAAAAAATTCAAAGATTTATCTTTATTTACTTGTAAAGTTGATACTTTCTTTTCCTAAATAAAATAATTCAATTCTATTAAAAAGTATAACAAATAATATCCAGTACCCCCCAGCTTTTAGCAATAGTTTTTTTTTTTGGTTTTTAAAGCGTGTTTTTTTGTTTTTTAAACTATTATTTATTTTAAATTTTTTAGTTCTGCTAACTATAAAAGCGTGATTTTTATTTATTTTTTGTTTTTGTTTAGCTTTTTGTTTTTTCTATTTTTTTTAATGATTGAATTGTCATCGGTCCTCGATAAGTCTACAAAGTTTAAATTAAATCTGACCGTTTGAAGTGGATCAAAATCAAGTCCAAAAAGGAGTCGGTTACAAACAAACATACAGGTGAAGCTAATAAAAGCGTGTTAATAAAAAGTCTGGTCTTTCACGATAAACACGCGGCCGTGTTATTTTTGCCAATAATTCCACCGTCTCGACAGCTTCAAGACTATTAAAAAAAACTGACATGATAGATCCTCCATTTATAAAAATATTCAAAAACACGCGTCTTGTCAAACAACTTAAAACGAACCCTTAGGTTAAGGATCGGTTAGGGGCCGAATATTCGGGCCCGTAAATATAAGGGATCCCTTAAGAGTTTAAGTGTCCCTTAAACGTTGGTGAAAATAAAACTTGCGTTAAGTAATACTTAAATTGGCTTAAGGACTCCTTAAAATTTAGGGGTCGTTGGTGAAAACGGGCATTAGCTACCGGGATAAAGGTATCGTAATAATCAAGGCCTTTTTTCTGCGAAAAACCTTTTATAACGAGTCTAGCCAGGTATCTTTCGATACTGCCATCTGGGTAAGCTTTTATTTTGTAAATCCACTTGCAAAGACTGGCTTTGCGTTTAGGTGGTAGATCAACCATTTCCCACGTGTCATTATCTTTCAGCGAATTTAACTTTTCATTCATTGCTTTTATCCATTTATCTTTGTCAGTACTGTTCAAAGCTTCTTTGTATGTTCTAGGCTCTGGATTAACTTCATCTTCTCTGCTCACGGTCTTAACAAAACCATCGTATCTGAAAGGAGGTTTGAGGTCTGATCTGCTTCTGAGTGTCTTGAGTCTTTCAGTCTCTATCTCTTGTGCAGATAAATACTCATCACTTTCAGGTTCTATCTCCATCTCTCTTTCCGATTCAATAGATCTGTTGAAATCGTTTTCAACACTGAAACTGTGATCAGCATCTTCTTAATCATCAGTAATAGAAGGATGTTCTGCGGCTGATGTCGATGCGACTGGCTGGATGGATCTAGTTCCCGGCTGTATCGATACACTTGCGCGACAGCATCGTTACTGCATCACTACAAAAAGTCGCCGTGGGCGAGGCTTCAAAGAGTTTAGAAGTCATGAGGGAACAGATAAACATACATACATCATCATCATCATCATAAAAAAAAAACTGTCTGTCCGTGACAAAATTATCATCTCACGTTTAAGGTATTCCTTTAAAAATACCATACCCTGACGCTCATGAATTTGAACGAACTATACAATTATTGGCATTGTGAACTGGCTGTACTGCCCCTGGCATCCCGGTGCTGTGGTCCTTATCGGACCTTATAGTCCTAAAAAGGTGGAATAAATCATGATTGAGATTTATTATCAGTGTGTTGTCATGGTCATGAATTAGCTACCGATACTTGCAAGAAGATCCTGTTAATTATCCCTCTAAGGAGGATGGGGCATCCCATGGATCACAGACATATAAAATAGTAGCCATGGATGGATTGACAAAGTTGGTCAACTGCACGTCAACAACAGAAACAGTCAACTTTAAAAACTCAAAAAATTTCTTTATTTTTCTGACTGGTAATAACTCGATCGAAATTGAATCGATTGGATTGTATGCGTATTGTGCCAAGATTGTGTCGCTGTTGGTTGCAACGTTGCCAGAAGGTTACGTTTCTTACATTTTTCGTAACTTTTGAGAACAACGAGATTTGTAATACTAGATTTTTATTGCAAACAGTTTACAAACGCATCCAAATTTAGAGACGCGCCAGTTTTAGGTGCGTTCAGCACCTAAAACTGGCGCGTCTCTAAAACTATTTCAAAAAGTAAGTTATGAGGGTTCTTTATTTAACGAATATTAGTACTTAGTTAGTTCAGTGTAAAACTAACAGATGCACCACCTCTCGTGGATTTGGTTCAAACATTCTGTATAATTAAAACTACGATATACAAAATAAATACAAAAAACAAAAGGACACTTAGGCGTCGAAGTATTCCTCCGCATCGCTGTCATCAGGAAACGTGCCCAGAAGACTGGCAGCATTGCCACGTTGAATGGCAATGCTAATTCTTTGGCCAAAGAACGACCCAGCCCTCTGGTCACGTGAAGTGTCGACCAGCCGGCGAGAAATTTCCTTAAAGAGGAGACGTGCACTCGGGCCCCATGACCCGAGCGTTTCGACCCCAAACGGCTCAAAACTGTAGTTACCCATAAGGTTACAGTATTTACGCCGCTTGAGGGTCTCAGCAACAGCAGCAGCGGCGCCAGCACAGCCCGCCGTGCTAGGAACATGGGATGGCGCAAGGGTGTCGACACATGTTGCGTCCCACACCAGAGGTCTTCCCACCTTCCAAGGCAATAACGTCATGCCGTCTGGTCTCTTCCCATCGTCACGTACCAAGCCGTTTGGTTCTAATACAGCTGGTACGCCGGCGGTGACAAGGGCTCGACGAATAATATCGTTGATGCTGGCGTGGCGTGCTATGCGACCTGCGCTCCTGCAGCAGGACAGGCCATGGTGCCCGAGACTGTCGACAGCTTCACCGCAGTGACACCGATGCGGAGCAACACAAGGTGCGCCCAAGCGGAGACACGTAGCGAGCCGAAACGATGAGTCATCCATCATAGTGCCTACGGTGGATGACGGGAGCGCCTGAAGCCACAAGCCTGACTCCCATTCTCCCACAGCCAGCAGACGGGCACGCTCAACAGTATTAGGTGACGTATTTAACAGAGTATTCCGTATAATACTGCAGAGCGGCACGTCCCACCGTCTCTGGGAGGATGGGTTGTCAGGTAAAACCGTATTGGGACAAGCCATTTTCCAAGCCTTCAAAGCATCGGTCAAACACGGTACTTCAAAATCAACCAGTGAGGAAGATAAAATATTCCTGGTTAATTTATCTGTACTGTGGACCGAGGAGAGGAAGGCCGGTAAACTTATACTTGAAATTTTGCGGACGCCGAGACCACCCAGGCGTATGGGAAGTGTGGCTTGCTGCCACGCTCGGTCGTCCAGGGCCACATTTAGGATTGAAGTTAGTGTATTTCTAATAATTTGGTCTACTTTTTCTAAAAGTTGTGGATGCTTCCAAAGATGGGAGGAGCGAAGGCTATATGTAAATTTTGGTCCAAAGCAACAGTATCGAATGAGCGTGAAGGCCGAATGAATATTAATTTTGAAAAGTCGTTCCGAGACATCATTGAAATTTTTAATTTTCTCCTCAATAAAAGTTGGAAAGGATTCGTCGAAAATTGGGGACCCTAAGAGGTGAAGAGAGTTTCTTTCCGTAATTTTGATGTCTGGTGCTATTGTACAGAATTTTGCTATGGTGGTCTGTCTGTCAGTAGTATGGGGAAGATAAATTTCACATTTTGAATGGTTAAGGTCTAGGCCAATGGAATTGAATTTTTCTTTTAAAAAAGATAAATCTTTTAAGACTGTGGCTACATCACCTCCTAGGGTTCCGTCATCCAAATACCATACGTTGAATTTAGAATTTAGCTGTCGAATAATTGGATTTATTGCCAAACTAAAAATGACTGGCCCAAGAGGGTCACCCTGTTGACATCCAACGGCCGATTCCAAAAGGTTATATTTATATAGCAATTTAGTAGGGTGCCTGTAACATTGGTAAAGAAAACTGTAAATTTTGGGTACTTCTTTTTGAACTTCCGTCAACAAGGTGTCCCTGTTTACTGTTCAAACTAATAAAATAAGTTAGGTGCTAGACTATATAGCAACAACTGTAAAGATGGCGCTGCCCCGACCGACCCTTGCTCGTTGAAGCGCCAGCCCGCACCGCAGCTGAGCCAGTAGCTTTAAATTCCCCGAATAATAATAATAATGCCAATATTTTGATCCAGCCTGTCCCCACTAGCTGTCCTCCAATCAATGACGCCCTGAGCCGAGGTTCGTACCCCACAGGGGGTGCCCTCAGCGTGCAGTCGCTTAGTTGTTTTTAGTTTTTAAGCCCTGGCTGGAGGCGTTAAGTTGACTCTTAATGGCTGCCCCAAGAAAGCCCGGTTAAGCAGTCACGGCCTCTCAAGGCCAGCTGCGAGATGCCCTGTAAAAAAAAATGGCGCTGCGAACAAATGAAACTAGAGTCTGTTTTAACATAAGATTAAATACACCTTTAGACATGATAGATTCCTTTATATTCCGCCATTTTGCTGACATAAATTTGCCTCCGACCGACCACACGACCGACCTCAAAAACACGAAATTAAAAAAAAATATACTTTTGCAGCACAGACATATAAACTGTTTTATATGGCTGTGTTTTGCAGCAAAAAAGTAATATTTCTGGAAATGAAACGTAACTTTTTGGTTGGCTGTCACTGTCATTGTCAATTTGTCGAACAAACGTTTTTCCTGTCTAAGTATTTTTAATAATTTGGAAAACTTGGAATTTGCAAAATGATTACTAACTTTGATAAACTATGCGGTGAACTAGAAAAACATGAACTCGAGGTACTTATTTCTAATAATTTTCTATAAAATTTAAATGATAGGTTAAAATAACTAAAAATTGTTTACTAAAAAAAATTTTTTGCAGGCCCCAACTGGTGTAGCATCTCCATCTACTTATGCTCAACTGTTAGCAATATATTTATATCAAAACGATTTGTAAGTATGATTTAAATTATACACGTATATTGTTTCACCAAGAGGGCTTTTATTCTTAAAATGGTTTTTTTTTATTACGCATCAACAAAATGCAGTTCAAAGCCTACAGATTCCATAAGGTTTAAATTGGATATCTCTATGTGAAGAGTTTTCCTAATTGCTGCCTTTGCTAGTGAATAATTAGACAAGCTGGACAAAACAAACAACCCAGTGGTCCACATTTATCCTGGATGGCAAGTATTTTAAACTCATGGAGAGGCCTTTGCCCACCAGTGGTATGTAACAGGCTATCAGTCACTATAAATGACAATTTAACAAATAGCAATATGTAGTTTAAAATCAAATCATTTTAGTTTATAAATCAGGTGCCTTACTTCCTTTGATCATTACAAACCAACTGAACCATTAATTATTATTATAGCTATTGTTCAAAACAATTTTTACAGGAATGTGCCTGTGCTAAGTTGCAAAAAATTACTTCCACTGTAATTTCTATTGACTAGTATTAATGAGTTTTTTAAAGTACCTAAACTCACAAAATAATAATATCAAAATATTTTGATGTCTTCAGGTGTAATGCAAAATTTTTATGGAAGAGAATCCCTCAGAACATAACAAGTAGTAATCCAGAAATAACAGCAATTTGGGCCGTGGGCCAGAAGTTGTGGAAGAAAGACCTCCCAGGAACATACCATGCGTTAGCCACATTCAATTGGACTGAGCCTGTTGCTAATATTATCCGGGCTTTAGAAGGTAATATAAAATATTAAGTTTATAATTTTAGCTTCAATAGATAAATCAAGATAAGTTGTGTTGAAAAATCAACTATAGTATAACCATCTGGTGAACGTCATGGCAATAAGCATTTTACCCAACCTAAGTGAAGTGGACAAAACTTAACCAAATTCTGTAATTTTTACTGGTATTCTGTAAATTGTTTGACACACATTGGGTAGATGTAAAGCTTTGATTTATATCCATACAACGGGTGTTCTATGCCAAATCGAATGCCAAATAATGGAATATCAATTGATCAACCACTATAAATCGAATGTCGAAATACTCGAACTTTCGTAATATCGAATAGTTGCTAAATCCAACATTCAATATATCATACACTCAATACATAGAGTGCTCAAAATATCAAATGTTTGTTTGATCGAGCCTTGAACGCATCGTATATTCATTCTATCGAAATATCAAAATACTGTTTAGGTACTTTTTATATAGATTAAAAAGTAAAAACACATTTTATTCTTTGTAATTTTTACAATGTCTGACATATTCTCGTCATTATATGACATAATAATAATAATAACACCGGCCGTGGTAGTTGCGTCTAGCTCGAGCGACGAGTACTTCTCCCCGCCCACGACGCCACCACCTGCTCGTCGACGGGGAGGACGCCGACCGCCGGATGGTTTAGGGTTTAGGCTCATACTATGGGGCCACAGAAGGAGGAAACAAGCTGACCGCATACCGTGTTCGGATGCTCTCTCTTTTTCAGGTGCTTGAGCCAGCTGTCAACGTTTCGACACAACGACTGTCAGATTTGGTGCGGGTCATCCTGCGTGATCATATGTTGGATGACACTGTACTTGATCGCCTGCGAAGTGAAATGCAGTGTAGCCATGTCATCGTGCCCCCTCGCAGACTGTTATGGTACCACCATGGCGCACCACAAGTCAAGCTGGCGAGGGCAATGATGACAGAGCTACAAACGTAAGTACCCAGTGCAGTGAGGAATTGAGGAGTGCTTTGGAGGGTGCAATTCGGAAATATCGGTTCATGTCGCCCGAACTTAGGCCACGCTTACCTCGTTTGCCCATGCATAACAAAAATAGGGCGCTGTGGATTCGCTGTTGTCAAACTATTTTGATAACTGCGAAGACCTCACCAATACTCATTCGATTCTGTACTACGCGGCTGTAGCGGCATGTCGTGGCGCTCACGTAAAATTTGCTAATGACTCTAGAGCTACGCGACCGAAACCAGCCGTACCAGCTTGGCAGTGCAGAATTGAACGTCGTATTGGTGGGGCCAGAGCCCTCATCGGCAAATGAATCTGCTTCAGGGAGGGCAACACTCGCCCTAGAGTGATGCGCTTTGTGAGGCGGGCATTCTCAGGGACTGATACCAACCCGCAAGATGTCCCGTATCTCAGAGCGCATAGACTTCCTAAAGCAGAAAGTGTATGCATGGGAAAACCGTATTCGTAGGTTTAAGGCTATACACTCAGAACCGCACCTTCCAGAGTGATGAAAGGTGGGTTTATAGGGCTTGGGAGCGACCGGACCAAGGTATGGCTGATACGCGCCTACCGGATGATGATGCCATGTGCTCTTTTTGGCGCAATATCTAGGCGGTGCTTGTCAGTTACACCCAAGGTGATTGGGCTCGAGAAGTCGAGCGAGCCTGCGATCCAATACCAGAAATGGGGCAATTACCATCTGGCCCCAAGATGTAGCTCGTGCAGTCCGTCCGCTGCCCAAATGGAAGTCAGGATCAGGATCAAATGGTTCATCGGATCGCACGCTCGCTTGGCGGCTCAGTACAAGACTGCTTTGGAGTCTGGTTCGCTACCCCAGTTCCTAACGACAGGGGTTACCCACCTGCTCCATAAATCAGGTAGTACCGCGGAACCCAAAACTTATAGGCCGATCACGTGTTTACTGACGATCTATAAGATTCTTACATCCATTTTGAGAGCTAGAATTTACAATCATGTAGTCACTAATTCCATCTTGTCTGTCTCTCAAAATGGATGTCGGAACGGATCCCACGGTACTAAGGAGCTGCTCCTCATTTTGATATGGCCATTAGCCAACAGGTTCGTCGTTCCCGAAAGGATCTTTCGACATGTTGGATAGACTGCAAGAAGGCCTATGACTCGGCCTCGGTGCCACATACATGGCTCATGAGGGTGCTGGAGTTGTATAAAGTAGATAGAACTCTGCTCACCTTCCTGATGTCATGTATGGGGCAATGGAGGACGGTCCTTCGATATCCAGGATGTCGAAATATCCAGAGGAATAGCGAGCCGATAAGGCTCGAGCGAGGCATATTTCAGGGCGACAGTTTGAGTCCGCTTTGGTTCTGCCTAGCCCTGAATCCTCTAAGCACACAGCTGGAGGATTCTGGTATAGGCTATCAGCTGAGGAGAGGTGGTCAGGTTATATCTCACCTCCTCTACATGGATGACCTAAAACTCGTTGCCCCCAACAATTTGCAACTGATAGAGTTACTGAAAGTAACTGAAACCTTCAATAGCGCCATCAGGATGGATTTTGGTGTGGACAAATGTGCGGTCATGCATGTAAAGCGAGGGAAGATTGTGGAAACCGTGGGAACCCAACTCTCGGATTCCATAAACCTTCGCGTCCTCTCCGCAGCCGAAACCTATAAGTATTTGGGTATGTCGGAAGCGTTGGGCATCAATGTTACATGAAGCAATCGTTGAAGGAACGCTTCTTTGGCCGCCTGAAATAAGTATTTAATAGCCTTTTACTAGGCGGAAACAAGGTGCGCGCCTTCAACGTTTGGGTCACGCCGGTCTTGATGTACTCTTTCGGCGTATTCAAATGGATTCAGACCGAACTCGACGCCCTGGATAGGAGGGTCCGTACGTTGCTGACTGCATATCGAATGCATCACCCACGGTCATCGGTAATGAGACTGTATATCCTGCGAAAGTGTGGAGGTCGAGGGTTCTTAAACGCTAAGACCCTCCACAATCGCGAGATATGCAGTCTCAGGGAATATTTCCTAGAAGCCGACGTGGGGATGCATCGTGATGTGGTCGTGGTGGACAAGGGCTTCACCCCGCTCTCCTTGGCTAAAGACGACTGGCGCAAGCCTGTAGTGCTTGACACTAATGATCGCATGGAGGTATGGCAGAGTAAGGAGCTTCACGGACGCTTTTTCGGGGCCCTACCAGGGCTCGATGTAGACCTTCTAGCGTCCGTAGCCTGGCTGCGTTTCGTTGACCTCTTTGGGGAAACTGAAGGTTTTGTCTGTGCAATTATGGACGAAGTTATGATGACGAACAATTACCGGAGATTTATTGTGAAAGAAGATACGGTTGACATCTGTCGGGCATGCCACCGTCCGGGAGAATCAATCAGACATAATCTCCGGGTGTTCTCGTCTAGCTAACGAAGAGTATTTGCATAGGCACAACCTTGTAGCCAGGATTATCCACCAGCAACTTGCTCTGAATTACAGCCTTGTGGAATCGGAAGTGCCATACTACAGGTATGTGCCCGACCCAGTTCTCGAAAATGGACATATCACACTGTACTGGGATCGATCCATCATCACTGACAGGACTAGTTATTGCCAATAAGCCTAATATAGTGGTGGTGGATCGACTAGAGCGGCGTGCAATGATCGTTGATATAACGGTCCCGCATGACGGGAACCTCGTGAAAGCCGAAAAAGATAAACAAATCAAGTATCTTGACTTGGCTCGCGAGGTTGTCGACATGTGGGATGTGGACTCAGCGATCATTGTATCGATAGTCATAATATATCAGCCGATGGTTTAACACCAAAGAGCCTCCACCAACACCTAAGAAGGCTCTCGTTGGGCAGCTAGATCAAGGGCTTGATCCAGAAAGCGGTACTCCTGGACATGGCTCGCATTGTTAGGAGGTTCCTCTCTCTGGAGCCCTGACCGCCGCGCCGGTAGCTTGGACCCTGTTCCCGATACCGATGGGCTACAATTTTTTATATTTTTAAATGTTTTTAAATATTTTATATTCTAATATTTAAAAATATAATTTGTATGTGTATATTGAAATAAAGGAAATAATAATAATAATCGGGCTCTTCATGAGCCCTGTGTAGATTTCTTAGAGTCCGTATCCTGGCTACGTTTCGGTGACTTTTTCGGGGAAACTGAAGGTTTCGTCTATGCAATTATGGACGAAGTTATCTTGACGAATAACTACCGAAGACATGTCGGGCATGTCACCGTTCGGGTGAGTCCATCAGACATAATTATTATCTCTGGTTGTTCTCGTCTGGCTAACGGCGAGTACTTGCACAGGCATAACCAACTAGCCAGGATTATTCACCAGCAACTTTTGCAATATAAAGTTGTGGATTCTGAGGTACCGTATTACAAGTATGTGCCCGACCCAGTTCTCGAAAATGACCATGTCACGTTGTACTGGGACCGGTCTATCAATTCTATCATTACTGACAGGATTATTGTAGCCAATAAGCCTGATAGAGTGGTGATAGACCGGTTAGCGCGCCGCGGAATGATAATCGATGTTACCATTCCTCATGACGGGAACCTCGTGAAAGCTGAGAAAGAGAAACAGATTAAATATCTCGACTTATCACGAGATTGTTCACATGTGGAATGTAACTTCGGCTGTCATTGTGCCGATTGTCGTATCAGCCAATGGACTGATAGCCGAAAACCTCGATCAACATCTCTCGAGGCTCTCGTTAGGCGGTTGGATCAAAGGCCTGATTCAGAAGGCAGTACTCCTCGGTACGGCTCGCATTGTGAGCAGGTTCCTGTCTCTGAAGCCCTAACCACCGGTAGCTTGGACCCTGCTCCCGATACCGGCGGATCTCTATTTTATATATTTTTAAATGTTTTTTAAATCTTTGTTTTATAACAATATTTAAAAATGTATATTTAAGTAGCAAAATGAATAAACGGATAATAATAATAATAAAGCCGTAATACAATTTCTTTAATATCTAATTATACAAAATCTAGGTTGTCTTCTGCTGATTGCCAATCGGCAAAGGCCTCCCTCCTCCAACCTTTTCCACTCATTTCTGTCCTTGGCAACCCGGTTCCAGGTCACAACTGCGAATTTGGCCAGGTCGTACTCCCATCTTTGACGGGGTCTTCCCCTCTTTCTTATGCCATTCCTGGGGTACCAGTCTGTGACCTTCTTGCTCGACTTCTCCTTCCCTCTACTCATATGCCCAGCCCATTTCCATTTTAGTTTACTGACATTTGTTGCTATGTCCTGAACCTTTGTGTTTTTCCTGATGTCTTCCAACTTGACTCGATCTTTTTTCTTGATTCCCATCATGCTTCGCTCCATCGAGTGCTGGCATATGTTTAATTTCTTACTGTTCAATTTAGTGGGGGCCCATGTTTAACTTCCGTACATCAATACTGGGAGAATGGTGTTGAATACTTTAGATTTAATCGATATCGTATATTATTTGACATAATACATCAATGTTAATTTCGACAATTTAATAATGATTGTCATGGAAATCGTGTCACTTGGTTCAAATAGGTTCATTTTATATAGGGAGATTGTTTTACATATTGTGAATGAGAGAACGTTGTAAGCCTTACAGACTAGATTTGTAGACGATTATATATTCTGTATTTTAATTCCTCTAAGTACCTGGTGCTTATTGAGAGGCCTGCACTGTCCTCCCATACCTATTATCACTGTAATTTGAAAACATTGTATAAGCCAATAATTTTTAAAAGAGTAACCGTGGAGTTTCTTGCCGGCCCTTTTCCATAGGAAGCGACGAATTGGAACCGTGCACCTAGCTTCTGACGTTTCATAAGTGCCCATGCAGGTTTATGTGAAATAAAATATTTTGATTTTGATGATTGACACGCAAACTGTAACCGTGAATTCAACACATAGTTCTAGGCTCCCTAGGGCAATTTTTTATTATTTTCAGGTAATAAAAAAAATCTGCTGTTTCTTAGAAAAGATGTTCAAAATGTATGGAACAGCATTTTTTTTTTTAATACTTAACATAAAATTTGATCCTTCCGACTCATCTACTGAATCAATAACTGAGGCTGCGCGTCGATGTCCTTGCCACACTGTATTATGTGGTTCGTTTCTTATTCCTTTCTTAAATTTTCTAACTTTGTTTTTTTTTGTTATCCTATTCCAGATAAAGTAAGGGAGCGCACTTTCAACCTGGTGGGTCGATCATACAGTTCAATATCACTAGATACTGTAGTTTCAATGACTGGTTTGAGCAAAGATGCAGTGTTGCATGTGTGCCGAGACCGCAAGTGGACACTAAATGAAGATGGAGTCACCGTCTGCCCGTCACCACCCATCCAACCGGCTCCACTGCACACATCCAGTGAAGATCAACTTTTCAAGCTCACTGAATTTGTTTCTTTCTTAGAAAATTAAGTAAGTCCTATTTATGTCTTAAGCAATACTTGTATAGGTAAATTGCTTTTTTCTCAAGAGATTACTACATTGGCTCTTCTTAAATTATACATGTCTTAGACTTATGTACCTAATTTGTGAAAAACTGAAACCAGGGAAAGAAAGTTAAATACACATTAATTTAATCTCATTTATTACATACAACACTAATTCGAAGTCTATATTCATAAGAACTAAAATAAAAATCTTTAATACAAAGATATTATTTTAATAGGTAAAAAAGATCAAAATATGTAAAGTTAAGTGGCAGTGTAAATTCGTATGTTTTATCTTACAATAAAGCTGTAAATTGTCCAATGTTGGTATTTAATGACAGCACTTTCTGCTGTCACAATCTTACAAAAAGTATATATCACAAGCAATACATTACTCACACAAACATTTGTTGAGTTTTTCATTGTAAAAATACTACAGTCTATATTTCTAATATCTACATTTGTTTAAACCTAGGCACTTTTTTAGTTTGGCAACTCTCGATTAAAATCTACCCTGGAAGGAAACTTGATTTTGTCTAGGCTGTAATCTAATTGAGTTGTTGTCGTCTTCGTCGCCCAGCGTGGTCTCGTACCCTCGGTTGACTTGACCTCCGTTCGGTTCGCCGAAGACATCTTTCACTGATATGTTAGCTGTCGATGTTCTGTGCCGAGGTACGACACCTAGATTGTTATTGAGCTGTAATAGAATAGAAAATATTAGAACTAATTAAAATGGAAGGGCTTCCAGGTTTCACCCAATTAAAATCTCCGCTTGGAGATTGGAAGAATTTCCAGCAACCACGCTCTATCCAATATCCAAGGCACCTGCGTTTAAGGGCGCTTTCACATTTTTTCTTGAATTTGAGCGTTTGACTCGAGATTTGATGAGCGATTATGGTTTAGATATAGGCAAAAAATAAAAATATGTCCGGGAAAATTTCATTATTTGTCTAGGGAGTGCTCTAAACAAATTTTTCAATTTCTTTACATAAGTCAGTAAAAACCTTGTCTCGGCAAAGGATGTTTCGTAAAATGTTACTTTCGGCCATCTTTTGATGCTCTGTTACATGGAACATATAATAGTTTAGTAATTTATAAAAATGTCTGTGGTAGGACTGTAGTTTGTTATTTGGAATGCTCAAATCAATTTTTTTATCTTTCATACAATAATACACCAAAAATAATTCCGTAAAACAGTGAATTAATGATAATTTTTCGTCTGAAATCATATTTTTTATCTATGTATGTTTAATCGAAATTCAAACAAAAAGTATTTAATAACTAAGGTTATTATGTCAACTTGCTTGAAAAAAAGAAACAGTCTATTCAAAAGTAAAATAATATTTTTAAACAATTTTTGAATACAACGCTATGAATCAGTAATAAATCTCGGGACGCGCGGGCTTTAGCAATAAGTCCGCGCCGCCGGTTTGTTCCTGGGCGGCCGAATCATAATGGTTAGCATATCTGAGTAGCATACTTCACTATACACGCACGCACGATCAGCTACCACGCGCCGTTAAATTTACCTAAAACTAAATATTTCAATTTGTAATAGCCCTCTTAAGCAGTACAGTGCTCTTAATATAGGACGATTTTTGTAACATTACCATTCCAGTCACTCCATATTCGTTATGGGCACCAAGTGTCTGCATCTGTGATTTCCTTCTTTCCGCCATTACTGAGTTTCTTCTCGTCTCCAAGGCCTTCAATGTTTCTCGTCGCAACGTCATCTTGCGGTTAAGTACTGGTGTACCTATAAAATAATTTCAATTTTTAATTTGAGCCCATGTTGCAGATTTTTAATACTGAATACGAATTCTTAGTTCATAATATACCTGGTCCATCATTTGCGTTCATATTGAAGAATCTCTTCTTGAAGGCCACATCTAAAGTGCCTATATTCCTCTTCTTTTGTCTCGCTTTTTCCAAATTGTGAATGGTCTTTCGTCTGCCGACGTTATGCGGACCCGAGCCCGAATCATTGTCATAATCGTCGTCCAAGCCATTCAACTTCTGCAAGTCTTTCACTATTGCTATTGCATTCTTATCTAGCAGCGCGTCTTGAGATAAGTCATCGGACTGGAAACATATAAATCGAGATTTATAAACATTATTTACAATCGTTTTACGGCTGATTTGTTTCTCCAAGCTAGATATTTACCTTCTTGGAACGGAACCAATTTAGTTCTGTAGACGCTAATATGTGCGCGAGGGTTCCAAATCGATGGAACAACATAGCAGAGAACTGTATCACCAAAATCAAGGCGAAGAAGAATACGAATACTAGACCAATAGGTTCCAGTTGAAGATATTCTTTTGAAATTAAAACCTGAAAATGTTAAGTTTGCTTTAAATTCGCCCTCTTGATGCAATAAAATCAGATTCAAAAGTAATTAATTAGTTATAATAACAAAATTAAATAATAATGAGTCAAACATGTGCTTTCAGGGTGTTTCCAATTTGATTGAGGTTATTCCATAGCGGAATGACTTGAAAATTAACAAAAACGTAAATCTTAAAAAAGCACACCTTAAAAACAAAAGTAATTTTGATAATTAATTATGAAGAATTTTCGTTTTGTTATATACAAGTGCATTATTTTTAAGTGTTGACGTTATGTGAAACATTTAAATGTATTTTTAGGATGCTTTGGATCCACATGAAGATTGAAATAGTGGAACACAGGGTTTACACAAAAATCACACAAACAGGTCGATGCAAAATTTTGTCTCGCAGTAGGTGTATTTCCCGTATTATCCTGAGAACTACAAAACGTGTTAAGCAAATCACCACACCCTTTAAGGTGTACAATTACGTATGTACAAAGGAAACCTGAGTCCCTGTTACTAGTGTATTAAAAGAAACTCCGCCACCTTAATAGACAGAACAGAAACATTAAGTTACTCTTCGGTGAATTGGATTGGAAAGTGTGCACATAATTGGGGAAGTGAATGGTCATCACATCTAAAAACTCCATGGTTTGGTTTGGGTTCGGATTCGACTACGGCGAATGAAAAAGAAATGCTTTCATCTGTTTTTTTTTAAAGCTACGTTTCGTATTTTCGGAACTGGATTGGAGAATAGGAGGTTGCTGGATTGGTCTTTGTGTCCAGTTTAAAGGCTATTCAGGAATGGATATCCGATACTGGATTTAGGAATTTAACACCAAAGTTTGTAGGTGTTCAATTCGATTGGCGTAACACCGTAGTCGAATTTTCGTGTGTTATTGTGGATAAAACACGGGGTTTCCATAAAACCAAAACATAAGGACACCAGGTTTGGATATTGATTAGACGTGTCACCATCAGAGTTGTTAAGTCTTCAGTGTCACCGGGACGCCATGCTGGTGTGCCCTCCCAGACAGACCGGTTAGAAGAAGGTCGTTAGGATTGTGTAGTGACACACTTGAGTGGTAATATTTGGCTATACCTCGCCTGTATCCTCGACGTACGTAATATTTGTCTTAACTCCCAAAGGCCAAATCACGTGGAGTTGATCTTTGTTCAGTTGTAATAAAAATACTATCAATATGAATAAAGCATTGAACATAACAAATGCGAAAACCGACTTATTGCGAAGTTCAATCAAGTCTCCTGCAATGCGAGCCTGTAAAATGTCATAAAACAAATATGTTTAAATAGTTCGAATCAACTTTCAAGGGTGACTGGGGTCATGGCTAAGATTAGGTACTTTCAAGTCGCGGTTGTAGCGTGTCCCGAGTCATCGTTGAATGCTGATCGCTGTTTAGTGGACTCTCACGTTACCTCTTGAGTAACCTCATCGTATGTTATGTTAGTTTTAACTCCGAAGGGCCACTTAAAGTGAAGGTTGTCCTTGTTCAGTTGTAGCAAGAATACAATCAATACAAAGAGGGCATTGACCATAAAGAAAGAAAAAACAGACGAATCTCTCAATTCTTTCAGATCCTTTGAGATACGGGCCTAAAATTAGGGGAAGATTATCATCAAGATTATTTAGTATGACATCATGATAGATATGATTGTGTGATCAAATTAAATAACTGAAATAAAAGCTTATTAAAGATGCACATAGTTTAAAATTGGACTGTAAATCCCAGTAATTGCATGGATGGCATGCCATTTTTTGCAGTATGGTATGAATAGCTAAAATCATCATCATGTTTTCATACAAAGCACACAAAATCACAAGGTTTTTTTTTCATATTTTGAAAGTCTCTTAATTCTTCGTTATTCATAAGAATAACGCGGTATACTACAAACAATTTTACAGTAGAGAACCGTATATATTTAAAAAAAAAAAACAAAAGCCGATGTAAGCCATGATTTAAAAAAATCGGTAAGTAATAGTCCGGTGTCAGGAATAAATAGAATTGCTACTATTTTTACTATTTAACTGACACCGTGCTTGGAATTGTTTTTACCTCCTCCTCCTTGTTAGCATCAATAGGGTACAAATATTTGTCAATGAGATCTTTCCAGAACGATAATTCGGCGGGAGTCAAAAAATCTACTTC
Source organism: Antitype chi (assembly GCA_947359405.1). Classification (NCBI taxonomy): domain Eukaryota; kingdom Metazoa; phylum Arthropoda; class Insecta; order Lepidoptera; family Noctuidae; genus Antitype; species Antitype chi. Next base: position 9,524,309 of record OX375813.1, read on the forward strand.
ACCCTTCTTCAATTCGGGGTCCTCTATCCAATATGGGTTAATTAGATCGTCTCTCTTTTCCTGAAATCACAAAATAAGATTTGTAGTATATTTTTTATTTTATACTAGCTTTTTCCCGCGACGTCGTCCGCGTTGTTGGAAAATATTCCACAGTCAAAAAGTATCCTATGTCCTAACCCAGTTCTTTGTTCATCCGTTACGAAATTGCATCCAAATCCGTTAAGGCGTGAAAATATTACAGACAGTTAATGTCGCATTTATAATATTAAGCAGTGGCGTGCACAGAGTTTTCAGACAGGGTAGGCAGAAATTTAAAAAAAGCCAAAAAATTCAGAAACGATTGCTGTACCTACACAGCATGCAACCTGTGAGGCAATTTAGAATCATATTGTTTTGTATTTAATTTACGATTGACTTTACCTTTAATTTGTATTAATTTCAAATCCGGTGTGTACAATTACTGTCACGATAACTTTTTTTTTTCACCGAAATAAAGCTTTTAAAATGCATAATTTTCTATTTTCTCTATACACACACCGCCTTAACAATTTTCACAGTGAATATTGTCTATATTTTTTTTCACACTATTATCAACGTCAAGATTATAATCTTAAATACATGCTATCCTAGCTCACAACCAAAAAAAATAAATCAAAACAAACAATGGCGTCAGAAATCGGAATATAAAAATAATACGACAAAATTATTAGTTATATATGTAGCGACAATTCAATGAAACAATGCTACTTTTTAAAATAGTCGCATAGCAAACTTTGTTCGGAAAACTTCGGTAAGTTTCGTAATTCTTCGTGGAGTAAAAAGTCGTAAAAAGCCAGTGACTACCCTGCACGGTTGTGTGTGTTAGTTGTTACATTGTGTGCCACATATGTATAGGAAAGCACACCAAATAAATCTGCATGACCACGAGAGCACACATATAAACATCAAGACGCGAATAGTTCGTGTCTCTCCCGAGGCACTCAGCGGCGCTAGTGCATCGCAATTAGACATGGGTAGCGCATGAGCGAGTGATAGAAAAGAGCTAGCTCTTTTTGAAGGACGTCGCTCTCGCTCACTCACTCGTTCGCTAAGCAGCTCACTAGCTCAATAATAGCTCTCAGATTCTCAGTACTTCAGCGAGACACCGATGACCGACCGAAGTCAGCGGCCGATCGTTCTTCCAACAATAGCTCTTCGCAACAATACGTCATTGTAAACTATCATACGACATAAATCACTGTAAATCTATCTTTATGACCATAGCTTTAAAGTAGAAAATACTTTGGCACATTATAAAAGGTTCCTTTTTATAATGTGCCAAAGTATTTTCTGCAGTGTTTATTTTTTTGCGTGTTATTTACGTAAAGTCATAACATTATATAAAAAAACAGAAAAACTTATTTAACTTAACTCCAATCTTCCAAAGAGCTATTGACAAAGACTATTGAGCGGGCCGAGCCGTTTCCTTCGACACGCGTGCAGCGTGAGTCAAATGAACTAATAGTCGGCGTCTGAATCACTGAGCTATAGAAGAGCTAGTGAGTAATAAAGAGTCCAAACTTCCAAAGAGCTACTCACTATTGAGCGAGCCGACCCGTCGCCTTCGACGCGCGTGCGGCGTGAGTCAATTGAGCTAACAGTCGGCGTCTTGGCGTCTGTGTCACTGAGCTATAGAAGAGCTAGTGAGCTAGAAGATTGATATAGCTCTTTAGAGTGAAAGAGCTAATCGCTCTTTTTCTTTTCAGTGAGCTACTTCGCCCATGTCTAATCGCAATGAGAAGTTGCGTCAAGTTGTACGAAGGAACGGGTATTGTATCGATGATACTAATGATACGACCGACGCTCGTCAGGTCGCGCTGTTTTATGAATAAAGACTTTTTGTTTATTGATAAAATAATATTAGTTGTACATATTTATCTGATTTAGGTAGGGTAGGCAGTGTCTTTCTGTCTTTATGGACTGCACGCCACTGATATTAAGTATGGATAAACAGCCAGTTATACGTCTGTACTTAATTTGAACAAAATGTTATCTTAGTATCTTACCCTGGGTGAAGTGGAAAGTGTATCGGTTTCAGAATCGGAGTCGTGGTCTTCCTCTGGTCCTTCGGCTAGCGCATCCAACCCATGGTCTCCGCTGGTACTACCTCTCGGCCCCACCGACAGTTTCCGGCCTCTACTTAAGCCATGCGGATCCACAGCCCTAAAACATTCAAATGAGATTGAGACATGTTAAGATCGTTGTATCTATTATGTACATATTATAAATTAAAGTCACTTTACAGATTTTGTTGCAGTTTTGATCATAATTTATAGATTTTTTTTCCAGAACTTTATTTGTATAATACATTCGTCTTAAACTTAAATTAAATAACAAAGAAATATTGCGGTTTCGTTAAGTCGTTAAACCCGTGCGAGGCATGGGCGTGTTACAATGAAAAAAATAACTTGCCAGGGAAAATTACTAACCTCTCAACAGTTTCTAACTTCTTTTCCAATTTCTCAAGAGTGGACGCAATGTGCATGAGTTGCACTTTCTCTTCATTCCCTTTGGGATGCGTACATAACAGACATTTGAATAAGCCAGCGAAAGAGAATTCGATAGACCCTTCGTCTTCATTGCTATTCGCTCCTTGAAGGAAACCTAGCAACGTCTTCTGTTTTGCTGATTTCTTCGCTTCCAGGGCTTCTTTCTTTTCTGCTTCAATTTCCTAAAACAGTATAAAAAGTGTTAGTATTTTGCTTTTGACGAATTAAAGGGAAATGAACCAGTTGTATACAAACCTTTTTCGTTTTCTTGACCGCCACTTCTCGAGTACCCCAAGATACTACGTTCAGATTTATAATAGAATACAAAATCAAAAGTAAGTACATAGAGGGTATAGATAAGAGGTAAATGATGCCGGGTACGATACACCAAAACTCCTGCGGATGCAAGCAAGCGGCTATGAAGAATGAGCTTGAGAGTGATATCAAGAAGATAGCTGACGGAGATCCTATGCCGTCCTCGCCTAACTGGAGCGCAGTACCGACGATCACAGCCATCATTATCATGGCGTATGCCGTCGATAATATTTGAGCCACAAATAACTGAAACGAGATAAGAAATGTTGATAACATGGTCATTATTGTTGCGTTGCAAAAAAGGAATGACGCTAATCAATCTATCTCGCACTCTTACACACACAAATACTGTAACAATGATGTCTTCAATACATGCCATGTCAATACTGATTAAAAGATATACACTCACTTGAATTTCTGATTTCATCGTGAAGCAGACAATCATGAAGATCATGATAGGATACAAGTTATACTCGAAGGAAGTCCAGTTGTCGATTCGGAACGCGGCCACGAAGGCCCCCACCAACATAAGGAATATAGTTCCGGGACCCAAGATCGTACCACCAATCAACATCATCTGTTAAAAAATAAACTATTTAGTGATGAACCTACCCACAAAACACTTAAAAGAAAATAATATTAATAAAAACCTCTTTGAAAGCAGTAGCTAGTAAAGTAGGTACCATAGATAAAAAGTTTACCTGGTAAGCGATGTAAGGACTGGAGATGTTATCGTTAATCTTGATAGTGTGTTTATAATCGGTGAGCAAGTCCATAATATTGGCGATGGTGGAAGGCACCCAGCGACGACGTTGATTGTAGAACTCGTTGAAACCTTCGGGACAGTGCGTGTAGGCGTCGGAGGCTGCTGAGTACTCTACTCGATAGCCACGTTGAAGTAAGAGCGTACATAACCAACGATCCTCCCCTGCAAAAAGAAAAAAACCAATAAGATTTGATTCTATTACAAAACTTTTCGCTATGTTCTTCCAAGTTTGGACGTTTTTACCTTGATCGTATTGCACGTAATGCCGAGCTTCATCAGATCGCAAGGTGTATTTTTTCATGACGTTATCGTCCATCAAAGCCTTTCCTCTGAAGAGGGAGAAGCATCCAGGACTACAGAGTACGCAGCCAATCATGTGTTCAGTCGCCTTTTGCAGCCAATGACCGATAGCGTACTCGAACATTTGATACCACACCATGGGTCCTGTAAATAAGGGCAAATTGTAATTTGCACAATTTTAATAGACATTGCGACTGTTAATTATTTATTTTTTCGACATAAAAATGTCGAAAAACTAACAACAGTATACGTATCAGTCCTATCTTTTCATACCAGATCCTACAGGATGAATACGGCCACAAGCAGCTCCTAGATTCTTGTTCTTCTTCATCAAATCGATAAGCAATCGTACGGCATGAGGTTGGAAATCAATGTCTCCATCCAGGGTCAGCAGATAGGTGTTCTCAGCCATAACTTCTTTACGATCCACGGATATAGGCAGCTCCATAAGACGATGACCGAGAAGGTAGTACATGTACATCACCTGGGGAATAATCAAGACAAGTTGTGATGTTATGATTCTAGAAAATATTACATTATGTGTGTTATATAAAATCTGTTAACTTAATTTGTAGAGAATATTTCTACCTGAGACCAACGTTTCCTGTGACGGATCTTCGCCTTGTCTTTCAAGTGACAGATCATCTTCGTCTTTCCTGGCAGTACCCACGTTAGACGTCCTCCATAAGGTGCTGGCAACCTCTTCGGTGGCCGAACGCGGATGATCGTCTGATGTACTTCAGAAGCCGCTTCGTCGATAGTGTCCACCAGGAGTTTCACGAAACGATTCACTTGAGAATCATCATCACTGTGATCTGATATTTCGAAGGCGTCGTCTAAGAAAATGTGCGCTGGAATAGGAAGAAAATTAAGTATCGTTTATTGCATACATGTGTTAAGTTTAACTCTAGTATGTCAGTCTCGTGTTGTGTGTTGAAAATAGCTTTGAAATCTCACTTTCGAATTCGTAGTAATCAGGGTCAACCACTCGTAAATACTTCTGAGCGACTCGCCGAGCGCACTGATCCTCATCCAACCGTAGGATAGACTTCAAGAACTCCATCATCTCGTCTTTAGTTTCGTGCCACATAGTACAGCATGCATATATCCTAGTGATCTGGTCTGATGATTTGATAGCCTTTGGAGAAGAACCGGTGTTATCCGTGTGAACTGATATGGTTTCGTAGTACTCGTCGCCTTTTTCTTTTTCTATTTCTGCAAGGTCCTGAAATTTATAAATGAAAAAGTCGTCAATAACTCGAGTTCGTTATTTCTTAAATAGGTTAGCTTTGTGTAACCTCGTAAACACGTTATTCGATATTTTTGTGGCTTACCTCAGTTTTTACATCTCTCTGGTCGTTCCTCTTTCTATTTAGAGCCATACTTTGATCTATTAGTAAACCGTTGTACATCGGCATTATGAATAACTTCTCCGTAGATGCCAAACGTTCTGCTTTAGGTGTCCAGATGTGTATGGTGATCCATGTTTGTGACAGCAACCAGAGCAACCATATCCATGCCATTTGACGTGATATGAAATCGCTAAGAGTGAACGCTGAAAACAAAATAATATAGGGTTACTAATATTATAGACGTATCAATGGTTAAAATGTCGCATCAAATAAAAAATTCTGAAAAGTTACCCGCTGGACTCTCGAAGTAAAGATAATCTGGCACCGTTCCATGGAAATAACAATTATCCCCATTTCTAATACCACACGCAGCTATCAATAAATTGACCACCAACGGAATGACGAGGTTGATAGGGAACGCATAACTGAAGCCTTGGATGAGGATCTTGCACGCGAATTTTCCGAATATGTAGCAGATGTACGCAGCGAATATTTGGATAAGCATCACGTAGAATGCGGATTTGTAAGCAGCTGCCACTTCTACTGAATCTCCAGTTAGAGTAACGTTAGCTAAGTCAGGAATTACGGTTCCACCTAGTTGGATTTGTACCTGAAATAAGAAAGAAGATTTTAACCGCGAGAGTGAGTAAGAAGAATCAATAAAATGGGATGCGTCTAAATTCGAATCTGAATTTTAATTATTTTAACTAACCTCTTCAACGACGATACTGTGTGGTCCAAACCCGGCGTTGAACAGTTGGAAGAACATAGCAGGCTCATCACCATCAACCCAAATGCTGAAGAGGATGCACAAGAGGAACACCATGATTTTCCATACAGATATGAAACGGTACGTGTAGTAGCGCGTGAAATTCAGCTCGTCTTTTAATCTGGCCAGACTTTTGATTATACCTGGAAAGAAAACAACAGTAAGCGCTTCACCGTGGTGTTGCATTAGCCGTGCATCTTTGGTATATCTCATTCTTACCTATAGGGCTCTGTCGTGTGACGTAGTTCTCCCACCATCCCAGAGATATGCATAACGATGAAACTGGTATCAACCACAGGACAGGCTTGTTCTCCAATAGTGGCCACACTATGAAGCCGGTGACTTGTGCTACAATCGCCGCAATGTCCACGATCACTTTCACGAATCGCTTCGAGTCTCGAGAGTTTCGCGAGAGAAAGCTGAGTATCGCAGGAATAATGCACAGGCAGTTCGTGATCATGGCCCCTTTGACCACATCTAGTTCTGGTAGGATCATGAAGAAGAGTAGACCCATTCCTATCGTGTGTAGTGATTCTGCTATAAATACCTGAAACATAATAAGAGAAAATGATAATTAGATTATTTCTATGAGGCAATAAGAAACGATGTTTGGGTCTTCGGTGTTAATCTGTTAAATCCCGGCTAATGAGACACAATTAATTTTCTATTGTAATGGCCCTTGGGGCCACCCGGTACTTAACCGGTGGAATTTAAACTTTCGTTATTAAAATATTAGCTATCGGATAACCGAACACCGCGCGTTTTTGCACGCAATTATAAAATTTTTAACAGACTTAAAAAAGAAGGAGGTTATCAATTCGACATGTTTATATTATTATTTTTTATGTATTTTCGGGCATAACTCCGTCATATAATATAGACATAGTATAGACAGATTTGCAAAATATTTTTTTTGTTCGAAAGGGGTTTATTTCGAAATGGCCCCATTTAAATTTCATATACTTAAATCTGATGATGCGTTTCGGGGACAGACAACGGAACTCTTAAAAAAAAAACAACAGACTTCCGGAAAAACACTACAAATTGAAAATTAACTTTCATTTCGGAAGTCGGTGACTTTGGATACCTATGTATTTTAATTTTTTGACACCGCCTTCCGAAATTAAAGTTATTTTTCAATTTGTAGTGTTTTTCCGGAAGTCTGTTGTTTTTTTTAAGAGTTCCGTTGCCTGTCGCCGAAACGCATCATCAGATTTAAGTTTTTCCGGAAGTCAGTTGTTTTTTTTTTGGAAAAAGTTTTTTTACTCGTAAAAGTTGGGACTTGAGTTGTCATACAAAATTATAAATCTCATGCCAGTCCAAAAAAAGTATGTAGTAATATAATGAGTGACGGTAAAACATGGCAAGTAAAGTGTAAACTTGTAGTTTGTCCAAGATTACAGGTCGGTTTTAAAAACCGGCGATGTTGGATTACACAGTAAATAAGTGTTAGTATTAGGATTTCAATTAAATTACTTACCACCATAAATTGTGTGCTAGTCGGTCTCTTAGAAGTTTTGAAGAAACATATCCTCACTGAACGTATGAGTGTTCCTATTTCTGGGATGGCAAACGCTGCTAGGAGAGCCCACATCCACGCCACTCGCTCTTCGTCTGGAAGACTTACGATAAATTGTTTATCTCTACCTGGAAATATGAAAGAGATTTATATTAGGTAAATTTTTGGTCCATACATCAGAATGATTTCGAAAGATTAATAACGGACGTGAAAGTTTGGCCTCAGATAACTTAGTAATTGGTCGAAACAGTGTTAAAACTCGACTTCGATTGCGTTTCGTCAGTAAAATTCTCGCAATACATATTTGTAGTTTGGAATGAAATAATCCAATAATATTATTGGCAAACAAGCCACGTCTGTACAGTAACTAGATTGTTAAGTCCAAAACGAATCTGGAACGCGCGCGGCTGCGCCACACCGGATCTTGTTTAATGTGCGGATCCTCCTTTAACGTTTGGTGTTTGATAGGCTTCTCAGGTTGGGCTTTAATCGGAAAATACGTACTAAAGTTAAGACCAACGTACCTAAATTCCTATTACAATACGCAATCCGTCTGTCCTTCTTTAGCTGTGAAGTCATGAAGAGTGTGGTGCCCTTTGCGACGACTCCGGAGCCGAGGACCGCGACGAAGACGACTAGATAAGCCGCCACCTTGAATAACCGCACCGTGAACTCCAAACATTTCTGGGTCTCCATAGACCCACTGTCTTGCTTCGGCGGGAATTCCCGAAACACGTCCCATCCTTTCGTTTCTTGTACTGTCCTTTGGCTGAAATAGAAGTAAAATAAGTAATAAGTATTACATTCCTAGTGTTTATTATTTTAGCTCTGCATTCTCATTCGCTGTGACAATCTTAACATTCAAATCAAATATGTTGTAAAAAAAAAATGGTTTTGCAGTGGGTTCACAGAAAAAACATCATAAATATTTTTGGCATCTCCTATTTTCTATAATACATGAGCTCTTTTAGCTAATGCAGAGTATGCATGGGTGTGCACAATCCTGCACCTGCTCGATAACGCAAGCTAGAGTCAACGTTGCAACGAGAAAAACAACTTTCACACGCAATTCTGTTGAGGGAGAAATCTCGAGCAACGTTGCGTTCCGACCGGCGCAGACGCAGCTTCCTTCCGATCGGCAATATTTCGCGATGATGACCTTCGCGTGTGCAGCATATTAACGCGGATAGAAAACCGTTACATTACAACGTTTATTATTGCAACACATATGCACATAGTACTTGTACTGGTTGTGACAGTGGGGTTTACGTAAGGTAACCAACGAAGGTGGTAGGTGACCCAATTAACTGTTGCGGCCGTCTAGCTTGGCGAGTTGGCAGAACTTCACGCTGTTGCCTGGCCACTATAGCAGATCACAGATAAGCGTTATTGAAATTTGCGAATAAGTTTTAATATCATACGTTTGAAGAGCGCTGATATTCATTTTATTCTTCCCTCAAGAAATTAACGATCAATGAACATTTTCTTCGTCAATTTGAATAAATGACAAAAATAAAAAAAAATCATTCATCGTTTAACTTGCTTTCGATGACAATAACTGATTGAGCGGATCTGTGATCCATGTAAGGTATTAGAAAGTTGTTGATTGAACACTGTTTAATTATGCGTAACGACGCCATTACGCACACAATCTAAGGAATACATAAGAAGTAGATTAACGAGACAGCTGCATTTGTATAATTTAAATGGTTATAACGAGTCCTGTACCAGTATCTACCTAAGCACACAAAATGGTATATCAATAATTTTAAACGCATTCATCGACCTTTGCTCCTTAAAGGAGCAAGTTGGCAAGAAGTATGCGAAAACGTTTGCCTATGGAGATCATAAATGAGGTACGTGCATGGGGTCTTCCGCAATAGTGGCAATACCAGCAGTTCCCATTTGGCTCTGACCTCCGCAACCTGAAGAAAACGCAGGTTCACTCACTACGATGATGTCAGCGAATGGTTGTCTATGATGTAAAGAGGCCAGCACATAAAGCTACCCCAATCTGTCAAACTTCTTTGATAGATTTTCAACTTTATAACGTATACATAAGGTTCATGTTCAATTGAGAAAATTTAACAGTTTGGGGTAGCTTGATGTGCTGGCGTCTGTACCTATGCACCTGTTTCACACCCACATGATGTAATCACTTGGTGATCTACTATACAGTGCAGACACCAGTCTCTCACAAATAAGTGTCATATCGTTTTTAAATCTTTTATTCCGTTGTTTGTGAAGAGATAATAAATTATTTGAATTTGAATCCCATAGACATTGAGTCGTCTCTTGTTCCATCACTCAGTTCGTTCAGATGATATCCCAAGAAACGACCCGCAGTTGCATCGAACGTTAAGTTCAAACTACACTTAGTTCCACAGACTAAAAATATATTTTCACTTCAACAATTACCTGTATATGCTACAATAATGCAAAGTCCCATTGCTATAAATCGAGTTATTGTTATTCGCGGCGTAAAGCGGTTCTTCGGCATCGTCCCTTTCATAATGACTTTTTCGATCGTGATCACTCATATTTACACACGTCACTGGGTTAACATTTTAAGAAAAATCACATAACCACCATAGAATGTTTATGAAAATTATTTTTAGGAAATTATCAACGGAATGTCCAGTCAGTGCGAATAGTATAGTAGAACTCATCGATTGTTATGAGGACAGCGAACGGTGCGATCGCAATAACGACTGCTTGGGCACCGCGTCGCCCAGTGATACGCTATTGTCTCGTGCTGGACAAAGTATGAATATTAATTTCCTCGATATATGGGATAGGTACGTTATTTACACAAAATTGCCGGTTCGTGGTTTCGTTGCCAAATTAGGTAGTAGGCAGCATGAGAATTGTAGCCAAATATACTTTGGTCGGAGCAGGTAATAGGTAAGGTATGTGACGTAATTATGTGTTCCTGATCGACACACTTGAGATCTGAGGGATCTTAATTTATGAAAATACCTTTGCACTATACAGTATCAAACGATTCCTTAGTATCATCAAATTATCGACACCTAAACTCAACTCGGCATAATTGCATTGAAAACGTAAAACTTGTACGTAACACTTTGTTAGAAAGCCTCTCGATTGATCTCTCCCAAATTTCTATAACACTCAAATGCTTTATGTTTGCCATGATACGGCACAAAAGTGTACAAATCACTATATATAATAATAAGATATACCAGTGTATGAGATAGAAAACGGTATTCCGCAATTATAATTCAAAATTATCGATTGAATGCATTTGCTTTGTGGTGAGAGGGCTTAATTAATATTTATTTAAAGTTCGGGGTAAGGTTAAAATAGGTACTTACATAATGCGTCATTGAGTTACTTATTACAGTAATGATTATGCTCTGCAATAAGAGTTTAAGACCTGTACAATTATATCAATTCATTCGCGCTTATGCATCGGGCGCCTTAAACTGTATCATTGTGTGCATAGGCAAACGTTGATCACGACTAATCAATCTTGGTCACTAAAACTCCATACTGGGATAGTAGCTTAATATTAAATGTACCCATGGAATTTTCCAGTAAAACGTCTTTGTTTTAAATATGACTAGACTACGTTTGAAAAAATCTTTTTGTAAAAACCTAAAAGAAGCAGGAGTGAAAAACACCGAGTAACTAAATTAGCTGATGACGACGAAGTTTTACCTACGTATTGTGGGTCGTAAGTTGTTATTTAAAATAAAATATTGTAAAAAAAATATGTTTTATTTCCTTATAATCTTAATTAGATTTAAATCATCATGTGATTGTTTCATTCATTCGTTTTGTTGTAGGTTTGTAATGTTTGATGAAGATGTTATTATAAATAGAATATTATTTAAAATAAACATTACTTTTACTTCGTTTATCTCAGTATTTAGTACTGTCTTATATCTATCTAAAAAAGTTAGAACTTAACTTTGAAATAAAATGTTTTGCACTCCTGCTTCTACGAGCCTCTTTTTTCTAAAGCTATAATAAATGGGGTATATATCAAATGACCACCACAATGTTATTATGATAATTTACTCAAAAATCCTCAAACAACATTGTGTCTAGCTTGCTCCAAGGTTTACCCACTGTGCGGAGAGTTCTTCGTTCAGCAGTGATGAGCACGCGAAATTATATCGTCCGCTCACTAATTGATATGATCGCATCGGCACCGCACCGCCAATGAGTGACGCCTCCTTGTTTCAACACTTTCCAATCAGTTAACTACAACACTATAACTTGTTTCCTAAAATCTATTACCTACACATAATATCATGATTGGGGTATAATTAGCACATCTGAAAAAAGCTGCGTTCAGTGGTACCTACTTTAAAAAAAGTGGGAAGTGTGGGAGACGGGAGTTGTAAGTCCGAAGTCGCACTAAGCGTGTCGTGTATTTTTTTACCGACTTCAAAAAGGAGGAGGTTATCAATTCGGCAATTGCAAATTTCCTTTTTTTTGGATCTACAGCTCCAGAGTTCAAAAAGTGGCCTGAAAGATTTCGATAAATAGCTCCGCCCTATTCGCTGAAGTCCTCGGCAAAACGGCAACAGGGTATAGATGTGGAGCGGTCACAAACTATGCTTCACCTCCTAACCTGCCCTCTGTGAACCACAACACGCAGCCATAGTGACCTCTGCACTGCCACCGATAACGCCGCGCGGTGGAAGTGGCGACGTTATGAGCCAACAGAATTGAAAAACTATCGTTTCAACCCTGACGAATTCTATTAGATAAACAGGTCCATTTTCTACATGAGGAAGTGAAAAATTTACCATATTTATACGCTTCATTATGCATCCAAATAATAATATGAAATATACAAGATTTAGCTCTATAAAACCAGTTCTTTAGTGTTAATATTTGTGCTCGCAACTGCGTATTGAGAGTTAAAAGTTACGCACGTAGTGCTTGTTTTGGAATACACAGAAATTGCCTGTACGAATTTTACCGAAACCTCTGTTGACAAAGTTATGTATGGAAATCTGTAAAATAAGTAAAAGTTTTTGTTACACTCTGTAAGTAAGTAAGTAAGTAAGTAATTTATTTGCCAAAATATAGGTGTACAAAGTAGTATGATATTATTTTAAGGTGCCTACACAGAACTAAGTTTGGTATGATTTGGTCACTTTTATTTACGAAGCTTATGTCATTTTATTGTTATTATTATACTAGCTTTTGCCCGCGACTTCGTTCGCGTGGAAGTCTAAAGACATCACAATATGTATTATACTAAATGTAGATTCCAGCCAAACCGTCAACAAATCTTAAAGCTACATTTTCAGCATCAGAATCGTTCCCCCACACCTCGCAGCATTTACCTACTTTTTTCAACAAAAAAAAAATGTAGGTACAGCTTTGACTTCATTACTATTTTATTAATTACTAGCTGACCCGTGCCAACTTCGTTGGGCGGTAAACATTTTTATATCACTCAATAGATTACGACACGGTCGCGGTTCCATACTTAAGTCGTATTATCTCTAACAATTCGTCCAAATTAGATGCAGTAAAAGGGAAAAGTTTTTTGTTTTAAACATGAGACGATAAATTTACTTATTTTTATAAGAATTCACCAATAAACATGTCCTAACGATTTAAATGATTTTTTTAATATAAAAAACTACTTTTGGTGACTTAAATATATAAATATAAAGTTAGACATAATATGCTGTCGTTGACTTTTTTGTAGGCATATCAACCTCTACAACTTTTCTCTAGAACTCAATCATATCGCAGCGTTCGTAAGAAACGTTTTCGTTCGACCGTTTTTTCTCCGACTTACTTTGCAAATCCGACTACCACGAAAACGTCTTTTAATTTTTCGGGTTAATATTACAGCCTATGACACTCACAAATAACGTGGCTTTCTATTGGTAAAAGAATTTTCAAAATCGTTTCAGTAGATCCAGAGATTACCCCCTACAACCTAACACCTCACAAAACTCACAAACTCACAAACTTTACCTCTTTATAATATTAGATATAGTATATATATATGTATAGATTCGTGTGTATAATTGCAATATGCAAAATTGTAAGTATTACCTATGTAACCTATTGCAAGTTTTATCTTCACCCTGAGCTAGCAGTCACCGTCGCTAATATTTTATACGCGAGGTCGGAATTCAAATCAAATGTACGTGTGTAGTGACCTTCTTCTACACACGATCCAGACTATCGATAGTTATATTGGCCGCGTCTAGGTGGATTAGGCATTTGTCGGCGCAAGCGCAGCCTACGAAGCTCGCTTGTCAGAACAATAGATCGCTCAATGTCGCTACACCTCACGAAAACTTACGAAAGCCTTCGCCCGCCTCGCGTGCACGTGCACCGGTGCCGCGGTGTTGTAATATGACAGTAACCCGTAATATCATAACAATAAAACAACTATTTCTTTGGCCGCGTTTATTTTGTTTCACAAAGTTATAATAGGTGCAAGTTATGTAGTTAGATAAAGTGGATTGTTATAATTTGTTAAGAAACAGTTTAACAGACTTACCAAAAAGTTGTTTTAATTTTGCATGAAATTCTGATTTTATTTATGTTTCATGTATGTAGCAAGAATAGGTAATTAATATTTATAAATTGGATTATTGTTTCATTAAAATCAGTGACTCAATGTCGCAAGTTGATAAATATTCTGTCTAAAATCTATGTTCCAAGTCTAGCTAAAAATGCTTTGGGTCTTAGGCAGCAAAAACCTGATCTCTAAAAGTGCTCAGGTAGGTAGGTAGGTAGGTACAAGTCATAGTTTTATTGATTATTATATTTTAAAAAATCTTCGTCATTCAATGGAAATACGTCAAACTTTCCAATTTACTTGTGACCATCATAAGGCGATGTTTTGTTTGATATGCGCACCGCTACTCCCGGCCATGCCCAATGTCCACCGCAGTCGGAGGTCATCGACCATGGTGTGGACGGGAGCATTATGTTGTGCACACGTCTGCTAACTTCCATGTTTGTCGTAAACCTACCTGAGCTTTGTCGCAGTTACGTCATTACGACATAATGGGAGACACAACACTCTTAACACCTCGTTAAAAATATATGGTCAAAATCTAAGAGTGAGTTGCACCAAGAGCTCCGTTATAGTTGTCGTCAAAGTTAATTTTAACGGTAACATTAACAATAACCATAGAATATAACTTCCTGCTGTTGCACCGTCATGTCAAATGTGAAAGTTAAAGTTAAAAGGGTGACAAGTGAGAAGGCGTCTTGTTTTCCCAAAATGTTCGTGGGTAATTTTTTTAGCAATGGCAATATTTCAAGTTTGTTGTCATCACGCTGTCAAAGACCGCCAAACTCAAATTCACAGCGCATCAGTTCAAATTGTTTTCCAGCGGGATTTACATGATTTTAGGCTTGATATTTAAATTAAACACTATTTTGCTGTAAAATATTATAAGTAAGCAAAGTTTGTGCAAAATATGGAGAGTTCAGGAGGAATACCAAATAGCAATTTACTCCACAACTTCAATACAAAGTGAGTACAGTTTTTATAATATTATTTCTTCGGTTCCTGGTTCCTTCTGAATAATAAAAATACGTTACTTATTGCATACAGACGTTTGTGAATCACATTTATTATTACATAAATACCTACATAGGTATTTAAGTATTAATAAATGTAATTCGCATACGTTATATATACGCATGTTATATATACGTGACTGAACGTGCGATTATGTTACAGTTTAGAATCTATCCACAGCACAGAATGTTTTTGTTGTTCGTTTATTAATTAGATAATTAAACTGTGTTTTTAGAGAAAGAAGTTGTAATTTTAGCCAGGAAGAAGTTAAGAAATTACAGATCCTTGTAGAAAAATACAAAAATATTTTGATGTGCAAAAAAACCGATGGGACTAGCACAAAACAAAAAGAAATAGTATGGGACAACATTGGAAAGGAATTTAATGCCACTGGGCAAATACCAAGGACGACGAAGCAATTAAAATATAAATTTGAAAATATGAAAAGAAGTGCGAAAAAGGTAAACATTCCATTTTTTTTCCATAAACCATGTATTTTTTTACTTGACTGCCCAAAGAGATGTCAGCACCAAATGGTGAGGTCCGCAAGGGCCGATGCCCGCCAGGGGTGCGGGTTGTTCGAAAGAGATACCGCGGCCCCTGGCACACAGGCAACTGAGGGAACACGGGTGGGTTTTAGTCAGTAAAAGTCTGGCACGCCCTCCCGCTCCACCCAGAGCGGGAGAAGTTATTTGATGATTTCCCACCCAAAAAAAAAAAAAGCGTGTATCATTTATGCACGTGTTTGTTCCTTTATTCCACGACTAGTTCTAAACACCTGCACCTATTTGAAAGTAGGGACATATGTGGTATTTTATTATTGGTATAATTTGTTTGCAGGAGGCCACAAGGGAGCGCCAGGAAATGAGACGTACAGGAGGAGGTAAACCTCCCGCTCTCCTTCCAGCATCAGAAGATGCTACTGACTGGTTACGGTCAATGATGTCGACTTCAATAAGCGGAAATGAATCGCTTTATGACGATGTGTAATAACTCCTAATTTAGTTTCTGTGAGTTACTATTATGATTGATTCAAATAATACTATTACCTCTCATCATAATCAGCCTATAACGTACTACTAGGACACAGGCCTCCTCTTCGTGAGAGGGAGTGAGCCGTAATCCACACGCGGGCCCAGTGCGGGAAGGTAGATGTTACATGTCTTCGAAGTTTTAGTTCTAAGACATGCCGGTTGCCTCACGATGCTTTCCTTCACCGTTTTGAGAGCAGTGGTGATGAAACAAAGTAAAGCGCCTGCCTGGGTTCGAACCCAGGACATACAAATCGTAAATAGGCGCCGTTACCACTGGGCCACCGCTGCTCTATTACCTCTGTACTTGTAAGTAAATGAGATTATATAAATAAATTTATTTATACCTAATTGTTTCAGGGCCAAAATAATGACAACAACTTAACTATAATTAATTCAGATGTTGATGAAATTTTACTAACAAAAAAGGTATTCTAGTTTGATCATGTTTTACCATTTGTTGCCTATGGTTTTCTTATAAGTATCATGAGTATAAGTTTTTGTAATGGCATTTTTATTACAGAAACCGACTCTGGATAGCAATGCGACTGTTTTAACGGATACTGATTATGCAACTTATAATTTACCACAGGTACGTAGGTGAGACCATTTTAACTATAGAAAACATGCTGCCCATGCCCACCTATTAGTATTTTTATTGGTTATTTACAGAATGCAGAGATGGATATAGAAAAGCCTAGTGATCTTATAATTGAAACACCCTTTGACTGCAGTACACCGCATTCTTCTCTGAGGAAACCAATGGCACAACCACTCAGGAGTGAGTAATTTATGTTTTGATTTATTTCTTACTAGCTTTTGCCCGCGGCTCCATCTGCGTGGATGTTGGTTATCGCGTAAAAAGGTAGCCTATGTCCTTCTTTATATCCCGGGCTATATCTCTGCTAAATTTCATGACGATCGGTTATGCGTTTTTGGGGGGACAGCGTAACAGACAGACAGGCAAACAGTGTTACTTTCGCATTTTTATAATATTAGTAAATGAGTAAATAGGGATTCAGTAAATTTGCTAACCTCATATCCAAATCTGAAAGTTTAATCGGGATGATTCTATGCTTCTATCATTAGAAGAAGTAAACAAGATATGAGCTAAGAGTAGGTATAATAATATGAAGCTACTGTTTCTTATTGTATCTTATCCATTATTTTTGTTTCAGGAAAAATCCAGAAGAAACAGGATGACAGTATTATAAAGAGGGCATTGCGAGAACAAAAACAATCAGTTTTAAAAGAGCTTAATGAAATTGAAATGGATAAAATCAGAACAAGCATTCGAAACCAAAACGAGCTTCATAGACAATTGATGCAACACAACGACGAGAAGCATACACTAGAACTACAACTTCATCGCCAATTAAAGCGACACAATGAGGAGAAGTATAAGCTAGAAGTAGAGAAACTAAAATTGGAAATCGATATTCTTAAGAAAAATGTTAATAAGTAAACAACTTGTCTATGTAACTCATTTTAGTTTCGAATGCTTGTTCTGATTTTATCCATTTCAATTTCGTTAAGCTCTTTTAAAACCGATTGTTTTTGTTCTCGCAATGCCGTCTTTATAATATTGTGTTTCTAACTTATTTTAAGCAAGTAAATTATTTGGTAAAATGAATGTAACAAGTATATTAGGTGTAATTGACATGTATGCAAATAAAATACGTTATTTTTTCAATTTTGCCTAGACTATTTTATTGTTTTCTACCCACGTGCTAACCTACTAAAATAATTGTTAATCAACATATTTCT
Source organism: Antitype chi (assembly GCA_947359405.1). Taxonomy (NCBI): domain Eukaryota; kingdom Metazoa; phylum Arthropoda; class Insecta; order Lepidoptera; family Noctuidae; genus Antitype; species Antitype chi. The sequence continues at coordinate 9,542,199 of OX375813.1, forward strand.
GTTGTGTTCGTCATTATTGCTACTGGCAAGTGGACGTGCAAATAATTCCTCTTCATCAGAAGAATCCTCATCGTGATGGCGCTCGCGTAGAATTGGCATAGGGTCTCTGGATTTCTTGCAAATATTGTGCAGCACTGCCATTGCAACAATGGCAGCTTGAGCTCTTCTTGGATCAGTGCGGAGTTTCCATGATAAAGAAGGGAACCTTTTCTTCCAGCAGCCAAATGTCCGTTCAATCACATTTCTGGTTCGAATTTGGCTTTCATTGTAAAGCCGCTCCGCTTCTGTGGTTGGATTGCGCAGAGGGGTGAGCAAATACGGTTTGATAGCATACCCTTTATCTCCTAGTAACCAAAAACCTTCAAACTCACCATCTTCTAAGCGTCCTTTAATCACGCTACTATTGAATATGTGGCTGTCGTGGCAGCTCCCTGGCCAACGTGCCACAATATTATTTATGTACAATTGTGCGTTACAGATTACCTGCACATTCATAGAAAATACCTGTTTTCTATTTCTATAAATTTCAGCATCCATTCCACCCGGAGATTTAATGGGAATATGGGTGCAGTCAATGGCTCCTATTGCTTTTGGGAACGCACTTATTTCATAAAATAATTTTGCTTCCTTGTCCATATTTTGACCACTAGGCATTACCACACACTGTGATCTCAACCCGGCAATAGCTCTGCTCACACGATGTATGATTCGACATACACTGGATTTATGAACGCCTGCAGCATCACCAATACAACGTTGGAAAGAGCCACACGCATAGAACTCCAGAGCCATTAGTACTTGCTGTTCCGGCGTTATAGCGTTATTCCTGCCAAGAATGAAATGATAAACATTAGATATAATACATAATATTAGAAAGATTAAATGGACTGAATATTATAGGATTTGTCGTAATATAATACCTACTTGCGCAGTTTATTTATTAGGTATTCCCTATGATGTTATAAATTATAGTCACAGGATAGTCACAAGGTAGGTAATTAATATAATAATATGGAAAATACTCACTTCATGGTTCTTGTTTTCAGCAAAGGTCCTAAGCTAGAAGCTAGCGCCCTTGCCAAGGTCTTTGAAACCCGGAATCTGTCCAAAAATTCATTCTCATCCCACTTTAGAAATCGATCAATGCGAGGGCGATAAACTTTTCTCTTCCTAACTGGCAAATTGAATTCACTATTGGTGTCACTATCATCGCTAGAAGAGCTCGATTCCCACAATATATCGCGGAGTAAAGACATACTAATTTCGTTTCAATGGTTTATTCAATATTTTTATAGGTTACAACTGCAAATCAGATGATCCTACAATGACACAAACCATAACTATAGCCCTTAACCGCCCGAATTTGAGCGGTTAATGTTATCGTTATTTGTGACGTAATTTTAACAATTGTTAAATTGGTGCAACACTTATTTCGCTTAACCGGGGATTTGACGGCTGTCACGGCGTTGGTTATCGTTAAAGTTAGTTGGTGCAACTCACTCTAACTGTCACTGGATATTTTTTAGACAGAATAGGTATGGCGATACATATTATATTGTCTTTTTTCTGGAAAAGGTGAACAAACTATCCTGTATTTTCAGTACTGTACGAGTAAACCATATTTTTCTGTTATGTTTAAAATGGTGTCACCTTCGCTCTTGCGACATGCTAAAAGATCTGTTAGCATACTTAGAAATTAATCAATCGGCTATAAGCAACACAAAATTAACAATTATTATCAATTCACTGATTTTTTATGAGTGTTTTTAGGTAAATGTGAATTTTGTAGAATTTTTTTCACTATTGTTATGAGTCTAAAACAACCGGTAAGTATCACATTGGTCAGCCAGTATTGTCCAGTATTCCGATCACGCCCGACCCCGCTCGTATCAGCTACTTACCTCCTACGAAAGCGTTTACTGCTAGACACCGTTCAATCTAAACCGAATAAATAGACATATTTACTCGATTCTAAGTATTACAAGATTCATATCCATCAAATTCAGATTTAAGCGAACAATCAAAGTAGGTATAGACAGATTATAAGTTAACGTTACCTAACGAACCGAAGCATTGAACGATCTAGAACAGACAGAATAAAAATACTTTAAATCTGACTTCATCTTAGCACAATATTATTCTTTTGTTGGCGAGCAGATACCTGCTACAAAGAATGTAGAGCCTTACGGAGTTGAAACAGGATATAGGAACTACATCAGATGGTCTCAAGGTTAGACGTTAATTTCTCATCTAGACTTGGGGAAGCATGGGGCAAGTAAACCTTCGCAAGAGCCCATTATAATCCCTATAATATGGTACGTAGAGGCCTCTTAGAGCGAAGTGGGGCGCAAAAATGTGGCGCAGTCGATCGATCGAAAGTTGTGTCGTCAGAGTTGTCAACCTTGGCATTTGAACGGGTTCCGGGCCGCGGTGACCGATCGGCGCGAGCGACTCGACCTTTGGCTAAATAAAACTTTATACTAAACAATGATCTTCTACATTATTACTTATATTTATCATCTAGACTACAGGTATTTTTTTCATGTATTATTAAAATGTTCATAGCTTGCATTTTTAACGATCATTGACAAATCTACTGATTCGCTATTAATATTGGCATTTAAAATTTTGAATAAAAATACTTTTACGAATCTACAATCTCAAACTTCTGACTGGATATGAAATTTGATCATTTCATCCACGGCATCAATAGTCACGAGTAATTCGAATTGTTGAAGTTGAGCAGAAGAAGCTTTAAATACCTGGAATCTAAAGGTTAAATCTCTTGGTGGGAAAATTGCAATATAAGAATTATCATCATTGCGAATCTGACTCATCTGATTTGCTTTTGAATTACTCAACATACATATGATGGGAAAATAATGTTTAAAGACCTCCGCTTGGACATGCCTAACCACATAATTATGCGTTGAACACCATATTAATATCGTTGTTACCACTAATGCGACCTTTAATTGCATTCTACTCTAATTGATTTTGTTTTTCTTTTCTAGTTACTTGCATAACATCATTACAAACGATCAACTCAATTCATCAGTAATAGAATGTTCTGTAATACCAATTGAATCATTTTATTATAAAATTCGATTTTTTTAATGGCGACTGCTTATATTCACATTCAAATACGGTCTTATATTAACGTTATGATCACATTTGACCTTACAAGTGTGTTGTTAGATGTCACTTCGTTAAATAGCCTTCACAAGAAATTGGTGTCATGAATCAAAGATCTTTGGATGAATCAGTCGACGACTTGAAACATTATCACAATAATTTTCACGCTTTTATGAAAATAATCGGTTACCTACTTGGCAATGGTGAAAGTAAAAGGTATTTGTACTTAGCACATACATGTGAGAATAACCACCGAATGATGGCTTGCCGATGACGTATCGCTTTGATTGGGACTAGTGATATCATTACGTTACGGAGGCTGTTCCGGTTGTAACGTAACTCTCAGGCGAGCTTTTGTATTAGAGATAAAGTTGTATAAATAATAATACTACACTTTAAATGTGCCTGTATTTTAAGATTTCTGCTTACAATGGTTCCACATTTTCGGTTTATCGAAGACTTACGAAAACCACTTATGATGAGCTAATCTAATACGTGGCTAAAATTCCTAGGTTATTATTCATATTAATATCCATGACTAAGACAAGGATTCCAATCGAAATCTCTTGCTATTGCTTAACATCATTAAACTCACTTTTTTCCATAAATGCAACACACACGATGGTCAGTAACAATTTGAATATTTTCCGTTGTAGGTTTACGGATATAGTGAAACAAATTGATTGAATAATGATATAGGTATATTTGGTACCAACCTTCCACCATAGATCTCGTTAGCGAGCGGTGTAAGCTCGTCGTCGGAGTTGTCGCTGGCCTCCTCGCGCCGCGGTTTCCCTCCCGACGTCGCCATTTTTTACTATTTTTTCTGGAAACAATACGAAATATAATGAAAATTGATAGGTAATGAAACTTAGGCTAATTCTTTAGAATATGTTATATCCTTATTTTCACAAGAAAAAAGTTGATGTGCTCGCTAAATATTTTGAGGATATTCGGTACGATTAAACTACGACCAAGTTTTCATTTTATCCAACATAAATCTCAATTTCTGTAGTGGAACCAATATTAATAATAATAAGCCTTTATTTACTGATAGACTAAAACCAATTACAATAAGATAAAATTTAAGCAAAAGAACATAATTATTGCACTTCGGTGTCTTCGCCGATCAGCGTGTTCTTTGACACATAGGCCTCTTCCCCAGGCTCCTCCATTTGCCAGCATCTCGTGCGTCTCTAGCCCACAAGGCACCAGCTGTCTCGACTATGTTTTACCAATATTGTTAAATGACAAGAAAACGTAATTAGTAGATGTGTACATAGTGTCTTCGCGTACTTATTAGAACCGTTAACAGAGAAATTTTCGACATCACGACTTTCCATTTTGGACGGCTCCAACTGTGTCCACTGTCACGCTTTTACGGACTCGTGAATCTGACTGTGCCATACGGTGAATATCAACAAGCTGGAAGTTTCGTATGAAACAATGAACTAGCTTGAGTTATGTCTAGATGGTGGCTGCGCTGTGATAGGTTAGTTTGATTCGTTGAGACTGTGACTCGGGCTTTAGAAAAAAAAAACATAAATTCATAAATGACTAAATATTTAGAATTCATTCATTTCATTGTTAGTCGTCACCTGCCTAGCCTTTTCCCTACTATGTTGGGGTCGGCTTCCAGTCTAACCGGATGCAGCTGAATACCAGTAGTTTACATGGAGTGACTACCTATCTGACCTCCAAACCCAGATATTGGGAAATACTATAACCCGTGCTTAGATTGGTGGTGAGACTTTCGGGCTTCTGACGACCCGTAACGACTGTCAAAGATCCACGAATGACAGCCAGGACCACGGCTTAACGTGCTTTCCGAGGCATGGAGGGTTCTTGGTATGTAAAGATGGTCACCCATCCACGGACCAACCGCGGCAAGCGTAGCTTAACCTGATCGATGGACCCGTGCCGCTAATATTCCTTAGTCTCAAGCGCCTGCTCCCAGCTGAAGAGTGCATCATAATTCATAACTAATATATACCGATCTACATATTCTTATTCTTATTGTTTAATAAGTATGCAAGAATATTTCGTAGCACCTTCGTAGCACAAGTAAACTAGCCTACTACGAAGGTAGACCATAACAAAGGCACGAACGAAGATACTTCAAAGGCTAACCTTTCAAACGATCTATAAACTGATCCTAATTTATGGTGCCCTCTCGAGTGAGCGCACGGCTGACCTTTCAGTTAAAGGTTAAGTATTTAACCACAGGTCCTATTTATTTAACATCGCATGCTAACATGCAAGTTTAGGTATAGTCTTACCTGCAAAGTTTTTATAATTTAAAATTCTTTGTAAATATGTAGGAAATCCTTGTAAAACAATCAACATTGCACGCTGATAACAATCGAGGCTGTAGCTTTTCACCTTCTTAGCTGTAATAAATTAGCTGTTTAGTGGCCAAGGCTTATGTTTGGTCATAAAACGTTGCATCAAACAAAAACCATTCTTAATCAGAATATTTAGAATCACTAGATACATAATTCTTTGTCTCAAGGATGCGACCGTCTCTTAACTCCCTGAAGGTAAAATTTCGGAGCTGTTCGGAGAATAAGAATGTATCAAGTGCGTGAATCACACAGTAAGTCCAGCAGAACTCTCGCGCATTCCACGGAGAGCCCTCGACCTTGCCGGTCATTCATCCCTCGCAGAGTTATGGACCTTGGCCAGTGATATATTGCTCATTCATATGCACCTAACCACATATTTTGTGGCATTACCAAAGAAAGACATTATTAATTTTGTTGATTTCAGAATCGCGTTTAAGTGTGTATCTTTCGCCAATATTAAGGAAATTTCCCGTTAGGTATACTTGCGAACAATTATGCACGTTTTCGTAAGGAAGACTTTAGTAGGTTACAACAACCTATCCACAAGGAAATAACATGTTACTAAGGAAAGTGTTACAACATTAGCCACGATTACCCACACCCGTCAGTTTTGGTTATAATTCGCAACTATTGAAGTCTTAGCTAATTGTTCTTCATTTAATATCGCAACACTAAAATATAAGATTATATAACATAACAATAGGCAGAACCTGGCACGCATCGCGTATGTAACACTCTCAAGGTACCGACACAAAGAAGTCATAAACATTGTTAAGCTGGCTTATTGCATTGAGCAGGCAATGTCCATCGTATCAGATCACGGCGCCAGTGGGCAGCAGGCTGCGCCCGCGCCGACGCCTGCAAGGTCAGCGACTTCGGCCTCAGCTGGACAATGGACCCCACCCTTACAAGCACTTAAGAGCAAATAGCAATCCTATGTAGCTCAAGACTTATTGGACTCAGTAAAGATAGCATAGTGCACGCAACGACTACGATCCGTATTAAGAATACCAATTTTGTTATTATTTGTTTTCGTCGCATTGGAACAGGACATCTACAAAATCTGACTGGACTAAGGGAGCCATATATTCATAAAGCGATTAAAAGATCATTAACTATTGGACATCAGATTTTTACTGCTTATAACAATTCAATGGATGGAGTGAGTGACTACTAGATTATTGTCTAAAGCAAGCGAAAACACAAAAAAATATTTTTTCATAATCTGTTTTTCTTTTGTGAGCAATATCTCAAATATGTTTTACAAAACTAAATGAACAGTTGGTATTTCACAAAGAATGCATGTCTTAACATTCTACGCTTTACTTAATTTGAGTTTTAATAAGGCTGACGTAATTCGTAATAAGCGGAAACGATCAAATATTATGTACGAGCTAATGTTGGTAGTATTCTACCTGCCATAATAAGGTTAATAACCAGACTGCGTGCACAAAAGGTAATAAATTAATAAAAAGTTTTCAAGTTTTTGGGTCAATAATTTCATACCAGTAAAAACTAACGTCTTTTTTTCTGAAATTGTGAGATAGAGCTGTGTATGTTTGGCTGAGATTTGTGTAATACGAATCTAAGAACGACCACGATTATCTCTGTAACGAGAAAAACAATCAATAGATTGATTGTTACAATACAATGCACATTCATACGGTCATTGTAAATGACATCAAAGCAATGCAATAGTAAATCATAATTTAAATCGTATTACAAGCACCAATGTGGTCGGACTGGTGGCGAGGGCCGCAGGTTTACTTTCACTGCTAGAGGCCGTCAGCTGGCAGCCCTCCCCCCTGCGCCCGCCCCGCACCACCCCTCCGTCCTCCTCACTGCTGCGCAACACTGCCTTATATTCGTACTTTCGTAGCTTTACATAGTGTCGTACATGCCTTGCACAAGATGATGAGTTAATGATCAAGAATGCTTTGCCTAACGCGAGCCTAATTCACAAGCCCAGGGTTCTAGGTAATCTTCAGCTTTTAAGGAGTGTCGATTGATGTCAATTACAAGAGTTGGTGAAACCAGTTTTTAAGATTGTATGCGAGTGAGCTATCAATTTTAAGATTCTTGTTTTTTAGCGTGTTTATGATTTGAAATTAGCTACAAACAAAATTAAACATTCCCCAGAATAAAAGAGGTTTCAAAATTGGTATAGCTATGCTCATTCATATCTTATGTCTCAATTAATTTTGAATTTACTCTTCTTTTGTAAAAAGTCTTATATGGATATGTGCTAATGTGTTGGTCATAAAAATATGTTATTAATGAGTACTGGCCTTAAAACTATGATTGATTTAATTTACGTAGAGAATGACCAATAATTTGAATCAACAGGAAGTCTCCTCAATCAATTTATGTTGTCGGAAAAGCTTTATGATCCAAATTATTTTGGGACATAAAATTATCATTTAATCGTTCTTATACCGAGTCAATAAACAAGTCGTAACGATCTTAATGTAAGTAAGTATCACGCTGGATCACCGGAGCGTGGAGGAGTGGGGCGGAGCGACCTCGAGTCAGCGACGGAGCCAATCTACACCCAACTGACTTGTCATCTACTGATACAAGGAGCTATAGGAATAGCTAGCTAGCTAGCTATTGGGGTTTTTAGGAATATATTCCTAAAATCATTTTTGCAGTTCCAACAAACCCGGATGCGGTTAAAAAACTTGCTCAAGTGCAAATAACCTGTATCTTTGCAAGCTTTATGAAAGAAAAAAAGGTCACGTCGTCGAGACTCTTTTATTTTCTCTCTCTACTCTGTTACGAAATCGAGCAACAATCGCTCGATCGTTGCATTATGGATCTATCTAAACTTATATCTGTCCTACTTTAGTATAGCTAGCCGCTAGCCTCGGCGAGAATATATCCTATCTGATGCCTACTTATTAGATTTGTGTTCGTTTGTAACTCAATCACGAATCAATGAAACAATTGAATTGTACAAGATTAATTTTTGTACAGTCATAAATTCCAGGTCAAAGCGAAGGTTACATGCCACGACTTGGTCCAAAAACCATTTCAATCAAATGATTTAATTACAAAAGCAACTATGCAATAATTTCATGCTACCATGCAACCTAATTACAGCTGCGCCCCGCGGGTTCACCCGCACTAGTCTCAATCCCGTGGAAATATCTGGATAAAATCGTATGTTCTAATCCAGGTCTTGGTCTACCCATGTGCGAAGTTTATAATAACAGTTAGGTACTAATACTTTAGGAGACAACTGACTAACTGGCAGGGGAGCCCAGACGGTTTTGGGCAAGAATATGCAGGGTGAAAAGTTGATAGCGGAGTAGGTACCGAAAATAAAGTGATCTTCAGAGCCGTTGATTTTGGGCTATTCAACCAGCTATAAACATTTAAAAAAATATCCAGAGATTTCACTTTTACTCACACTTTGAGATAACACTTTTCTATTCAAGGTTTTATTAGTTACTCATGTGGTTTTATTGTAACTAAGTACGAGCTCAATATCGTTACTAATATCGCCCATAATTTCTGAGTGACAGTTCATTTTTGAGAGTTTTGTTAAATAAGCCTCAACACTTTTTAGGCCCCCAGCTGCGAGTTAACTAGATTAAATGAAAGATCATGAGATATTTTGAAAATCTCAGGTTATCAATTCGTCAGTTTTAAGTCAGCATGGTTGACCAAATCCGAATCTATAGGTACTTAACACCGAAAAATACTTAGAGGAGTTGAGGGGTCGATTGTGATCAAAATTAAAACTGTAACATTCGACGTTTTAAAAAAAAAATGTGGAAAATAAACCGTAGAATTTGGAAAAAAAAACAGACCCTGTGTTATTGTACCATCGGATGGTCTCGTTAATACTTAAGCCTTACCCACATTCTGGGAAATTTTTACTCACGGAAAAGCGCGCCTACTAAGGTATCAACTTTTCGCCCTGCATAAGCTTGTTCAAAAACCCTCTGGGCTCCTCTACCAAACGCCTGGTTTCCTGGTTTCTGGAACGAAAATGATCGATTGCGGCAAAATAAAACGCAACTCAAATAATGTGATTGGCTGTTAATAATTTATTTAACCAATCACAGCAGGTTACGCGCGTTTGAAAATATGTTAAGTAATTTTTAGGTTGATTTTCGTTCAAGAAACCGGGCGTTTTTTTTTGGGTGGGAAATCATCAAATAACTTCTCCCGCTCTGGGTGGAGCAGGAGGGCGTGTCAGACTTTTACTGACTAAAACACACCCGTGTTCCCTTAGTTGCCTGTGTGCCAGGGGCCGCGGTATCTCTTTCGAACAACCTGCACCCCTGACAGGCATCGGCCCTTGCGGACCCCACCAGTTGGTGCTGACATCTCTTTGAGGCGCGCGTGGAATACGACGCGCCGTCCACCCGGGCTTGGTTCTTACCAGACAGCGAGCTACCCATTACTCGCCATCCGCAAGCCTGCGCCTACGGTGGCCGGGAATCAGCTTGGGATTTCCGAAGCCCAGGGCGTCTCCCGCGGCGACTAAGACCGTGAGGGCGCATATACTGCCTCTCCCTCACGTGCGCCGCCTCCCTCTTCGCGAGCATTACTGCTTCGCAGAAGGAGGTGGCGGCTACCCATGCACTCTCGCTCCGGACCAGGGCCGGACGCGAGAGATCGCCGCCGCCGATCGCCTCCACGAGGACACGGCGGTGCTCCGCCCAAGCCGGGCAGACCTCCACCGTATGCTCCACCGTGTCCTCAGGGCGATCTTCGCAGTGGAAACACCCGGGCGTTTCCTTCCACCTTATCCGAAACAAGAAACCGGGCGTTAATGTCAATATACTGGCAATCACAACCGTGCTACTAACAATCAGTCAATCAATTACTCATTGTGGCAAATATGATAATACTAGTTTCCGCCCTCGGCTTCGCCCGCGTGGAGGTCGGAAATTATCCCGCGGAAACGTACTACTGGGATAAAAAGAATCTTATGTGTTAATCTAGGTTATAATCTATCTGTGTGCCAAATTTCATCCAAATCCGTTCAGCCGTTTTTGCGTAAAAGAGTAACAAACATCCATCCATCCATACTTACAAACTTTCGCGTTTATAATATTAGTAAGGATTATAGGAAGCAGCCTGTTTGCTGAAGTTTTCAAAGTCCTGCAAAGTGTTGAACCTGATTGGAATTTCTCAGTAGCAGCCCGGTGTTTGGATTTGTATCTGGTTGATGGCAATAGGCTCGACTTACATGGGACTTAAACATAACTGGCGAAATGTGGGTGGAATATACACAATTATCCCTTCGGGGAAACAAGGCGTTATGTTATGTTATGTGTATGAAACAGCGTATTTGCTGGGAGGGCCACATTCAAACACTGGGGACGGAATTGGTACTGATAGATAAAAGAAACCCGAAGCTACATAAGCTATCAATACATAATGTTATTGAACCACATGAGTTCTATACACAATAAGCGATCGTTACGTACTCACGTATTAATAAACGATGCAGACGCGAGAAATCTCCACAAAAAAGAGAAAGTGGGGTTTAATAGCACAATTGTTATTATGTAGTAGTAGTAGGCCGTGCAACTTGTCTTTTTGTTTCAGTCGCCTGCGCTAGCGCAACTTGTTCCAAATGGAGGTTAACTCAATTTAAATATTTGTGAGAGATTTCTTTGTTTTTTCTCTTTGATGTGAGATTTATGATAATTTGGGAATGAAAGAAAATTACGTGTATCTAGGTGAATTGAACATGTGAATTCGTAAATGATACTTATCTCAGAAGGTTAATCTGCCCATCACACAGGTAGGTACCTATCTACATATTTGGGAAGGTCGTTTTGTCACGGCTAATGATTACTGTACAACATAAACAATGTTAATCCAGTCAGTCTTCGGATTGATGAAGAACCTTTATATCTCGAGAACACGCGGTCAAGTCATTACTTGGTGGTTATGTGAAGGTTTAACATTTGTACAGCTAGTCAGATAAAATAAAACTGTTGAAACCTATGTAAGAATATAACTATCTTTCCTCATTACAAGATAAGATGCCATGCAGTGGTCTGAGAAAATTGCGGAAATTTAACCAGAAGCAGAAATTTGAGCATGGCCAAATTTGATAGCTGAGTAGGTGCGGCATGATGAGAGAACACCGAAAATATATACATATTATATACAAAAAAATACATATTCGAAAATGGACCAAAACTAAAGTGACCTTCAGAACCGTTTGGTGAAATGTTCGTGTGCGGCATAACCCACAATGACTTAAATCGGACAATCTAACGAAAAGATAGTGTGTTTTCCCTAAATCTGACGACTATGAAAATTCAAGATTCAACCAATTTTTTAAAGGATATTCAGGGCGAACAAAAGCTATTCTGTGCAATAGTGTCCTGATAGAGAATAAAAACCAATCTGACGGAAATGATGGAGCCTTTTAGCAAATAAGACGAAATTTCATTGATTCACAAAAGTACCCAAAAGTGATCATAGTTTTACATTTATCTGTAAATCACCTAACCGAGTAGCTATGATTGCTATTTGAAATTGAAGCTGACTCTTTTATGAAGATTTGTCGGCACTCAGAAATGTGAAAATATCAAACACTTACGAGGTAATGATCAGGGTCGGACTGTGCCGGAATGGCCCGGGTGGCTCCCGAGAAGACCCCGGGCCCGAGACTGGATAATAGTAGATGGGATACTATCGTAGAATAATGAAATACTTATACAAATTAATAATTATCAACGATTTAATTCAAAATTTTACGTATGGTATTTAGATGATGGAACGCTAGGAGGTGATGTAGCCACCTAGAAAAAAGTTCACTCCTAGGTTACTGTGTACTCCTCGCTCCTAGGTTCCCTAATTTTGGAAGATAGCTTTTCTCAATTCATCGACGATAAAATTAAAAAGACTACCCATCCATTTTGGTGGCGTCGGCGTCCGTAAAATTACTACTATTAGCTTACCCGACGTTCCCCCACAGCTCTGAAAAGTTGACCGGGAAAATTTTTAGCCCCTTGCCTGGTTGATCTGAAGTGCCGTGCTTGACCGATGCAGTAAATGCCTGGAAAATGGCTTGCCCGGATACAGATCGGCCCGTGAACCCATCTTCCCAGAGACAGCACTTTTCCCGTTGACAACGATGCGGACGAACTTTTTGATGCCTTATGACTATTTTATTTTTTCTATACTTATTGTTCTATACCAGTAGTTTTTAGATTATGTAAATATCTATACAAATAAATTATTACCTAGTACTGTTAAGAGTCACAAAATGAATAAATAGTATCATAATTAATTTTAAAAATTCCGCTATGAAAATTGAAAACTTCAGTAGGCGTCGCGTGTTCGAGTTGCGCCGTTGATTCGATTTCATGCACCTCTTTCACATTATTTGAGAATTTGTACCGAATCGATCAAATTTTTAAGGAAATCTTTTTTTTTGTTTAGTCTATACTGTCCCACTGCTGGACAAAGGCCTCCCCATGTCCTTCCAGGAACTCTTTTCCCGCGCCACCTCGAACCAGCCCTCCCGGTACGCATCCAGGTCGTCTCACCACCACTTTCTGGGCGGACCGCGGCGGCGCGACGTCGTCCGTCTAAAAGTATTTTTTAAATATCTCTGATACAATGTCAAATGTATTAATGTATTGTATACAGGCTGATTTTTTAGTCACCGTCCAAATTTTTCAGGGTGATAGTACCCGTGAAATTGAACAACTTTCTCCAAGGAACATGGGTCGAAATATGAAAAAAAAAAATCGACCTCCCATGCAAAATCAATAGTTAGCTGGTCTATTTTGTATGGGAGGTCCGAGGCTGTAGTTCTTCATTTAAACATGTTGATGAAGCTGAAGGCAAGAATGTTTCTTCAATGTAATTTTCAGGTGGTTGTGTCGCGTCTAATAGCGGTGAAATCTCAACAGACGGGGACAAGGGCTGCAATTCTTCACTTGGCCGCAAATGTTCTATGGTAACTACTTGTTTAGATGTAGAAAGAGGTATGGCATCCTGAATGTTTTGAGGGCTCAATAGGTCCTGCAAAGACGGAGATGGATATTTTCTAAGTCAGCTAATGTTACAATTATTATCTTCTGTTTTTTCGGTGGAACTTGTATCTTTAAACTTCACATACCTTTTTGCTGTAAGGCAAGTTCATCAAATTTAGTGCTTAACGATTGAGGTGGCCAAGTTTGATATGCCATAAATCACCACTAGTCAGGTCTTCGTTGCTGTAATAGCATTTATATTTTTTAGTCGTAGTTATCGCCGTTCAGAAATTTTCGAATGTGTCTATTCCATTTCTCTCTAATTGTATGAACGAACTATCTGATCTAGTTTACATTTAGGTCGCAAGAGTTGGGACCTAGCCTGCGCGGGCCCCCTATCTTACCTACCACCTGGCTTGCGGCAAGCCCTGCAAGTAAGGCCCGTGGGGTGCTCGCTACCCCGACTCGAGTCCGACGCTGGAAATGATTAAAAGTTAAGTAGCAAAATTAAAACATCAACGGAATAAATACCATAAGCAGGGTGGATTATATCAAAAGAAACCAATTATTTAAAAAACATCCTCATCTTATGGGCTATCCAACGAGCTATAAATGAAAATTAAAAGTTTCATATCGGTTACCTACCTCCTTTCTGAAAGCTGACGTGTCAACCCCAGCCTACTTAAAATTATAGTGAAGTCATTCAGCTTACCACATAATTATACGGTGATTACCTAATTCCCCATTATTTCATAGTTATAGCCCTACCTACTACCATAATGACTTATAGGAAATACATACTTATAAAGTTCCTATGTTATACAAAAGTGGTTGATATTAACCAGCTAGGTATGTCGCTACATTCTTTTTGCTGATAAAGCAATGCCCACTTACAGCTTGGATAAAACCACAGTAAATCAACATGACGTCACTAACTATTTAACACTAGAATCGTTGACCTAAAACTTGAATTGTAAGACTTGAAATAAAGTCAACATTATTTCAATAATTATATTTTGGACACACAGCCTGCCACCTCTGCCCCTGCCAATCCTTCAGGGAAAAAGGGCGTAATGTTATGTATGTATTTAAAATAAAGTACGTTCGATTTTTTTAATACATAATGACTAATTTAAAATGATCTATGTAACATAAGTTGTGTTTACTTAAATAAATACGTACCTCTAAACACTGTACTTATATGTTACGATACTGATATTTCCACTCTCGTAGCTGTGGGCGTGCGTTGATGTCTTTTGTAGAGCAACTTTGCAATAATTGCATGCTGTGCAAAATGCTTGCATTATTACTGTATTTATACTTTTTATATGAATGCTTGTGGTGTTTTGATTGACATTTAAGTTTTATGAGACCTAGATAACATCATTATAATTAATATACGAAGTGAATTTTTGCGACGGTCCTCTAGGGCGGGAAGAAAATCTTTAAACAATAGAGCATAGTGGTCAAAGGAATCATGAATTTGATTTCAGATAAATTAAAACATAATTATACATTTTGATAACACTGTCAGTTTAACCAGAAATCGAAAGCGACTTGTTTTATTCGATTGATTACCTAGTTGGTGACCTAAAATCAATATAAGTAACAAAAATATGTTTTTTACATTCAAAGTTCCTCAATGATACAAAGGTATCTACAATAGATTCACGTACTGATCTACCGTTACGTACATACATAGGTATAAACCGTTCTGGTACGCAAGCGACATGCTAATCGCACCCCACTTTCTTCCGGTCAAAGCAGTCAAGGTCTGTTCGCAAACCATTTGCGTTTGACAATTTATTAATGGATAATGAAAGTAAGCAATTAACCATTACTAACGACCATGAAGTACTTAGGAATGCTTAGAAAATATAAATGAAAAGATACTTTATATACTGTTAGCTACGATCAGGAAAAAATAAGTCGGATATAAATATTAAACGAAATTACAAATACGGAAACCAGCCTCAAGGATTGTGCACGAAAGTGGCTCAATTCCGTTTCTGTTCCGTTGCGTTATTTCTACAGTTGTGCGTTGACAACTGTAGCAGCAAGAGCGCAATGGACTGTGTAATGTGGATTCTGGGGACTTGCGTCACCCACGATTTTTTTATTTAGAACTTGGTAAAGCTGTGTTATTGAATACAAGGCATTTGAAAGCGTTTGTATATCAACTGGGGAAACAAACTATTGTATGCTTGCTCATAGACTGATACGATAATAAACTGCTGCCCATATTCCAAAAAATATCGTAAAGACATTTCGATTGACTATGATAAATGATATTTTACGACGGCAGGAGCTCAATTTCTCATATACCTATTTCGTGATGAATGTGTCGCAATACAAGAGAAGGCATTTCGGTATAGTGTACTTTATGGGCCCCTTGACAATTATATGAGGATTATATAGATCCTTTTGTGTATCCGTTGTACCTACAGTTTCGCACGCAAGTCTTACTAATAAAACCCAACAATATCCAGTCGCTTGCCAAACTCCCGTCACACAACTCTCATATGTAAATAAGTGGGAGCAAAAACGAAAATTCCTTGAACACACCTTTAATTACGCTTTGTATTGCAAGCGCGCCTGCGCAACGCAAAGATTATTATTAATTAGATAATTGCACTTGGCTAACTTAATAGTGGGCACTATTGCCAAATTAAACCATCAAATTGTTCTTGTTCTAGTGAGAACGACCCTCCAGCTGCGGATGTGAGCGAGGCCTGAACGTTCGGCTTTAGTGTTTATATACTTACTGGTACTGTTATGAAGCTGTAATTACTTGTGTATGAGAATATCAATCAATCGAGTCGTTTCATCGTAGTTTCACTACTGGGCATAGATTACCTATGGCTTATAAAAGCCTTCTAAGGCGTTGAAATTTACAGGAGAAAACTTTGATGTGAAATAATTAGTTACCAATCTTTTTTGAAGGTTGGACAGTTTATAAAGGAAATCCATCAGGACTTGTAAATGGAACAAAAAAGAATAAGTATCACAAATACAACATCATATTATGCCCTAATTGTTATAACTATTAGTCTACCGATAATAGTAAAGACAGTCGACCAACAAGAGTTTTAATAGTCACCAAACTGCGAATTAACATTACTTTTATATCAATGTACAGAACAAAATTACTTATACTTCACCTTATGTAATGAACGTAAGGTATGAGTTACACAATGGATTAAACCTTTTTATGTAATTTAATTATGTATCACTTCAGCATATCTATTACAGTTGGTATTTAGAGGTCGTTTTTCGACTGGCTAAGGAAATACTGCGGTCTTTGTTTCCCATTCTGTATCCCATGCCGCCTACATTCACTTTTGTTTACGAGACAAGCTTGATACGGGTAACATACGGCCACAGCTTCGCCAAATTTTTGAATAAATAACACATTATGAATCATATTAGACACGTTCTTTGAACGGTCAGTCTCACTTAACACAAATGTTGTTACGAAACTTTCGAAAGAGAAACCAGTGTAGTGTCGCGTATGTTAGGACTTGACATCAGATATCTACAAGATAAGTTTCAGGAATTGGTGGATATGTACAATACAGCCATGTGTGGACATTATGCAAGGAACCTTACAGTCACCCTCACACACTTTCGCAGCTGATCGTGCTCAACAGCCTCGAGGGCTGAAAGGTCATATCCATGTCAGAATAAGCCTTAGATATACGAGTTGTGAACTGAACTTACCGTTGAATGTATCCTGAGAAGATTAGCGTTGTCGTAATCCGTGTGTGTACTGTGTATCACTTCACAATGTTGAGGTAAAGCGTGGAGTGCACTCGCGGGACGGCGTCGCTGCGCATGGTTCGCGCGTGCGTTCGATCGGCGGGCCGCGCGCTCACTGGCCGGCTGGCTGCTAAAGACCCCTTAGTCCACACTAAAGAGGCTGAGTCTCTACTGACTCACCTGAGACACAGAGCTCACATTTTTTAAGGGATTTCCCAAATTATTAATAGAAAAAATGGGTTTTTGCTAATTTATTTGGTATATACTTGTAAATTGGGTGGTGAGGGATAGAATGCAGGTTTCAATCGACAGGAAGCTATGGAGCAAAACAAAATAATTATTGTTGTCATGGATACGGTCAGCGCTCTTGCTAAGCGGAAGCGCTTGTAGGGTCGTGGATTCGATCCCAATAATATTTTTGGTGTTATATAATTATAATGAAATACGATGTCATTAACGTTCCGGGTACGGCTGTAAAAACACCCGCTATACGGGAATTACCTTTTGTAATGGATGAGACAAAGATGAAACATAGATTCTATGTAATAATAAATAAGTTCTATTAAATTTATCATTTATTTTGTAAATGTTTTACTTATAGAAAAATACAAATAAATAAATGCAAGAATAAAGTGTCGCACAGCAACCACTAATTACAAGAAGCTTCGTTAAAATGCAAAACTGCAGGAATACATCACATGATCAAAGCAGTGGCGGGCTCTTAGTTTACAAATTAATAGGTACATTTTTTTATCATTAAGTAAGTTTGAATTTTTTAACCCATTCAGAACTGCACACTGCGAGTCTACGAAAAACGCGCTGCGTTCGATATAATTGCACTGTCTTGTAACATTACTGTAATCGCAATATGCATTGTTTCTATGCATGAAGAACTTTTTTGGGCTGATAATAGGTCTTTACCTATGAAATTGCCGTTTTGTATGAAAAAATTTAAACGAATTTTTTTCATGTATTTTTTATTTGTATTAATCGAAGTAATCACCCATGCAATCAATGCATCTTTGCCATCGCAGTGGCAGTTTATTGATGCCCTTCTTAAAGAAATCAGCTGGACGGGAGGCAACAAATTCTTCAAAGGCATTTTGTACTGCCTCTCGGGTATTGAATTTTTTTCCCGCCAAGAAGTTATCCAAATTCTGGAAAAAGTAGTAGTCTGTAGGCGCAAGGTCTGGTGAGTAGGGCGGATGACGGAGAGCTTCCAACCCCAGTTCTTGCAACTTGGAGACCGTCTGCTGTGCAGTATGAGGTCGCGCGTTGTCGTGCAGGAGCAGCGGAGACGAGCGATTGACCAATGCTGGTTGGAGATGTGCCAGCTTCTCCATCATTGTGTTCAGTTCTTCACAGTACACATCTGCAGTAATGCTCACCCCGTTTGGTAAGAAGCTGTGATGAATCACACCGGCGCTAGACCACCAAACAGTGACCATCACTTTTCTAGGGGTAAGTTTTCGTTTAGGGCATTGTTTAGGTGCTGAACCAGGATCCAACCAACTTGCTGAGCGCTTGCGGTTATCAAACAGAATCCATTTTTCATCGCAGGTAACAATGCGGTTCAAAATTCCTTCATTTGTGTGTCTGTTGAGCAGTGCAAGGCGCGTCTCGACGCGTACTTCGCGCTGACGATCATTGAGTTCGTGGGGCACCCATTTGTCAAGCTTTTTTACCTTGCCAATTTGACGCAAATGGACCAATATTGTTTTGACGCTAACGTCGAAAGCTGCTGCTAATTCAGCCGTAGATTGTGTATCATCAGCTTCCACAATCGCCTTTAATTCGTCATTGTCGACCAAAGTCTTCGGACGACCGCGAGGTTCATTTTTCAGGTCGAAATTTCCAGAACGGAAGCGAGCAAACCAATAACAGGTGGTGCGTTGGTTTGTAGTGTTAGCTCCGTAAACGTCGTTGATGTTGCGTGCCGCTTGTGCCGCGTTGCTGCCACGACGGTACTCATATTCCATAATTACTCGAATTTTTAACGTATCCATGATGACGAAAAAGATTGAAATGCGATGAAAATGTAACACTAATCAATAAACAAATGACTACTTTTGGAAAAAAAAATCCATGTTTTTAAAATAAAATTAATTTGAAATTAGAATTCTTACCCAAACAAAAATTATTTTGATTTGAAATGGCCAGTACTGCAAAACGGCAATTTCATAGGTAAAGACCTAATATTTTGAGATTTAATTTTAAGCACATTCAAAGAATGTTTATCAAAATTTCCCGCCACTAATTAATCATGTGCTGCATCACGCGTAGTGATCGTGGAAGCGCACGGTGGAGCGTCGCGGCGGCGGCGTGTCTTCCACGTCGCTGTCGAGCGCGGGCTCGTATCCGCGGTTCACGTACGCGCCCGCAGTCGACGGGCGCCCACTCATGTCATCCAGCTACGCAAAAACAGAACAAACCGTTTGGAACTTGAAGATAATGCTGGTTTTCTAAGGTAGGCCATTCACGATCTAATTTGAATGACATAAAACCATTAGTTGCAATGTAACTTTTATCTCCTTAAAATAAAGTGAAAAATAGAATGATGACCGTGAGTTTGATAAAACTCTCGACGGTCATTCTAATTTATACGTTTCCTTACCGAGATATAAATTACATTGCATTGTCTGAATAATGGTTTTATGTTGACCGTGAATATCCTATTTAAGTCTCACTCAACGTAGACAAAGTTATATACAAGGTGTAATCAACATAACTTAAAACTTCAGACATCTTTTTCAGGTTTTGAGATAAAAATTGTTTCGGTATCAGGTTTTGAGTTATGTCAATTACACCTTGTAGAAGCATTTCTTTTTTCAACCAATTGAAACCACAAGTTTAGCTTAAATATTATAGCACGCAGATGACAGCCTGCACCGCAAACTGTACGTCAAATGGAACAACCACACACACAATTAAATGAGATAACATACTCTACGCCCAAACACTCTTTCTCTGCGCTGCAGACTTGATCACGCCGCAGACTCGAACGCATACATTCTGTCATCTACGTTGCCCATGCTTTCAATATATCCCAACTAGAAATTAATTAATGTTTTGTGTAGGTAAAGATGATTGGTTTGATTTATTTTAACAAACAAAATTTGAAATAAAGTTTGTTTTTGTGTTTATGTCTGTGTTTGTAGAAAGGGAAACCCTTTGCCCACCAATGGGTGATTCCAGGCTGGAACGATAATGATGATGTCTGAGTAAAAGTTAGATTTTGTTTAAAAAGTGAAATGGTGGTCTTACTCGTACTGAGCCGGGCGTGTTGAACATGAAGTCCCCAGTGGAGTCCCGCGCGGCCTGCAGTTGCGACCGGCGCCGCTCGGCCAGCACCGAGTCGCGCCGCGACACCAGCGCGCGCAGGGTGGCGCGTCGCGTCGCCGCCGAGCCGCCCAGCGACGGCAGGCGCGATATCAGGCCTGCGGGAACGCGCATTTATAATTCAATCTTCTAATATGCTCAAACTTACGGAAGTAAACCACCATAGCATTCTACATCGCGGGCGGCGGGAACCTAGAGGATGTATGATTTAAAATTTCTAGTCCTGGTTGATTCCAGCCACGACAGCTCCCTCAATATATATATTTTTTTTGTTGGACATCTCTCAGTTGGCCTTGAGAGGCCGTGACTGCTCAACCGGGCTTTCCTGGGGCTGCCATTAAGAATTAATCTTAACGCCTCCAGCCAGAGCTTACAAACTAAAATTTATAAACTAAGCGACTGCACGCTGAGGGCACCCCCTGTGGGGTACGGACCTCGGCTCAGGGCGTCACTGATAGGGGGACAGCTATCGCTATTGGGGACAGGCTGGATCGAATTGGCATTATTATTATTAGTCGGGGAATTTAAAGCTACTGGCTGAGCTGCGGCGCGGGCTGGCGCTTCAACGAGCAAGGGTCGGTCGGGGACCCGCAATACAGAAAGCCGTCTTCCTTAGTTCAGACTTTTGGCCAGTAGAAGTTGTGTACAGACGTTACAGGCAAGAACAACCAAAATCAGGCTCCCAACACTAGTTATGTTTTTTGTGGTTTTTATAATTATGTAGGTATGTTAGTCCAAATGACATCGATATTATGTCTCTGTTACCAGAATTAAGTGATTTACTACCTGCTATGAAAATAATACAAAAGATCGACAAGAGAGTATTGAAGAACTTGCCCGCATCTCCATTCTGCAGTATAGTCAACCTCCTCTTAAAGTTAGCATCGAGATTGATAACGCTCTGCTTGGTGTCCTTCCCTTTCTCCAGGTTATGTATGGTCTTTCTCCTGGATACGTGCTGGTTGTTGTCGCGTTTGTCCAAGTCGTCAGTGTTCAGACGTTGCAGATCTTTGGCTATTAGTAATGCGTTAGCCTCTATTAGAGCGTTGTCTGACATGTCGTCCGGCTGTTAAAAGTATAATTAATTTATTCATATTGGCAAAAGAAATAGATTGGTGAAGGCATTGCTTTGAGAGCTGACCAAAAGGCTAAACTGACATTTTGATTTATCAGGTAGAACAGTGTCATTTGTGGATCTTTGACAGTCGTTACGGGTCGTCGGAAGTCCCAAATTCTAACAACTAGTCTTACCAAGGGGTATCTTGTTACCCAGTAACTGGGTTGTGGAGGTCAGATAGGCTGTCGCTCCATGTAAAATACTGGTATCCAGCTGCATCCGGTTAGATTGGAAGCCGAACCCAATATATTTGGAAATAGGTTAGGCAGATGTTGATGAGGTAGAACAATGACGTCAGAGACACGACTTTCATAATTCACTTTATTTTAGTCTATACTGAATGGAGAGTACAATTATTTACTTCGTAAAAGGTCTCCATATCCCGATAACAGATATAAGGTTTTATTTCCCGACTTACCTTTTTAGTAAGGTACCAGTTGAGATGCGTGGTAGAAAGGACGTGCGAGAGCGTGCCAAGTCGATGGAACAGCATTGCGGTGAACTGGACGATGATGATGGTCCCGAAGAATATGAGGAACACCGACCCAATCGGCTCCAGCGTCAGGTAGTCTTGAGTTATGGTGAACTGACGTAAGGAAATAAGGTTTAAGTTAGACCGAGCTCCCACCGCGTCAAGACGAGTTTGTTTCGATATGTAAATGGAGCTGATGACATTATAATACAACACAACAATATATTGCCCGCGAGAATCCTATTGTTCAATTTGTAATTTTTGGACAATTTCTATCAAAGAAAAAATAGTAATGTAAGTCCTTATTACCCGATTGCGCCAGAGGGAGGGTTATGTTTTTCGAGTGTATGTATGTATATTTCTTGGGCATGCTCTGTAGCCTAAACGGCTTGATCGATTTCAGCTCGAGAGATGCCGTTAGATTCGTCTTAATTGTAAGAGTGACACTGGGTACATCAAAATTGAAAAAACAAAATGGGCCTTTTTGGCGCCATAATTTCTTCTTAATTTTTTTTTCTCAAAACCTATTGAATGCGGTATCAAAATAAAGGGTTTCATAAATAGGTCTCACTAACGTAAAAAAAAATATATATTAACTAAAAACTGTGAAATAAAAAACTAATTCACAAAATCAAAAAACCCGACTGCCTAAAAAGTGAACTTTTATAACAAAAGATGAAAACAAGAAACTTGGTTTAAAATGGATGTCTATTAGACTGAATACTATAAGCAATCTCATGCAGTCGGAGGCAATAAAGGTATTTATTGTTAAATGTAAAAAGATGCAATTTAGTGCTTTCGTAACCGTGAGCAGGTGAATTGATTGGTTTGGAGATTGTTATTGGCACTAATCGATTAAATAAAAATGTTGTTTTTTTTTAAATGGTTTATTAACACTCTAGAATCGAATTATGACACTTTTCAAAAATGGGTGTAATACCCTATTGCGATGTAAGTATGGTTTACTTTATTATTTTGGCGATGTCATTTGTTTAATGATATCGCCAAACTAAAAGAGCATTCTAAAGGAAAGGAACTTATGAGTGCCATGAAAGAGCTAAAGTGTAAAGGTAAAGAAAAATTGGGTACTGGAAAACCAATTTATTGGCCAAGCAATCTACGCGAAGTCTCAGCCCTAAAAGACTTTTTGATACTTCATTATCATCATCATTTCAGCCGAAGGACGTCCACTGCTGGACATAGGCCTCCCCCAATTTGGGGGGGTTTGCCATAATCGCCACGCTTGGCAGGCGGGTTGGCGATCGCAGTATGGTGGTAAAATGGATAGAGAACGCTGCTGCCCATTCTCTAGTAAGTCCCTTTGTCGCCTCCTACGACACCCACGGGAAGAGATGGGATGGTGCTATTCTTTACGACGGCACCACACGGAACCTTTTTTTTTTGATACTTAACTAAAAATATTTCTACAAAGTATTGAGGCATCGATGAATGCCTGCTAATTATTTGAGCATCGATGAATGCTTTGATATGAATTCGGAACACTCACTATTAATTTTACCAGTATGGTATCGGATCCTACGCATAGACAGCAATCCTACACTTGTAAATACTTACTCAGACTAGGAAAATTTCATATTAGACGTGGGGAATACAATTGAATTAAAAGTTCCATTAAATACTCCGGAACAGTTAGATTTGGAATTGAGAATTTTCTAACTTGTTTACAGGAAGCTGCCTGGAAAAATACACCGGAAAAAACACACCGGGTCAAAGCAACCGCCTACCTTGCAGGAATTAGGTCTCTTATAACCAAAAAGTAGAAACAAAGAAACTAGATGGCCTCAAACTAAATAACCACAAGATGCTGAATTACTGATATCTAAATAAGATGCTGAATTACTGATATCTAAATAATAATGAAAACGTATAATTATTAAAGTTTTGAGATGTGTATATTCAAATAATACATACCACATTGAGATCATCATCATACTCGATGCTGGATTCCTGCCCAAAAGGCCATTTGAAGTGCAGCTGGTCCTGGCTCAATTGCAGTAAGAAGATGACCAGCACGAATAGCGTGTTCACCATCAAGAAAGCAAACACCATCTTGTCGCGGAGGTTCTTCAAGTCAGTTTTGATGCGATTCTGATAAAAGTGTGATAAAGTCAGCTTATTACAGAATTACGGGTGTAAAAAGACCTATCAACCAGCCAAAAGTAACATATTCGTTTCTTATTTTATTGTTTCTGCAAATTTTATTTCTTTTACTAACATAAATAAAAACTACACAAAACCAGACCTTGGACAAGGTCTTACATTTCAGCCTTATTTAAAATGAATACCTACCAATTCTTCAGGGTTCTCATCAATAGGAAACAAGTAGGTGTCAATGAGGTCCTTCCAGAAGTCTGTCTCCGCTGTGGTGAGGAAGTCGACCTCTCCTTTCTGTAGGTTCACGTCTTCTATCCAGTACGGGTTGATCAAGTCGTCACGCTCTTCCTGTTATAAACATATTTTATTTTAATTGATGATGTCATCAATAAAGGACTATTAGATCATTACAACTACAACTTTAAAAAAATAAGTGAATCAAAAACATATTCATTTATCTGGCAACTTCACCAGATAGTGTGGTATAAAATAATAGGAACCTTGCATAGAAATGTTTTTATTTACCCTAGGAATATCAGTGGAAACCTCGCTATCTTCGTACTCGGGCAGCCTGGCGAGAGGATCCAAGGACTGGCGCCGCAGCACAGCTGCTGAGGAGCGGCGACGGGTCAATGGCTCCACTTCTTCAGGGGCACCGCTAAAGAACAGTAGTGAAATCAACATAAAACAAGCATAGCTTCCAGCATGAGCTACTTACTAGCCGACTAAACATACTTATACTCCATTTGAAATAAGATTAGACATTAAACGAAACCTTTTTTACAGTCCGATCAACCGATTTTGACTTCTATTGCGTTGGTGGCATGACAAATGGCAGCTGCAGTAAACAGTTGGTATTGTAACTACTTTTTTGCTTTTAATGCCATCCTTATGCCTACGGTATAGAAGTCAGAATCAGTTGAACGGACTGTAAAAAAGGTTTGTTTAAATGTCTAATCTTATTTCAAATGGAGTATAGGTGTCTAACACGGAAGAAAAAAAACAGGTGGAACTGCAATGCAACAAAATTACTATAGGAACCGTTGTCGCCAAACTCACACACATAAACCGATAATCATATAATGCACTACAAATAAACAATTCGTTTGATTTGTTGTTTTAGTTTTAGTCAAAACTAACATAAGCCACAGATCCTTCATCTGGAAATAAACCTTCAGGCTCTATAGATAGGATTTATTTTGCTTTAGCTCAGAAAGTATTTACAACGTTTTGTAATCTAAAGTCAAACTAGATTCGATTGCGGAGTAAATTCCGCTACTCGACCATAGATGGCAGTATTTTCAGTGGTCCCAATTTTAAACTAAAATGTGATAAATATAAGGTCGACATTTGCGTCATAGGTCGATATCTATTGCTACTCGATTAGGGCCGCACCAGTGCAGATGCATTGCATTTTTAATTAGGTTATCGATATCGATAGATACTTTTTTCAAATTAAACTAAAAATTGGGTGTCTTGTTGAGAGTTCAGTAATAAAACTGTAGGAAGAATAACGTAGTGTTATTTGAAAATAAAATAAATAACTGAAATAAAAATAATACTATTGAAAACAATACCAATAAAACAATGAACAGGAGAAAAAAATATTACTGTGTTTAATTTAATTTCAATTCAATCCATATTTTTAAGTGATAATAATAAAACATGATAACTGACTTGATTAAAAAACTTAATGATTTTCGAAAACGGTGAACTGTTCAGTGGCACTGGAGTGGCGTTGAAATATTTGTTGTACTGTCATTGAGGCGGTTTGATGACTGAATGATCTTACACACCGAAATGACCGATTAGTCAATGAAATGCAACGTCTCAGGCATCATTAAAATTATAATAATTACGTTATTAGGTAAAAGTTTGATTACATTTTTGCTATAAAGCATCTATGCAACATAATACACTTCTTAAAATAAATTTCGTGTATGAATGTTAAGCGACCTATAGTGGTATTGTAATGTTATTTTGCAATAAATATTAAATGACTAATTTTCTTTTATCGATATCCATCGATAAAACCAACATCCGACCCGACTGCATCACTAATTGAGTAGCGAAGTACTTTCCAGAATGAAATAGAGAATACAATCAATCTAAAATAAACTTTATTTTAATCATGTAAGGTTGATTTTAACCAGACGTTATATTAAATTATTAGTAAATTGAAAATAACTAAGATTTTATTAGAAAACAAATAAAACCGTACATATCGATGGTACGAAACACCTCAATTTTTAAGATTTATTCTCCTACTATCATTTTTGCACTCCAAAATGGAACAATACGGCATAGCTACGGAAAATTAAATTTGTCGTGAGACTAGTGACTCGACGCGATGTCAGAACACGACTGGGACCAACTACGCGTAACAGCGCTTATTTGTGGCACGCGTGCCACGCCTACTTTGCAGTTCCATGTTTTTTCTCTTCCGTGGTGTCTAATTAAATTCTCCGTCAAAGTTCAGCCAGCTTGGCATGCCATTGGACTGTTTCACTTCTATACTTTGGAAAAACGGTAAAAAAAATATAATTTACTGTCTACGTTTTTAGTACTTTGTGAATTATTGAAAGTACATATTCAGATTTCGAACATTTTGTACCCAAAAATTTAAAGTCGGGAAGATAAAAGAAACGGCTTTCTTAAGGGAAATAACGCCCTTAACATTTTTTACCATCACAGCAAGAGTGTGCAATTCTTCCGCTGCTATTTAAATATGAAAATACAAAAAAATATCTTATTTTGATTATACATATATTGATAATATAGTCATGACCATTTAAACCATGGACAAATAACTGTTTGCGTTTTTAAACGAAAGTTCAAAATATTGTTGGCAAAAATATGATTTTTGGTACTTTCAAAGTCAAATAGCAGCTAGGGGGCTACTTGTAGTCATTCGTTGTAATTTTAAAAATGTAATTTCCCATAAGAACACAACATTATTATTTTCTGGCTTAATTTTTGTAGTACGAAATGAATGATGTCGTTGGACGGGAAGTCTGTTGAGTCAGCTAGTATATAAATAGATATATTTACAGCGTATCCAATCTCTTCTCAATCTTCTCGATGGCGGTGGCAATCTGTAGCAGATGCAGGTCATCCTTGTGGTCGTTGGGGTTGGTGCAGCACATGCAGCGGAACAGGCCAGCCACGCTACACTCCGCCGAGCCACTCGTCTCCTCGCCCTTACCGAACCACTTCTTTATACTGTGGTCGTCCAACTTCTTCTTAGCCTCCACAGCTTCTTGTTTTTCCATTGCGAGTTCCTATTAATGAATATTGATTAGAATTATAGAACCTAGAGATATTAGGACTACTTTCAATTTCTTATTAGTTTTTGTCCAATTGTAAAATACCAGAAAAATAAGCGATGAAATTTACATATTATTAAAAGTGCGCATTAGATATATTATCATCACCAGAGGTCGGAATAGGTAGATTGATTTAATGTCGTTGACGTCAAACGTAGAGGATAATATGGATATGCCTCCAAAATACCGGAACTTCATATTTATTGTGATATTTGTTCCGGAATTTTGAAATTAGCATGAATTTGTGTTTAAGGTGAAAAATGTACTAATAATATCAATCTACGCTACCAGTGTTAGCTAATGGTGAAAGAAATCAGTATTTTATTTTATACAAAAATACCTTGGAATAGTTACACCGTATTTTGTCCCTTACTGTTGAATTAGAAATGACGCTTGACAGTATGAGACAAAACTTAGACAGGGCCTTTTGTTTCTTTATCTCATGATCATCTATGTTCACAACGCATTGACCGCACGCAACGACCAATCAGAAGCAAGTATCCTGTATGACTCATTGGGTGTTTGTTAGAATAATGCGCCCGCGCTGTGTTCCAGGTATCTCACTCGCTTACCTCGGTTCGTAGAGTGCGCTCCTAATTTGTGAAATTCCTGTGTTGTGTAAATAATAACCTCACCCTGGCTTGTTTACTGATTTCTGGTACCTTCTAAAAACGACGAATTTGGCTTGTATCTACGGACATCGATTTGTTAGCCTATCTGTATGTTTTTTATTTTATTTTATTCCATAATTCCAATTCCGGAACTTTTTCCGGTACTTCCCGCACATTATGGATAAAATGGCATGTCCATATTATAATATCTTGACGCAAGTATATAAAATCAATCTACCTACTCCGACCTCTGATCATCACCGACCGGAATTATATGCATTATTACTAAAATTGCAGCTAAAATTTTAGTCGTTTTAAAGTTATAATAAAAACAGAAAGTGACTTACCGCGCGCGTTTTCTTTTGCGCTACTTCCCTAGTTCCCCACGACACATTGTTCAAGTTACACAGTGAGTATATAATCAACAACATGTACATACTGGGGATTGTTATATAGTATACAGCTATGTACAGTAAGCATATTATTTCCTGGGGATGTAGCACAGCCGTGATGAAGAACGAGCCAAATATCAGAATCGTGAACAAGCTGGATGGAGCCAGCCAGCCGTCCTCTACGATCTGGAGGATGATCCCCACTATCACGAACATCATCACCATGGCGTATAGGCATGTTATCAGGTTGGCGAGTAGTAGCTGAAAATTAAAGCGTTTTACTTTTTAACCGACTTTAAAAAGAACGAGGTTTTCAATTCCATTGTATTATTTTTCGTATATTTGTTACGTGATATCTCCGGCAATTATGGATCGATTAAAAAAAATATATATTAATGGGTAGCCTCAGGGGTGGTTCCATTTTGCTTTATAACAGCTTGCGATTTTTATTTAGATCTTTAAAAAAAATATGTCATGTATTATTAAAAACGTATTTTTTGTTTAACATACGTATTTATATCTTACATTATAATTTAATCATTTCTATGGCCACTCTCGGAGTTTCTCAGGTATCATGTGTGCGTTTTTATATACTACATATCTTTCACACGCACTAAACCGTCACAACTATCTGTAGGCCATTTTTTTCCGAGCGATTCGTACCGAAAACTTAAAAGTGCAATATAAATATCATAAACACATCACTTTAACTGAAAAACGAACACCTCTGCCTAACCCGGGGGAAACAGGCGTAATGTTTTGTTACATTATTTTAGCACAATAAGGCATACCTGAGTTTCGGACTTGCAAGTCATACAGACGATGATGAAAATCACAATAGGCACCAAGTTCAGAAGCATAGCATGCATGTTGCTGATCTGAGTGATTGCGTTCAACGCGCCCACCATCATAAGGAAGATTGTCCCCGGACCGAGCACCGAACCGAACATCAACAGACCCTGAAAATATAATCATTATGTTGCTAACGAAATCTCTACATGATTGTGTGTGAAGGATTTTTTTTAAACCAGGTCGCAAACTGTGACCATGAATAGGGTATTACACCCATTTTTGAAAAGTGTCCTAATTAGATTCTGAAGTGCTAATTAACCACTAAAAAAAACACATTTTTATTTAATCGATTAGTGCCGTAAAAATGCATTTAAATTTTACATTTTCAAATTTCGAGCGTTATTTGACGAAAACGCTGGACGCAGTGGACGCCATATTGCTCTGTGGGTATGACGTCAATTTGCTGTGTAGACAAATGCGCTGATATTTTATATGATAATTGTTTATTATGAAAAAAAAATAGTTATTATTCTACTTTTCATTGGTTTGCTATTCCTGAATGCAAAATATTATTGAAATAAAAATTACTTTGGTTACGAAAATAATTTAAGTACAAAATTGTTCAATTGACACGCCGTATGACGTAATAACATGGCGGCTACTATTTCATGCTGTTCAAAAACAGATTAAATAAACTGAAATCTTTGAATTGAATTTTAAAATTTATTAAATGATCTAAAACTAAAGTTTTCCGACTGCTTTTTGCCTAAGCTATCTCAATAATATATTTTTAGTTTTTTTTTCTCATATAGAATAAAATACCCTATTCAGCATTTGATTCTTGATGGGGTAGCGTATAAATTTTTCGTCGCTTGTCAAAATAAAAATCAGCCGTTCCATACATTTTGATCGCGTAGGTATTGCACTTTTCTATGAAATAGCTGAATTTTATTTTGATAACCGGCGAAAATCCTCTGCCCTAGGTGATCTAGAATCATATGCTAAATTCATTTTCACAGTTTGCGCACTGGTTAAAATTTTACCGTGTATAGAAATAAGTTGATATAAAAAAACACACCTGATACCAAATATACAGCGTGGAAATATTGTCATTAATGCTAACAGTCCTTTTGGAGTCAGCTAGCAAGTCGAAGATATTGGCCATAGTAGAGGGCACCCATCGTCTGCGCTGGTTGAAGAACTCATCGAAATGTTCGGGACAGTGCGTGTACGCATCAGAGGCGGCGGAGTATTCTACGCGGTAGCCTCGCTGGAGTAGCAGGGTGCATAGCCAACGATCCTCACCTGTGTGTGGGTTAAATGACTATGTTGGTTAATATGTATTAAATTATGGATACTCATCATCATTTCAGCCGAAAGACGTCCACTGTTGGACATAGGCCTCCTCAATGGCGGGATTGGCGATCGCAGTATGGTGGTAAAATGCATAGAGAACACTGCTGCCCATTATTTAGTAAGTCCCTTAGTCGCATTTTACGACACCGACGGGAAGAAATGGGATGATGCTATACTTTACGTCCGGCACCACACGGAACCTAACGGATATTTGTAACATAACTTGAAGTCCTTATCAAAAAATTCTAAGATAAGCATCCAGAGTGTAAGTAGTAGAAAATAATGTTTAACATTGATCATTCATGAAGTCAGATGTGCAGATTAATTGATTAAAATAATAAAGTCTTAAAATAAGTATTTAACAAAATCACATCTTATTAAAAAAGTAACTATCAGTGCTAAACTAAAATGTGTATCTAACCTTACCAAAACCGCTTTCACGTTTTCTATTAGTACTAAATTTATAAAAAATACGGCCTTCATTGGCTTAATAGATTGAGGGAAAATAATCAAAGTGACAAAGTAATGGTGGATTATGGCCCACTCCCTCTCACGGACAGGATGCCTGTGTCCCAGCAATGGAAATAGAGGCGGATTATGCTATGCTAATCAAAGTAAAAGTTTATCATACCTTGATCATACTGCACATAATGCCGGGCTTCGTGCGAAGTCAATGTGTATTTCTTCATGACGTTATCGTCCATCAAAGCCTTTCCTCTGAAGAGAGAAAAGCATCCAGGACTACAGAGTACGCAGCCAATCATGTGTTCTGTCGCCTTTTGCAGCCAATGACCGATAGCGTACTCAAACATTTGATACCATGCCATGAAACCTGAAACATTTGAATTTATAATAGTAAGCAAAAGATCAGGGAGTAAAACTTTAAAAGTAGTTTTAAACTTTTTGTGTAGAATCACAAAGTACGAATAAGCGTGCTGTGAAGATCAAAAACTGAATCTGTCGACTCAAGAATTAAAAATGCGGTAGGTACGAGTTAAAGTTAAGTTATCACCAAACTTGATGTAAAACAGAAACTCATGAAAAGCGATGACGATTTTGCTAACTATTCATAAAAATATTTCAAAACATGAATACTAGAAATACCTACCAGAGCCCACAGGATGAATACGTCCGCACGCTGCCCCCAAGTTCTTATCCTTCTTCATCAGATCGATTAGTAACGTGACCGCTATCGGCTTGAAGTCGATGTCGCCGTCCAGAGCCAACAAGTACGTGTTCTCGGCGATCACCTCCTTGCGGTCCACGGAGATGGGCAGGTCCATCAGACGGTGACCCAAGAAGTAGTACATGTACATCACCTGTACAGGAGCAAGCAATTAGGTGTGATTAGGTAAATAGGTAAAACGGGGGGAAACGCGTATTTTGCCTAGGGGTGGGAAAATCGGTTATTCGATTCACTCCAGCTCCTCGAGAAAGGCCAGCTACCCCTTGCTGTTAGTGCCAATCTCACGTAGGGTACCTGGGTTACCGAAGTACTTTGCCCTGTATGTGGCGACCATCGGGCAGTTTAGCAGCACATGGGCTGCTATCTATGGTCGCCACATACTGGGCAAAGTACTTCCGTAACCCAGGTACCTACCCTACTATATTACTAGGTTGTGAATAACCAAAAAGGTTATTATCACTCCCACACTTTCAACGCTGAATTCATGTTTTGATCTGCGCCGTATTTTCCAAGTTATTAAAAAATATTTTAATTTGAAGTTTGGGACGAAACATGTAACAGAAAAATTAAAATAAATTGATTTATGTCTATTTTCTCAATTAAAAACGATTTTAATCAAATTTATTTTTCGTTGTTTTGAATTTACCGTCAAACCCGCCCCTTACGATGACTTTTTTTATCACGTGAACACATGTGACATCAACTTTGTGTACAAACTAAAGTCGTTGTAAACAAGTGAATGTCGAGTTTATAATTAACAAGATTTTTAATGGATAGAAAGTGGTATTACTGGTGTGCAGTGCCTCTGTACACAAATACTTCTAAAACTGCGCCACACAAAGTACACATTTGTACCGGTGCCGTTTACACAAAGCTGACGTTACGTGTGGTCACGTGATAAAAAAGTCATCGTAAGGAGCGTTTAGGCGGTAAATTCGAAACAACAAAAAATTAATTTGATTTTCATCATCATCATCATTTCAGCCGAAAGACGTCCACTGCTGGACGTAGGCCTCCCCCAAGCTCCGCCACTTCGACCGGTTTTTGGGGGGGTTTGCCATAATCGCCACGCTTGGCAGGCGAGTTGGCGATCGCAGTATGGTGGTACAATGCATAGAGAACGCTGCTGCCCATTCTCTAGTAAATGAAATGGGAATGGGAGAAATAGGATGGTGGTATTCTTTACATCCGGCACCACACGGCATTTTAAGAGATTTTAAGGGCCTACGTCCCGTTTGGTAGCGTAACACGGTCACTTTATGAACCCTACTGCTCATTAACGGCTTGTCTTGAAGATTTGAAAAATATATGATTTTGCTATAGATTCATATAGATCATTTTGCCGAGGGTACTTTTTTTGTATGGTTAATACTTTTGCTGTAAAAAAATATTTTCCAACACGCAATATTTTGGCTTCTATTCCATACTCTTACTAAACGGCTTTGTTATTTGAAAAAAAAAAAATACACTGAAAAATAGATAGTTAGAGGTACCACAGAATCGCTAGAGCACAATTGTAAATTAATCAACATTTGCCAAGGAATATCCCCATTTTGAGATAACGCCCTGCGCAGGCGCGGGCGGCAGTCGTGCTTTAGCATACAGACGGGAGATGAGGATACTATGGGCCTTAATTGAGAAAATGGATATAAATCGATTTATTTTTCTGTTACATATTTTGTCCCAATCTTCAAATTAAAATAGTTTTTAATAAATTAGAAAATACCCTATTCGATAGTGAAAGAGCTATTTGATTTTGTAACTGTAACTAACCAGGTTGACATTAGACGTATTAGTTTGCTATTTTAACTCTAATTCATACGGTTATACGTAAATTACTGGTATTATGGTTTTGCTGCTGTTCTCAATGTTATTTAAAAGTATAAATATATTTCATTATATATGATTTTTATCTCTATCATGTTTGCAAAGTAATAGATGATTTTATTTGAGATAATGAACCTTGTGCTGCTAGTCTTTCCTCGTAATTGCTAGACAATCGATCAAATCCGAATGTTTACACCCATCAACCGCCAGTGATTAGAAACCGATACCCATCAATTCGGTAAAGTTCACAAACTAATTCAAAGTGAGATTGTTCAAATCATAGCTATAGTTAAAGGTAAATGTGAAAATGTATTGTATACTAGCTGACCGTCAGACGTTGTCCTGTCATAACTATGAATATTGAAATCGCAACTTTTTTTTTTCTTTCATAAGAACCATCTCCTGATAATAACAAATACAACAAAAAAAGAATTAGCAAAATTGGTCCAGCCGTTCACATGTGATGCCGTGACCAAGGGAAATAGGGATTCATTTTTATATATAAGATATAGATAAATGTACATAAATTCATCCCACCAACTACGGAACCCTTCATTGTGCGTGGTTCGAAGTAAGCCGGTTTTTTAAATATTTTTAATTATGCTAAGGTTGATTCAAAAAACGATTTCGCTTCTATTAATTACCAACCCGTTGTATTCGTAATCTTCCCGGATCTAAGATGATCGATAAGTTTATAAGTACTCATGCTCGACAGAGGAAAGAAAAAACAAAAATATCTGAAGTCGAAACATTCCATTATCACGATAGCTTATCATATCCCAATTTATTAATGAGTAATATATAATTTTTCAAGAACAATAAAATGCGAAATTCAGTAGCTTACCTGAGACCACCTTTTCCTGTGTCTTATTTTGGACTTGTCTTTGAGGTGGCATATCATTTTGTTTTTTCCTGGTAACGTCCAAACGAGACGGCCTCCGTATGGGGCGGGGTATTTCTTGGGCGGTCTTAGTCTTACGTTTGTCAGATGGACCTCTGAGGCAGCTTCGTCTATGGTCTCTACGAGGCACGACACGAAACGATTCACCTGTGAATCTTCTGAACTGTGGTCCGATACTTCAAACGCGTCATCCATGAAAATGTGCACTGTAACGGTTAGAGTATGGTAGAAACAAGTGTGCATCAAGTTGTATAAAATTTAGTGTAGATTATTTTTTTGTTAACTTTCAAATAAAAATATTTTAAGCAAAACTGATTATTGTATTTTTGGGAACATTGATACCGCTGGGGTATAATTGTTTATGTACTTCGCTACATACCTTCCAGTTCATAGTAGTCAGGATCAACTATCCCCAAATACTTCTGTGCAACGCGACGCGCGCTCTGATCTTCGTCCATACGGAATATAGATTTCAAAAAC
This sequence comes from Antitype chi, assembly GCA_947359405.1. Taxonomy (NCBI): domain Eukaryota; kingdom Metazoa; phylum Arthropoda; class Insecta; order Lepidoptera; family Noctuidae; genus Antitype; species Antitype chi. The sequence goes on from OX375813.1 coordinate 9,577,313, forward strand.
TCAACCATTTCTTCTTTTGTTTCATGCCACATTGTTGCACATACGTAGATCCTGGTTACGAATAAAAAGGTTAGTTGAAAATTTTTGCAAAACCGTGATATAGGACCTGGATTTCCACAAGAATTTAACTTTTACCTTGTGATGTTGTCAGATGGCTTGATGTCTTGTTTTGACATTTTATCCCCGCTAAGCATAGACCCGTCATCATCGTCGTTGAGATCCTAAAATACAAGTAAGAAACGGGACATTTAAATTCAGTTATCTTTCTATAACTAGACTTCATGTATTATCAACATTAGTAAAACCATAAAAAAAACCTCTAGTGTTATATCTTTATCATCATCCTTAGTTCTGTTCAGGAGCATAGACTGGTCGATGATGGGGCTGCAGTACCACGGCTTGGAGAACAGTTTGTCCGTGGCCGCCAGTCGTTCACACCGCGGATTCCACGTGTGAGCAGTCACCCACGCTTGGGAGACCAGCCACAGCAACCATATCCACGACATCTGCTCCACTATGAACTCGTTCAGGAAGTAAACTGCAGAAAAAATATATCGGTTAACGGAACCACGACAACTTTATAAAATACGATACAACGTGCACACCCGCCCAGGGCCCCAATTCTGTATCGTTATAATGATTTCCCGCGGAATCATACTACGTTCAAACTACGTCAAAATCGTGTTTTGTAGAAACCAATGTAATGGTAAGGAATCGAAATGTCGTATTCTGTATGTTCTATGACAATTTGTCAATATGTATTAGCAGATTTCGTGAGTGATCTAAGAAATTGACGTGGTTTCGAAGTAAGGAATCGTTAAGTGGTCATAGTGAATTAGGGCCCTGGAGTAACAATAGAGGGCTAGGTTTAACGAGGGACATACTTTAAATGAGTGTAGTGCTCATGAAAGTTAACAACTTTTACTGTGGGAGCACAACGGAAAAACACTAAAACATGAAAAAAATACAATCAGCTATATTGCTACCTACTCGAACAATACATAAGGAACCGCCGAATTCTTAAATATCATATTTCAGGATTCCTCCCGTATCAAAAGTTGTAAATTTTCATGAACTAAGGACATAGGTACTTTAAGGGAGTATGTCCTTGGTTTACCTTAACATACAGTATAGTTTACAACTATTCAACTGAATGAGGAAATGTGATTGAACTGCTCAACGTACCTGGTGGAATCTCGAAGAACAAATAATCGGGTATAGTTCGATAAAATGCACATGGATCCGCATTCTTCATTCCGCATAAAACAATTAGCAGGTTAACAGTGACTGGTCCAACGAGGCTTAATGCAAATGTAAAGCTGAAGTTTTGTATGAGGATCTTGCAGGCGGTTTTACTAGCGGCAAAGCAGACGTATGCGGCCCCCACTTGGATGAGTACCACCCACAGTGGGGTAGCCCATGCCGCTGGTATTTCGTATATTTTTCCCATTACTGCATAACCCATAAAACCTTCGAATTCATCCTGAATTGCTTGAACCTGTTTAATAAAAACATAGAATATAGAAAGGAGAAAAATAGTCAATTGGTTTCCAACTTTAAGCATCGTACCATCAATTTCTAGGTCACTATTATTACGAAAAGTCCTAAAATTTTGATATAAACCGACATAACTTACCTCATTAGCGGTGTAAAGTCGATCGCCAAAACCACTGCTGACTTTCGTGAAGAACGCGAATGGGTCGTCGTCCTGGTTGTGTAAAGATATCAATATACAGCACATGAATATGAAGATCTTCCATATTGACACCACTCTCTGCGAGTAATAACGACCCCTTTTGAGACCGTCGCGGAAATCTTTCAAAGGTTGAAGAACTGCAATAAATAAGTGTAGGTATTATAGTAAAGTGTAGTTTCAAGAGGACTCCTTAGAGGGATTCCTTATAATCGTTCTAGCAAGTGGTGTTAGGCTGTTTTAAAATAAGTTTTGAGTGATATGGTTAAGTGTCCACGTCAAATGAGATTAAGATATGAAAGTGTAGGTAAAATCTACGTTCTTATATCATTTCCCATTAGCCTTTTGAAAACTATCGTAATAACAAGTAAGTATAGATTTATAATCCTTTAATGAAAGTTACAGTATCCAATATCCATGCTCACAGTAATAAGATTAATATAAATATACGACGCCTTGTTTACCTGACCATTGTTTGCCTGAGCAGCTGACGAAATTTTCCCACCAGCCGAGTGAAATCAACACGCATGCTACCGGAATGGTCCACAAAACATCATCGCCTTTTAGGAGAGGCCAAACAACGAATGCAGTAGCTTGAGCAGATACAGCAAGGACATCTAAGATTATTTTGAAGATGTATCGAGGCTCAGTGCTATCCCTGGAGAGGGCATTCAGAATCCCTGGCACGAAGCACATCGCGTTCATTAACATTGTTCCTTTCACGACATCTAGCTCCGGTAGAATTATCAGCACGAGCAACGCAACTCCAATTGTGTGCAGTGTTTCGATTATAATGGACTGAAACAATTTATTGAAGTTAATCAAATGTGTCCCATAAAAAGGGGCATCTAAATCATTATTTTACACAACCGCGCCTGGAATGTCAGTTTTTCATAAATAAACTTACTTACTGAGGTGGATGTGATTTAAGTTGGATTAGGCAAACGATTATATCCTAGACATATGCCAGTTTTTCAAAAATATACCTACTTAAGTACTGATGTGGATGTGGTTAAGTTGCATTAGGCAGACGATTATAATTATCCTAGACATATTTTACAAATTCGTCGAAACGCGAAAAGCAGTACGTGGGCGGGCAGTCATCCCGACAGGATGTATTTGTCGGATACATCCTTAACTGTGCAAGCTGGGAAAACCTTAGTATTAACGACGCACATGGCCCAGGGTATCATGGCACAAAAGAGATGGTAATGATAACCAGGTACATGTCATTCACTTTATTGTTTTAGATAAAATTAATTATTCGTGTTTGGATACAGAAATAATCTTGATATCATTGTTAAAGTTATCTTATCTGCTAATAAATATTTAAAAGAATGTCAATACGATTCTGGTTTATTGACTGCATTGGTGAAATTCGGTTCAAGGGATTATGGATTTGCCTTGTTTAGGATTCCTATTAATCGTGTTGATAAATTAGTAGACTTGAGTTCGGGGAAACACCTCATTCTGTTATCGTTAATCGATATCGCACAATTATGCTCATAATATTCCTGCCAAACCTCTCTGCTTTGGTAATTCTACTAAAAAAAGACTCTCAGCCATTGTCAATTAAGACGTTATCGTCAGTTGTTGACTTCTTGTCAAAATAATTACGAAAAATAATAATTCGTATTTAAGACTTTGTTCCTTACCAACAAAAACTGTACAAACGTAGGCTTTCCAGCGGTCTTGAAGAAGCATATTCTGAGTGATCTTAAAAATATGCCCAGCTCTGGTATGCTGAACGCAATGAAAGCTGCCCACAGCCATGTTACTCGTTCTTCCAACGAGTGGACTGTTATGAACTGCTGATCTAGCGCTGGCGATACGAAATACAAGAGAAATTAGTTACTTAAAGACTCCAACGATCACCCAAATAAATATTTAAGGAAAGGGTGTAAAACTCACCTAAAGCTCTATTACAATGACTTATTTGTTTGCCCTTTTTCAGTTGTGATGTGATGAAAAGAAGAGTTCCCTTAGATACTACAGCAGATCCAAGCACAACTCCAAATATGAAGATATACGATAGAAATTTAAGGATCTTCACACTGGTGTCTATGCAGGCAGTAGATTCCATAGACCCACTCTCCTTCTTTATGGGAAGCTCCCGAAACAGATTCCATCCTTTCGTCTCTTGAGCTGTTCTTTGTCTGAAGAAATAATTTTCGAGTTACTACTGTTGTTTTTCATTTGAGGCATAATGGGGATTTAAAAAAGACAAACCTTCACCTAACTTTGAAATCAGAAAAATCTGTAAGTCTCTTCGGAATATAACTACGTAGTATACCACAATCAGTATATCTACTACCTATCCAGTCCTATAGTGAGGCTGAAACTGATCCTTTTACAAAGGATCAGTTTCAGCCTATTGATCGATATAACAGCGTGTTGATATAATAGCATTAACGACTGCAAATTGCACTAAAAACCACTCGATTAAATCTAAAACGACTTTACTCATGACGTCAATGTTGGCATGAATGTCATTATGATTGTCATTGTTTCTTCAGTTTACTGAACTTTTTGTTCACTTTACTGAACATGGAAGTATAATTAAGAGAATTGGGTAACCGTGAAGCCTACATTTCACGCTGAGACTCGGGATTGCACTGTCCACTTGAAAACTGCGCTAAGACGCTAAAATACACCTCCAATAAGTTGAACTGTAACAACAAACCCGCGCAGCCTCAGAAGCCTAAAAGTGTTTGTTACAACACACCTTTAAGTGACAGAGACAGCATAGACTTAATGGCGACTTAAAATTAAGTTGATTTTAGCATTCGACCGTTTGTATTCCAAGTGTATCTAAGCTATCATACTACCTAAACTCAACTACGCAATAAAAAGAGTATTTACCCTAAATCGTCGATGTCATCATAAAGAGGAGTATACTCCGACTCATCTTCACTGTCGTCTCCCAAACCCGTGAATCCAGGAGTCTTGGGCTTCGTCGCCATTCGATATTTATCTGGAACAATTATTGTAACTGTTCAAACCTCTATGACAATTACTAAACTTAGCATAGAAGTTCAGATAAGTTGGAAATTGCCCAAATTTTTGTTTACTAAATCAAAAGCCTACAAAAGAGCCGTAGAACTGATGACCGTTGGGGACTTGGATAGACGTGTGTTTCAGTGGAAACCGCAAATCGGCAAATGCAACCAGGTCGCATGAGGCTGAGCTGTGAGGGTAGATCGACGATCTTCGCAGCATGACAAGTTAAGAGTTGAAAATGTTTGTCCCGAAATACCATCACGTATTGGCACCTAGTGTAGCAGCAGTGACAGCTGTTTATTTAATACATGACGTATTTTAACAAAACAAAAAATCTTACCTTAAACGATGATTTTTAGACACACATATTCACTAACACAATTTGTCACCATCAAAGCTTTATCACAACTAATTCTTTCTCATAAACAATAACAGAATATTTGTATTATCACCGGAAACTTACCAAAGTAAATGAGGATATCGTAAATAATATAGAAGTCGTACTGGCCCGTCTAAACATAATCCTCATATCAAACGGCCGTCATTACGATATGGCGGCTGATTAGGTACATTATCGAAAATCGTAGATCAATCGCGCTTTGATTTAAATTATTATCAAATTATACGATCATCCTCTACATTATTAACCAATGACTCCTATCTGAAGTCATCGCTATGTTTTTACACAATAATTTTGAGAGCCTGCTCAAAAACGTACACAGTGGGAAACTGAAATTGGTATATCTTTTCCTACATGGCATAAGTACATGTGTGGATGATCTATCGATACAGATACTGTGCACATCAAGAGCTGATACTTAACATTTACAACAAGTACTCTTTATTGGTGTATTTAAGTTTACAATGGAGCAATTTGCACGGCTTCAGAAATGATAACGAAATAAATGATTAAAATAATATCTATGTACTTTTACTAGGTCCAAAGGAAACGATATCGGACGCATCACAATCAAAAGTTTATTATCTAAATATAAAATAAATATTGTAAATAATAGGTACAAAATATTAAAAATAAAGAGAACCTAAATCTATTCATACATTAGCATTTATACTCTTAAATACAGACGACACAAAATTCTAGAATGACGATTGATCACAACACTACTCTTATTTAATAATCTTAATAAATTGATTAAACTATGTTGCAAAATATTGCAACACTGATCTTTATTTTTGGAAAAATTTGAATGTTTCAAAAGGGTTTCATTGATTGGAATACCTGTCTTTTAGTACACTAGACATGTAAATAAGACTTACGAACCGTGTGTTCTATTGCAAGTTTGGTAAAGAGCAAAGGAATTTTAGGAAGCAGGCTTGCCTCATTCATGCACAGGGTTGGTACGTGTAGAAAAAGTATAGTAAGGCAAGGTACTTTTTTTTTGGTGTGATATTATCTAATAACTTCTCCCGCTCTGGGTGGAGCAGGAGGGCGTGTCAGACTTTTACTGACTAAAACCCACCCGTGTTCCTTCAGTTGCCTGTGTGCCAGGGACCACGGTATCTCTTTCTAAGATATAAACCAAATATTCGTGTTGCGTGTGCTAGAACAAACAAACAATAAAACCTGTTCAAATAAGCAAGTTTTTCCAACATTATAGAAATCAAATCAGCGCTGGAACGTTCTGCAACGCGGTTTATATTAGGATATTACATTTACTGATAATAAATGGCTACACATTTAATACAGAACCAATTTGTTGGCACACAAATGCGATATCACTACAAAACGACAATCTTATTTCTCTATAGTTATCATCAGACTTCAAAATATTGTTACCAGAAATACTATGTAAAAATAAAAGTAATCTGGCTAACTAAACTATATCCAACAAAGGTACCTATCACGCAAGTACTTCAAGAAAGTCATCATGATAAGAAATCATAGGCCTAGTTAATATTAAATAATGTAGAAAAAGTAGAGATCTTTTGTCTGATGCACATCTAATACAGTTATTAAGTTACTTCGAAAAGGTATTACGTGATAAGTTCTAGCTACTTCAATTGCTCTTCTTAGTGTTACTTTGAATAAAATTGAATAAATTAGAAAGTTAATCAGTTCTCGTTATCATTAACAGGTAAAGAGCCGACTTTACTAGTACTGTAATCTGTCTCCTTCACATAGTCCTTAGGTTCGTCATGCTTTGAAAAGTTTCCCATCGCCACTTGTGCTATAGTATCCACGATACTTGACGAACTCATGTAAGGATGGCTGGAGGGGGGCACCGGCGTTGATAAATCTTCCGCCTTTGTTAACTTTAGAGGTTGATTGTAATCCGATAAATAGTCAGGCATTGTTGTCTTTTTAGTTAACTCTAACATTTGATTCAGAAACGACTCCCCACCGACTCGCGAAGGCATACTAAAGTCAGTCGCTTGCGCATCCATACTATCAGATTTGGCCGTTTCAATTTTCGAAGAGGTACATGTTTCATTTAACTTCATACCATCAAGAGAATCCGATTTCCCTTTTCCAATGCTACCAAAATCTGGCGGCAAATAATCTTTGTTGCCTTTTAATAAGTCATGCGGAGATTTCATCAGCATGCTCTGATCTAATCCAGCTTTAGTAGATATTGGACTACTAGTCGAAAGCGGTTTCAATAAGGATTCCTGCATTTTCATTAATGATGGAGATAAGAACATATTATTTGCAGCCAACGTCGATTTGGACATAGGATCTGGTATTCCCAATATGCCTGCACTAGAGTATTTACTAGCTGAGAATAAAGCATTGGCAATGTCTGCAGAACTCATCATGAGGTTGGAGGCGAGACTGGCAGGGATCGTGCCCGTAGCGGTGCTAGTGCTTGTAGCGGTGCTGCTCGGCGTCTTCTCGTAACTTCCAATACTGCTGGTCAAATTCTGTAAAGATGCAGCGTAAGATGGCGGATCGGGAAGTTTGCTACCCGATAAACTAGCCGCTAGACTCGAAGACATGCCTGGAGTGAGTCCAGTCAGCATGCTGTTTGCAGCAGCTAAACTTTCTAAACTAGAAGCACCCATAGGTAGCGGCATGTTGGGAGAACCCAACCCGAGAGCCATGCTCGTTAGCATATCTAAACCTGTAGGATATGCCGACGGCAGAGTGGGGGTGGCTGACTTTGATGACGATTTAGATGACGTTGGTAGCACTGGAATGTTCAATTGAGGTGTTTCGAATTTATGAGGAGAGCCTGATCCAATGCTTGACGATACATTTATAGGAGGCACGCCTGCGGGCCGGCTTACCATCTGTTGCAACGTACTGACTGAAGGGAAATTGGGGACAGATGTCACCTGACTTGGCTTCGACACAGGTATTGGTTGAGGAACTGCTAATAGAGCATCAAGATCCATTTTATCATCTTCTTCAGAAGAGCAGCCTAACTCGTCCCTTATGAAATGCCACAGCAAGCCATCACTTTGTTCTCTCGGAAATTTAGCAGTCAAGGTACACTTCAATTTATCCAAGTATGTAATATCAGGCTTAAAATTGTCTTTAAAATCGACGAACGTGTCATCAGAGAATGAAAAGTAGTACTTGATGCTTTTCCTTATTTGCTCCATGGCGTGTGTTGATAAGTGGCTGTCATGTACCATGTTGTATTGTAGAAGCAGTGGTCGAGGATATTCTGTAGGCCTCTGCTCTGGTGGAGGCATCACCCAGAAGAATGTAAGTGATGATTCCAAAACTGGACTCTCTGGGTTGTAGGGGGCTGAAAATTATAAAAAATCTTATTTGAAAAGATAGGACAAAATGGACAAACCGACCACCACAGCATGGGTCCCTGAAAACGTGAAACGGCATCGCGGAAAACCCAGGCGTAGATGGCGAGACGGACTTGACGCTTACATGAGGGATTGGTCCATATTGGCTCAGGATCGAGTTGAGTGGGAAAAGGAAAGAGAAGCCTTTGCCTTGTAGTGGGACAGTACAGGTTGATGGCTTTTTAGGACATAGTCTTCTATATGTACAGGAAAAGTTTTTATCCAGTGCGCAAACTGTAATCATGGTTACAGTTTGCGCACTGGATAAAAACTTTTCAGCATACCATTCTAGACCCCCCAGCAAAGAAATTTTTCTTCGGTTATACAACAAAAAACAGCTGTTCCATACATTTTGACCGCGTAGGTATTGCACTTTTCTATGAAAGAGCTGTTTTTTTTTTAAACTGAAGAAAAATTTCTGCATGATGTTCACAATGGTAAATCTGCCATTTTTTGCTTTTAATATTTAATTTGTTTATAAAACGATTGTTTTACCAAGACAAAATCATTTCGCTGCGGGAAAACAACTATACAATTTCTCGGTGTATATTTTATAAACTGCGAATTTAATATTCATATTTATTAAGACAGAACAACGTCTGTCGGGTCAGCTAGTGAACAATAAAATCATGTTGTATAATATTTTACTTACAGCAAATGACTCCAATACATGGTATATAAGATATTTCACTGGGTCCACGCATTTTAATTTGATATTCCAGCTGATTATCACAATCCCTAAGACTTGGCATGGCAGGATTTGTTGGATGAGAGTGATACCAGCCCAGAAGTGTAAGTCCCAGTTTCTCTATTTCCATCTGAATCTCTAGCTCCACTAGAACACGCGGTCTATTGTCATTCTTACTGATAAGGCATGGGAATGTGTGAGTTATCATTACATCTGAAATGCACAAGGGATATAATAAGTAAAATCAAGTTTCCATCCAAAATATAGTTAAAATTCCACAAAATAATTTATTGTTATAATGAAATATGAAGGGGAACTGAAGCTCTTTCGGGACCCGCGTTAGCAAAGCTCAATTTTCACTGCCATTTAAATATCAACATTTTAAAACTTTGAAATAAACTCGTAAATAAACAAACTGCCTCTGTTAGCTTTTATTAGCATTTATTTGTTGACATTCTAAAGTGCCTTTTAAGTGACTATTTGAAATAAATGCTTTGACTTTAAGTTTGATTCTAGCAAGCCTAAGTCCAGCAGTGGTATTTTTTAGGCTGAGATCTTGTTAAGGATTAAATTGATATTAAGATTTTTAGCTTATTATAAAATTGGACATACTGTGACTGTTCAAATCCCAAGTGCCAGCTAAATATCCATAAACCTCTTCCTTTTTCAAATGGCAGTGGATATCCAGCACAAGACTAGCATTGGAACTCACTGACACAAGAAACGGCTGGACTTTGCCAGCTGATGAAAATGATACAGCTTCTATCAACATGTTGGCATCACTGAAATAAGAAAATGAGTTCCTTTAATTTTATTATAGAAATTCTTTAAAGGTAATCACGGTGCATTAGAAACAATAAACAAGGAGCCCGTCTGCTGTTTTATCTAAAACATCACACCTGCACTATCTGAAGGGGTAGTCAAAGGTAAGGAACACTAGGAACCCACATTTCTCCAGTAATATTTAACTAGTGGCCAGCCCCGACTTTGCACGGTTATTAAATTGACAAACCAAAAATTTATTTAAATGTTTTATACACATAAACCTTCAGGAATAAATTCTCTAAATAATAGTGAAAACCAGATCAAAATCCATTAAATAGTTTAGAAGAACAGCATGGCCAGATACAAACAGACAGACACAAAACAATTTAATTCATAAATTATGTATAGAAGTCCCGTGTTCTAGCAGGGGTTGGCTGGCAGTCACTACTAAAATGTATAATCACTATAAAATAACCTCATGCTTAGAGTAATGCGTGCAACCAGTAACCCAGTAGGGTAGTTACGCAATTGAGTACTTATTATTCAATTAAATTATTTAAACAATACTCAATGTCTTTGCTCCAAGTTTATTGAGACTAAACACACACTAAAGATATGGAAAAATGTTTTAATACTGACTGCTGCATCATTCTGTTTGGCACTGTGTTGTGTTTCATTACTATCCTTTGTGGGGGTGGTTCTGGAGGGTTTTCTACTTCCATTTCTATCTCCTCTTCTGTAATTTTATTAAAAACATTGTATTACATCTAGAGTGTTCAACCATTTATCAAGTCATCATTATCATATTTATCATCATAATTTTTTTTTTTGGGTGGGAAATCATCAAATAACTTCTCCCGCTCTGGGCGGAGCGGGAGGGCGTGTCAGACTTTTACTGACACGCCCTTCCGCTATCATCTGCCTATCTTTCCAACTATGTTGGGGTTAGCTTCCAGTCTAAACGGATGCATCTAAATATCAGAATTTTACATGGAGTGACTACCTATCTGACCTCTTTGCCTGCATGGAGGACGACGAGACAACGGCTCATGTGGTGTTAAACTGCCCGGTGGTCGCTAATTACAGGGCGAAATACTTCGGTAACCTAGGCACTCTTCGCGAGATTGTCAGCAACACCAAGGCGTTGCTGGCCTTTCTCGAGGTGCTGGGGTGGATCGAATAACTGATTCTCCCACCCGTACGCAAAATACGCGCCTTGACGTGGAGTTGCGGACAACAGCCCGTTTTACCTATTACCACCTATCTGACCTCCACAACCCAGTTTTTTTTGTTTTGGAAATCATCAAATAACTTCTCCCGATCTGGGTGGGGCAGTGTCAGACTTTTACTGAGTAAAACCCATTCGTGTTCCCTCAGTTGCCTGTGTGCCAGGGGCCGCGTTATCTCTTTCGAACAACCCGCACCCCCGGCAGGCATCGGCCCTTGCGGACCCCACCAGTTGGTGCTGACATCTCTTTGAGGCGCGCGTGGAACACAACGCGCCGTCGACCCGGGCTTGTTCCTTACCGGACAGCGAGCTACCCATTACTCGCCGTCCGCAACCCCGCGCCTACGGTGGCCAGGAATCAGCCTGGGATTTCCGACGCCCAGGGCGTCTCCCGCGGCGACTACGGCCGTGAGGGCGCATATACTGCCTCTCCCTCACGTGCGCCGCCTCTCTCTTCGCGAGCATTACAGCTTCGCAGAAGGAGGTGACAGCTAACCATGCACTCTCGTTCCGTACCATGGCCTGGACCAGGGCCGGACGCGAGAGAACGCCGCCGCCGATCGCCTCCACGAGGACCTGGCGGTGCTCCGCCCAAGCCAGGCAGACCTCCACCGTATGCTCCACCGTGTCCTCAGGGCGATCTTCGCAGTGGAAACACCCGGGCGTTTCCTCCCGCCTTATGCGAAACAGGAACCTTGCGAAACAACCGTGTCCGGTGAGGACCTGCGTCAGGCGGAAGGTGAGGACGCCGTGCCGCCTCTTAAACCACTCCTCAAAGAGGGGACTTACCGCCGCTATCGTGGTGTGCCCATCCACACCCCAGTTACTGGGTAATACGATACCCCTTGGCAAGACTGACTTTATAAACTACTTCTTTTTTTAAGCGTTCTGTCATTAAATATCCTTACCATCAGAAACCATATTTTCTCTTTGCAGCTGCTTTTTTCGAAGATATGTAGCTTTAATAGTATCTAGTTTCTTCCCTCTGTATTTGACAGAGGCCCAGCCACACCCTGATCTCTTGTCTGGGTTTATAATGCGCTTGCAGTGTATGGCCCATGCTGATGGGGAGCAGAATATTGTTTCAGTCTCATGAGACTTTATTTTCCCATCTGCTTGCAAATCTCCAACAAACTTTTGTCCCTAGAATAACCAATACAGATTAAGATATAATACATAATTTCAGTGAATAAATCTTTGCTAAAAGCCTCATAAAATGTACAAGAAAATAAGTATGAACAAAACCATTTTAAATTGTTAAAATTTAAAATGTTTCTTTGGCCTAATCTTTTAAGGCTAATCTTCAGAGGTCTAAATCAAACCTTTAAAATACTATTACAATAAACACAGCTATCCTCCTGGACATGCATTAATGCAAGGTCTAAAATATATTTATTCAGAAAGGCAAAAACAAATATGATACTAACTAGATACTCAATTGTCATAGCTGCATTCCCCGGCTCAAGCATTTTTTCTTCTAAAAGCATCTGCAAAGTAACTCCTCTACCTGGTATAGATTTTGTGCCTGATTGTGTTTCCATCTCCTGAAAAATATAGAATGCATCTGGTTCCAGACGTGATAGTAAAGAGGTATGTGTAAATCTGTGGCCCTAGTGTGTTTTTTTAACCATCTTTATCAATCCAGAACCAATCGAAGCCCCTAACACGGTTGATGCCTTAGATCCAGATGGTTAAAAGAAACTCACACTAGGGCCTCAGAATAAAATGTCATGACTTCTGCTTTTCCAAAAGGACTTTGGTAACAGCTCTTACTAAGGTACCTTCCAAAAATAGATAAAATATGTTATTAATTATGTATTTGAACAAACGGCAATAGTTACTTATAGATTTATAAATGAAGCCAAAAGTCATTGCCTATTAATCATATTTAAATTCCATTATATTATTATATATTTTTTATGGGTGCGAAATTACCATGATATTCATTGTATAAAGAAAAAAACTATGTTATTCTTACTTCATCAGTGAACTCCTCCCCACTTGCTATTTCTTCTTTTTCCTCTTCAGGCGGATCTTTTGGCGGTTCGATAGGTTTCTCAATTTTAACTTCTTCATTTGTTATAATAGGTGGTGCTGTTACCGTCGCTGTGACCTCAGCAGACGTGTTATTATTATACATAGGTAATGTTGGGCCGGACATCAACGCTGCGGCCAAATGCGATGTTTGAAGATCCATGATGAATTAAAAAATGAACACTTCTTATTTTATAGTGTGTAGGCTTTACGTACATTAGACCATACGTTTATTTTTGTACTCGGGTTTTTAATCAACCTGTAATTTCCAACTTTAGTTTTACAACAAACAACAATAAAGAATGCGTTTACATGACGTACTGAAAAAGTGTTGCCAAACAGCCAACTGCCAAACCCAATAGCCAAAAATTTATCTACTCTGTTCAGTCTGTAAAAAGAAGCCAATAATGCAATATATTACTATAATCTATGAATAGCTCAAAACGAATATATTTATTCGTAGGAAATGATAATGTACAGACGCCAGCACATCAAGCTACCCCAAACTGTCAAATTCTCCCAATTGAACATGAACCATATACCTATACGATAAAGTTGAAAATCTATCAAAGAAATTTGACAGATCGGGATAGCTTGATGTGCTGGCGTCTGTACAAGGTTGGTAGGCAATAGCCCTACCTGAATAACTTTACCTACTAGGGGTAGGTAAAATTATTCAGGGCTATTAGCTATTGTTTTTCTTTGCCAATAGCTAACTGGCTTTTGTTGTAAAGATATGAAACCCAATTTAAAGATAGCATACATCTTTATGTCTAGTGTTTGTATTGTTTACTAGAGTATAAGAAGTAAAAGTAGTTTAATCAAGTCTAATGTTTTATTGTTAATTGCTATACAATATAAAATAAAACACAACCACAACATTTACATTGGACAATTTACCTGCATAAAAATTATAGACAAGAAAACATGTTTATAAATTTTGTATTAAATTTAAAAAAATTAAAGACACCCAGACGGGCAGCGCATAACCACCCAACGACATAATTGTCGTTTGTCGTTGTCGAAAATCGGTATTAATATACCGATTTTCGCAAGTTGCCGCGAGAAGACAACCAAATGTTACAGCCATGCAGTTGGTTCAACGGCTCCAGTGAGATCACCAGTTGCTTGTGAGTGAACAAACTGTGAGGAGAAACTCCATGAAGCCAACCTTCATGCTCGTAGACCGCTTCGTACACCAGCACTACACCGAGTAAATCGTGGATGAAGATTACAGTGGGCTCGTGAACTCGGGAAGATAACCAGTGGTCTGTAGTGCAGTTTACCGATGAATCCCGATTCGCGAAGAGTACGCGTATAGCGAGTTCCTGGTCGTGAGGGCCGTCTGCACCACCCTCAGGAAGTCAATCCAAACCACGGTGGGACAATTATTGTTTGGGCGGGAATTCGTGTTGGTGGAAGCAGACCTCGTTTGGATCAGAAACGCCACCACTGAAAAATACCGTAACCCGTTGCTAGCACCAATAGTCTACCCCTATCGACTACAAATGGGCTAAGAATTCACGCTCATGCATGACAACGCCCGTCCGCAAACAGCTCGAGTGGTGTGGTGACCAGATGGCTGCAGAACCATGACGTATCGGTCCTACTTGCCTGCCAGTCACCAGACCTACACCCTATAGAGCACGCGTGGGACATGCTCCAAAGAACGGCTTTGAAGAATTTTCCTGTAAACATTGCGACTGAAGAGCAATTTTAAAACTTTAATACAAGAGTAATGGTTGAGCATACAAAAGATAGATCATATTAATAACAATCTTTAAACGGGATACACTTTGCCTATGACGTCACACCGCATGTGCATGCGCATGCGCGCGACCCTCTATTTTTCACTATGAGTTGAAATTCCAATTCGTCTAGCGCAAAAACGTGTTTAGTTCCGCTTGTGGTATAAAATGATCCTTGGTTTAATTAGATCACTGATTCTCATGTCAAGAGTTAACAAAGCACTGCTGGGGCATAGAGAGAACCAACAAAAATATTGGCCAAAATAGGGTTTATAATAAATATGAAGTTGACAATAGCAAAATAATCCATAAATCGTGTCATATCCGTGGTAAATATGCTCAGAAATGAAAAAAAAAACCAATCGAAGAAAGCTTACATCAAAAAGAATCTAATGAGCCTAAAAAATCTAGTACCGAGCAAATACAGTACCTACGGCATTGACTGAAACCGTAAGAAAATCTGTTCCGAATGGCAAAATAGTTTAAGATTACGTCTAATATTGGCTGTAAATCTGCTTAGAGCTGAAAAACATCATAAACGGTGAAAGCTTACTTATAAGGAATCCAATGAGCCTACTAAATCTAGTATCAGGTAAATACAATGACTACAGCAGTATCTGGAACCATAGGAATATTTGTTACAAAACCCTATAAAAAATATTTCGCCTCATATCGACATCTTTTCGTAATTGTAAAAAAAAAGACAATCGAAGAAAGTTTAAGACAGAACCTCGTCAAGACACAATAATATTGTGTCTGGCAAAACTGACTATGGATTATTATGGGAAGGTAAGGTCAGGTTACAGTTGTGATCAAAAGTTTTCACGAAAACAAACAGCGGCGGCGTGGACTCGAACTGCACCTAACATTGTTTTTTCTTACAAATAAAGGTATTAAATAAATAGAAGCTGGCGTAAAACTTATTAAAAAATGTTCTAAAGCTCTCATATATGGAGGCGCCCAGTTAATGCTCGTCAGTGCAAACCGGGAATTTAAAATCTTCAATCAATCTAGAAATAAAAACATGCGGTTGAAAAATGTTATACCAAATATAACTCCATCGTCTGGCAATACCTAAACCTAAAAAAGTTAAAATAGGGTTTGGGTAATTATGTTACCCGTTTTACCCAATTAAATATTTTTTTATTTTTTACTACGTAATCAAACATAATGAACTACTAGGAGGTTTACTTCCCAATGGGTGGGTCCACGGCATTTTAAAATATAAAATATTTTCTTTCCCTAATGGTCCATGAGAATATTTGGTACAGTGTAAGTATTATATAATCTGTGGTACAGTCAACAATAAAAGCTTGGTTTGTTGGATTTGCCTCCGCCCCGAATGGCAGAATAATAATAATTATTATTATTACGGTTATTAAACATGGAGAGGAATCACATCGAAAAAACAAAATTGAGCATAATTATTTTTCTCATACATTTTGTGCGTCAGCTTTTTAAGCGCTTAATGCCTCTGAAGTACCAGGTTGTCATAACTCGGTAGGAGTAGACCTAACACAGTGGTATTACCTAGAAAACGCTTTACGCCGTCGAAGTACAGACGCCAGCACATCAAGCTACTCCAATCTGTCAAATTACTTTGATAGATTTTCAACTTTAATGCAATTACATAAGGTTCATGTTCAGTTGGGAAATTTTGACAGTTTGGGATAGCTTGACCTGCTGGCGTCGGTACCAGGTTATCATACCTCGGAAGGAGCACACCTAACATAAGTGTGTCAGCTAGAAACCTAAAAACAACATCATGGATTCCGTGAAAAAAGAAGAACAATAGAATCGTGGACTAAGGGAACAACCCGAAATAAGGGGAGTAAAAATTCTAATGTAAGTAATGCATACAGCATAAAATAATGATAGAGTAATGAGATTTATACGAGATTATGAGGCAAATTGCAGGTATAATAATTGTGCAAACTTTAGTTAAATTTTGACATTTTGACATTTTCTTTTTATTTTCTGTGGCAACGATACAAAACAGGGGGCCGATTCTACTAACAAATTTGTTAAAAAAACGCAATAGAACCGCAACCGAATCACCACTTTTAAGCGTTTTCGCATTCTACTAAAATGAACAACGGTCCAGCTGCGACACAGCTGGGGTTACGTTTTAGTTACGCCAACGATCGATTGAAACAATGTCAAAACCTATTCTACTAACAAAATCGAACATGAGCGTGACGTTTACTATAGGACAAAGTTAATGATAAAATTATGATCATTATGTCTTTTAATTATAGAAAATACTTTTAGTGCCACATATTCGTGTTAAGTAACATTTTTAGATTCAACTTTTTCCTTTTTGGTATTAATAAAACATATTATTTTGGCATGTTGGTAACGCGGGTTACCCGCTGTGTTCCCGCTACAGTTCAGTTGCAATTCGTTTTAAGTTTAGTTTCCATTTTGCTTATAAAATAGTAGAATGACTTTTTATGTAACTATCGAACGGCGATCGAAATCGAACTGTTGTGGAAACACAGTTTAACGTGTAACGTTGCAAATTAGTAGAATCGGCCCCCTGTACGGCCAAAACTTACGTTATTTGAAGGGCAGTCATACAAAGATTTCAATAAAATATGAATATTTTTCATGATTAATTAGTCCGTAATGATCAGTAACACTATTCCTTGAAAAGGGATTTTTAGCACATTAAAAAATATGAACAATGCCATTGATCCTTTCGGGGACCCTCACAAGCACGTGACGTGCTTTGACGACATGGCCCACGCTTTGAAAACAACGTGTTGTTCAATTGAATAGTATATGACAGGACCGGAGGTATTTCACAAGTAGCGCGCGCCGACAAGCGTATCAAGAATTATTGGTAAGAGAAGTACTTAACTAAACTTATTTCTAAATCCAACAAAATATATACTCGGTCCAGCTAGTGACTCAATGAATTAGATGGAATTAACTTAATCATATTAAATTAATTAATCGGTTGTATTAGGTACATTTATAAGGTTTCTCGGTAAAAATTGGAACAAGCAGGCACAACACTAAGTACTTGATATGGTTTAGAGAGGTGCACTGCCATAGATTATTATATAAATAATTACCAAACACTACAATTCAACGTACTGTACATACTACAATTACGCGAGCGCTTGATTAAGTCTTTTGCAAGAATTTTGTGTTTTTCTATGATTCTCGGTCTTTTGAAAACTTTTCCTTACATTTTATTCTAAAAAGGAAACACTGTTGCTTTACACAGTACATCTCTATTAATGTCAAATCAACCAGACCAGAATTTAGTGTTTATACTCTTTGGTTTTATCTATGACCAGAATCCAGAGAAGGGTGTGTTCAGTGTGCAGCTGCGTAATACAAATGCATTAATTAATTTTATTTGATGTTTATAAGAGATTTCGTAATTCCTCTGAACTTGAAGCGATATTGTTACTCAATCATTCAAAAATGGCTATGGTTAAAACCCCAGTGTTGAAAGTGATATTGTGTGGAGAATATGGTGTTGGAAAAAGTTCTATTTTTCGTCGATTTATCAACAATACATTTGTTCCTAATGCAGATAGAAGGTCAACTTTAGGATTGGATCATTTTGATAAGCCATATCAACTTACAGACAAAACCGTCAAGGTAATTCTGTTACATATGCCAACATCTAAAACAGGATCTATGTTGTGTAAAGACTTTGCTTTATTCAGGTTTGGCTGTTCTAGGTATTAAATGACTTGTAAGGCTAATAAACGTTTTTCTATTTCAGTTACAACTATGGGACACTGGAGGCATGGAACGGATTGCTTCGGTCACCTCAAGCTACTACAAGTTTGCCGAGGCAGCAATCCTTGTGTTTTCACTTGACAATGCATCCTCATTTCATGTTCTCAGCCAGCATCTGTTAGATATTGTAACATATGCAGAGAATGCTCAAATATTTCTATGTGGAAATAAATCTGATTTGGAAGGCTCTTCACCCCAAGTTACTGATGCTGATATCGAAACTTTTTGGTAATTATTTGATTTGATTCACTTGCTTGCTGCTTGCTTTGCTGGTAGGCTGTGTTGCATAGTTTTAAATGATATTTTATTTGTTTCAGTGAGCAGTGTCACAATCTTATCAGTACCACCTATAAAACATCATGTAAAACTGGAAAAGGTATTGAAGAAATGTTTACTGATATTGCAATGCAACTGGTGGAGTCAAACAGATCAAGAATTGAGTTGCAAACTTTAGATCACAACAGTTTCAAGATATCAAATCCTGAACCAGTAGAGGAGCCATCATGTAGTTGTTGATTCAATATATTTATTTGTTGCTTTAATTAACATAATTTTTATATTTTTAAGCATTGTACAGCTATATGCATAATAGAATTTGGAAATATCGTCGTTGATAGTCCAATTCCGCGTAACTAACGTTGTTAAATACCGCGAATGTACACTTCCGCTAATTTTACATGGGGGTCAAAAAACTAAATTTCTACAAAACTAATAGGCCGAATTTTGAACGAACTTGAATATAGGATCGTTTCGTTCTCCTTAATCCAATATATTATTTATAAAGTCAATATTCCCAATAGTTTACTTACGAAATCACTTACGCTGTTTAGTTTCAAACGATTCTGGTTCATAGACAGTACTTACGCGAAATTTTCAATGAAATAAAATAATGCCACAACCTCAATCAATCATTTATTTAATAATTATCAAATGTAGGGCCATCTAGGCACTTAAAAAAATATATTCATATAAAAATATATAATTATTATCAAATTATTATCAAAAACTAAGAATGAACTGATGTCATTATCATTTAGGAACAGATCAAACAGTCCCAAAATTATCACAACTAAAAACATTTAGAACTACAACGCGCAGATCAACAACACAGCCGTCACCAACTCCTCGTCCAGGTCTTATTGATTCGTATATTTGGTACTTTTTAGCGCTGTAATCTTTATAGAACGTGTAGTCTGGTTGGATGACGGTGTATGGAAATGGTCATCTCCTAGCTTCTTTTGTTATGGATACATAATGTGACGGCAAAAAAATCTCGACATTTTTTCATTTCCTCTCGATGACAGAGTGTACTGAGTCCACCTCCATCTGCGTGTGGCCTTTTTCTAAATACTTTTGGGTTATAGTCACGTTCTTCTCGACTGCTAAAAGGAGTGTGTTTGTTATATAATCAGCATAAAAAGATGCATACGTGGCAGCTTTAAGATCACACGCTGTCTCGTCAAACCAATAACAATCAACATGGTCTATTCGGTCTGTTCCAAGGTCCTAAACAGTAAAGTTATGTACTGCTAATTTTGTTTTAAACTACAACGCACTAGCATTCAAAGGAGGGCATAATTTCACCGCCGGCAAGTCAGCAGTAATAGCGTGGATTATTTATAGTTTTGCCTTCTCTTTATCTCTTCTTTTCTTCACGTGTGATAATTTTTGCTTCGATATACTGTTGGTAGGCTTCTTCTTCTACATTATCTGCCATATAGGAGGAACAGAAATCACAAACGTCTTTTTTTGGTTGGTATAGCCCGATATTCTCCTCTTCAAAGACATCGTTAAAGAGCTTTCGTGATGCGTCCGGCACGGAGTTTGATGCTGTACAGTATTCTACGTACATTCTGTAAAGCTCAGAATTAGATGGAATGATAAGTTCTAGATATTGTTTTGAGCTAGATTGACGACAGTAGTGTGAGGGTACTTAGGTAAACTATTCCGTTAACTTTTTAAAGAATGTCTTTTAGTCTCAATGCTAAGCGAAATATTAGAATTTTCGGTATTAAGCTGTCTTTGATTTTTATCTCCTATATAGCCAATAGTGTAGAGAGAAATGTTACATGTTAAAATAATCCAGTAATTACATTTAAAATCAATTTTTACCCGGAGCATCACATAAACACTGAACAAACAAATAGAAATTGGCGCAGATACGCGGCTTTCGTGTCATAACTTGTTCGTCCAAAGATCCGCGGTATTGTTATTTTTGATATACTCATCTTTCTGTTGGACGATTCAAAAAATTGTCATAAGGGTCGACGCCAATCACAATCAGTTACCTACAACCGCGAAATCTCATTTTTGCTTTTTTTGTACATTCGCGGTTTTGGATAATGTTAGTTACGCGGTATTGGACTATCAACGACGATATGCTTTAAAGTATAGATTATTACTGTAAGCGAAAACAAGCACTAGAATAAGTTTATTCATTCATTTATAGCCTGTCTTTGCTAAGTCACTAAGTTTATGTATTTAAGAATCTCTTAAAAGTTTGTTTGTATCTGTTCACTAATCTGAGACCTCTTTGCAAAAAAGATCACTAAATGAATTTAGCTCCAAATGAATTTAAAACATTGTTCTGTTTCTGACAAATGTTTTAAGATGACAAAGACAAAAATATGAGTTTTTAATATATTTAGTGCTAAATGCATTTAGTGATTCCTGGTGCAAGCAGGCCTTAGAATCAAATTTATGTATTTAAAATATTCTAGGAATATAAATGGAAGATACACTGACACCTTATATAATAATTATTGTTGACTTTTAGTGAAATTTGTTAAATAACATTTTTGCATCTATAATAGGTATTTTAAATGTATTTAAAGCAAAATGGCCTAACAGTATTAAATAGTTTAAAGTTGAAACCATTTGGTTGATCATTCCGAGCCAAGTATATAATTTCAGATACTCAATCTCAAAGGATGTATGTATTATTTAGGTATTTTATCATGTGCGTGGTTTGATTGGCTGCTCTAAAAAGTAGTTATATTATTTATGTATGTTGACTAAATTGATCATCTTTGTTCTTTACTCTAATGGTCAGTTTTTATATGCATATGTGGCTTATCAATTTGGTAGTCAATTTTATTAGTGTTATTGCTCCAGGTGTCATTATACTCCTTTTGAGAATGATTGAATGTTTTGTAAGACATTCTGCTGTCTGACAATGAAAAACATTAAGTTTCAATAAATTGTACTTTATTAACATTAAGAAAAAAAAAGTCAAGCAGTTTTCTGTTAATATTACAGTATGTTGATATCAAACATTGATTTGTAATTATCAATTCTATGCTTCTCTTTAATACATTAAATATTGAATATGCATCTGTAAATCAAAATAAGTTGATAAATATACATGGATAATTTTATTGCTGCAGAAAAATTGCAATCTTATTATAATGCCAGTAAATTATTTAAGTGAAATATGATTTAACATCTTTAAGTGAAACTATTTCTTGGACTGAATGTGTAATCATTATGCATTTTGGTGGATTGGGTAATAATATATCTGGCTATTTAAGACCTTCAAAATAGAAGCGAGTTTGGAGGCAATTATTAAAGTTGAACAATTATTACGATAAATTTCAATATTTAAAAATAAATGATAATGCAATACTATTTTTTATTACTCTTAATTGAGGTCAAAGAACAATCAAAACATTTTTTTCTGATATAATCATCATCTGATATTTCTTTGAATAAGCATTTGATACGACGGGCTACAATTACATTGATATATTCCTACAAAAACATTCCTTGAATTCTATTCAGTATTTCTTATCAAGCATTTACAAAATTACACTTCAAAGGTCAACCATTCATAAATAAACCAACATTTCATAATAATCACCAGATCTTTTCCTTTTTAAATATCCTGTCACAATATATCACCTAAATCTTATCTTGGAATAACTTCACTGAACAAATACAAGCCATTTTAATGTTGCGACCATTGAATCGTTTTGATGTCAACCCCCTCTTGGACCATCTCCCAAAGTGGGCTCATTTCCCTCAGGCGCTCTACGTGTTTGATTGTCTTTTCAGCTGTGTAATCTACTTCTTCAATTGTTGTGAATCTCCCAAATCCAAATCTATAATAAAACATATGGACATTCAATAGGAGTCATCATTTTCGGAGTAGAACATAGTCAATAAAAAAACATATTCACTGTCAAGATTTAACAGAGCTGGAAAAAATCAGGGCTTTTTAACAATAAGTTGTAGTTGTAGATGCTGTGCTGATGCTGATTTAAAGTGAATGTCTGGACCATGGGACCAAGTTAAGATTTTGAATGTTGAATAGCTTGTAGTTGGTTGTAATTAGTATCTAGGTACTGTGGTTGGTTGTAATCAAATAATTTGTACCAAAATAGTTTTTACTTTATATATATAACAAAAAATCCTGCCAACCTGATGTCTGGACAGCGGGTCAATTGACCAAATTCCAACAGTTGTAAAAAGGATTTGAATAGCTTATGAATTAGCCCTTAAGAGCCCGTGCATAAAATTTATTCGCTAGAGTTTAGGCAAATTCATTTTGAACTATGTTTGTGTGCACCGTTCACGCACACACGCCTAAAGTTCGAGCGTAGTGATCGCTTAAACAGTTTTGATCTTTTAGTTATGAATATATTTTTTAGTGTGGAGTTCATAAGCAAAATGTTTCCTTTGCATCTTATTCCTGTTTTTTTTTTAGACTTTAAGGAATTGTAAAGCACTGTTTTTTTTTGGTACAATAAACATTATCTTATCTTTTTAAGTTATATAGGTATGGTTGAGAAATAAAAGTCTAGAATGTTTGTGTATATTCGTTTAGTACCTATATCTATCACAATAAACAAAAATGGTACAATTTCGTGTCAGAAGCATGTAGATACATTTAGACATTCACTAACATTGAGGGAAGCGTTTTACATAAATAGGATTTGTTTGCATTTTTAGGAATTTAATGTTGACTTCATCGATGCCAATAATGGCTAAGATGAACTTAGAAAGTATAAACAAATTGAAAAAGTCTATTGAGACTATGCCCCATATTTGAAACTGTATTTAAAATAAAATAAGAGAATTGGAATTGGATTGGGATAAAAGCTTTACTCATGGAACTGTTGTTGTACAGAACCGATTCCTCCGGCAAGCCACAGGCGCCCCTTGGTTCGTTCGGAACGTGATCCTCCATCTCAATCTGAAAATCCCCACGGTCAGTCAGTTCTTGAAACGTAACTCGATAAAGCCGAAATTCACCGCAATCCCTTGATTGTGAAGGCCACCACTTATGTCCCCAGTAGGATTAGCTCTGTCCGACGATTACCATCCTTCAGGAAAGCAATAGGGCCACCAGTACAGTTCACACACACCGCACAAAATCGTCCTTCCGACCTCGCCGCCGAGGTCCTCGCGCCCCGCGAAGACCCCTAGTATCGGCGCCTAACGTCGAGACCCCCGACTGACCCTTGCTCGTTGAAGCGCCAGCCCGCGCCACAGCTGAGCCAATAGCTTTAAATTTCCCGACTAATAATAATAATGCCAATATTTTGATCCAGCCTGTCCCCAATGATAGCTGTCCCCCTATCAGTGACGCCCTGAGCCGAGGTCCGTACCCCACAGGGGGTGCCCCCAGCGTGCAGTCGCTTAGTTTGTAAATTTTAGTTTGTAAGCCCTGGCTGGAGGCGTTAAGATTAACTTCTTAATGGCAGCCCCAGGAAAGCCCGGTTGAGCAGTCACGGCCTCTCAAGGCCAACTGCGAGATGCCCAACAAAAAAAAAAAAACTGTTGTTGTTGTTGTCTAACTTTGAATCTTCCTCACTCTGAAAGTATTAACAGTTAAAATTATATACATGCAGTAGGAATATTATAAATATATAATTTATTTAGATAAGACAACGGCGGCATGTTTATCGATTTCCTAAAATTAACAACAATGAAAATGTGAATGTATTCGTAAATACTTCTTTATGCACTTTTAACGCTGATCAAAAGTATAAACTTACACGTTCTTCAAACGAAACGGTTTGGTTGGAATTACGTTCTGCAAGAATTTTCCTGATACGTACCAATCCCACGTTTCGTCCTTTTTTTTGGTGATGCACTGGTAGTGTGTTCCTTTTTTTCGACCTATTTTATCTACAAAAAAATATTAACATCAGTAACTTATAGACGCTATTGGGCTCAATCACAAAAAAAATAAATCGATTGATTTGTCCTAACTAGAAATTTGGTAACGGGGCCGGGGGAGTCCCGTCGTCAGGAACCAAGTTCCTTACGCTTTTTGATCAACTCCGAATGTAACGTCATTTACTCTATCTTTGAAACTCTCGAAACTTCATTTTGACCTCACTATTGGCTTCAGCACCCACGGAAACCTTAAAAATGATCTCTCTGTCTTTCTTTTTCTATTACATATCTAAAAGATACTCCTACCAAGCTGCTTTAAAGAACTTCCTTCCAAAAATCTATGAAACATACAATCTAAATATATATAACTAGCGAACCCGTTAGGCAGACGTTGTCCTGCGACACTTCACCCAGGTCCAACAAAAAGCTAAGACGCACACCGGTATAACATTAACATTTTGCAAATAAGCAAAAATAAACAAGCGAAGTACTTAAAATAAAATTAATACTTACTGGATCAAAATGTGGTAGTCGGCATACAATTTATGGAATATGTTAACGTAGATCACGTGAGCTCCTGCGATGCAAAGCGATACGTCCTCGCGCTGGGAAGGCCCAGTCGCTACTGACGGGATCGGTTTTGCGCGGTCGATAATATAGTTAACTTTGACATTAATTTACGAAATGAAGTTGTTGTTTATTATTAAAATAAAATTTATGTTATATTAAATGGTTAACTTAAGATTAAAACGTAATTTTTAAAATTTCATAAAAGTGATTTTAGGTAATAGAAAAAAATACTTATTTGTGTAGCAGTTTCCTATAAATTACGTTTTTTCAATATTTATTTTCTGCTATATTTCGTAGGAAAGTCAAAAAAGTAGTTCTGCTATCTGCAAGAAGACCATTCAATGATGTTATTTATATTTTTTTTATGTGCAGGATCTGTTTTAGTTTTGTGTAACTAGAAGCCAAACATCGCTCGCTTGTTACTTTTCGGAAAAGGGGCTGTGGATATTGGTGATTTTCCAATATTGTATAAGTTAATTGAAAAATCCGTTTCCGCCACATGCAAGAATTAGAACTCAACTCTTATAGTAACAAAAAAAAATGCCTAAATTCCATTTCCCTAGCACACAACAAGTGATCAAAATTGACCAAAATGAGTTAATTTCGTGCACGGAGCCTTAATTGCACCTCTATTTTCATGAACATCGCGCGACACGCCGCGCGGGTTCGCCCTACTCAAGTAAATGCCAATATATCTAAATTGGTTGAAATTAATCCATAATAAAGTAATGTATGCTTAGGTACCAATTAGCACTAAAAAATCTTAAGCTATTTGAATTCTTATTACAGCTGTTGGCGGCCCACTTTGAAAATGCTAGTAAAAAGTATTTAGGCACTAGTTATTATTTGATTAAGGGTAACAATTAGGTAATAATGACATGCTATTCAACATTAATCTTGCCTTGGTCCCGTCGTTAAGATTTTCATAATTTAAAGGTATGAAGTTCAAGTAGGGATTAACTGCATGTATATATTTTTACCTGATAGAACTGTGTGCCAAATCTTCATCTGTTCCAATAGCTCTCAACACATAAGATGGTTCTAATGATGCTGAAGTACAAGCAGACCCACTTGATAATGCAATGTCTTTTAGAGCCATCAATAAAGATTCCCCTGAAAAATAAACAAAAAAAATTGTTATATTTTTATTTTATATTACCTTATCAACAGGGCATTGTTGTAAACATCATTGATATCAGAACTTATATTTATTACTGTGTAAGTGTCATAACAACATAGAATAAAATAAAAAAATCTTATCTGTAATACCTTCAACATACGCGAAAGACAAATTAATACACCCAGAATATGTTCGTTCTGCATCTCCATTTCTTATGACATGAGTTAATTTTGAATATATTTTGTCTAAGAACCTCTGTGACAACTTTTCCGTCCATGCATGGTCATAAGCCATCTCACGTTGTGCTATTTCACATGCTGCACCTAGACACAATAAATAAACATTAATGAGTGGTGCACATAAGATTTTCACAGCATATAAAAGTAGATTACGAGTATTACCTAGTCCTACAACCAGTGGGGTGGGAACTGTGCCGCTGCGCATGCCTCTCTCCTGTCCACCTCCACTTTGGATGGGCTCAACTCGCACTCTAGGTCTGCGCCTTATGTA
Organism: Antitype chi; assembly: GCA_947359405.1. Classification (NCBI taxonomy): domain Eukaryota; kingdom Metazoa; phylum Arthropoda; class Insecta; order Lepidoptera; family Noctuidae; genus Antitype; species Antitype chi. The sequence goes on from OX375813.1 coordinate 9,604,322, forward strand.
CAAGGCACCCACACCCTTTGGCCCATATACCTTGTGCCCAGAAATTGACATCAAGTCAATATTCATTTCATTGACATTTAAGGGTACTTTGCCCAGTGCTTGGGCTGCATCAGTGTGGAAGTATACTTTCTTGCTCTTGCACATTGCACCTATTTCAGCAACGGGTTGCATAACACCTGTAACCATTTTTTGCATTTTGAGGGCATCAAATACTGTTCAATAAAATTTTACTATACATACATTGATAAATTTGATTGAGACTGGATTTACACAAATGGGCATGTATGTATGAAGAGGTTGCTATCAGGCAAGTGTAAAGAGTATTTATCTACCCAAGTATATTTTGAATTTTCTGAATATTTAAAGTTGAGTTTATGCCAAGAGCAATTCTAATTTCAGAGTAAAATATTAGGATCTTGCCAACTACAGTAAAAGTAAAATGGTATATTACCTATTTCATTGTTTACAGTCATAATGGATACTAAGCTAGTTTCTGGTGTTAGTGCCTTTTCCAATTCTTTCATATCTATGATACCATTTTCTTTTACAGGCAAGTAAGTGATCTTGAATCCTTCTCCTTCCAGTGCCCTGCAAGAGTCCAACACACATTTGTGTTCCTGCAAAGTATACAAGCCAGTTAGATCACTATAATTGCCTGTTTCAATGAGTATTCCATTAAAGTTACTGATGTTAATTTACGATTTAAGGTCACTTACAATTTGAGTAGTAACAACATGTTTCTTCCTTGGTGCATAAAACCGTGCCACTCCCTTTACGGATATGTTATTTGACTCTGTTGCTCCAGATGTGAATATTATTTCTTTAGGATCAGCTCCTATCAAATTTGCTACTTGTTCTCTGGCCTTTTCAACTGCTGCCTCACTCTCCCATCCATATGCATGAGTACGGGAGTGTGGGTTACCATGGTAACTTACAAAATATGGTAACATAGCATCCAGTACTCTTGGATCCTAGAACATAATAAAGTAATGTAAAAAATGGGTATAAAACAATATTCTTTTAAGAAGTTAGGTAAAATAACTTACAACAGGTGTTGTGGCTTGGGCATCAAAATATAATGGTCGGCCAAAGTCTTCATGTTTTACAGAGAATTTACCAGAAGCAGCTGAAAAAACAAAAAAATCATTTGAGGTTACAATACTGAATTATGAAGCCTTGAAGTTTATTAGCAAGTTTAAACATATCGTATACAGAATGTTTTTTTTATGGTCTTTCTACGTAATTCGTATAATAATTACGACATAAGTGAAAGGAAATGTAATTCTGTGTTATGTTGTACTATATAAAATAAATTAGTACTAAGTTGTACAAAATGTTAATAGAAAAATCAATTTAGGGTCACTGAAATTAAATTTATGGGAAATCTAACACCGGAAAACTTGTTGTTTTGTTTACGTACCAGAATCTGAAAATAATCTTTGTCCATGCAAGAATATCAAAATACTGGTGCTTTGACTTTGGTTAGTCTTTTTCAACAAAGTTTTCGTAAGCGCAGGTATAAAATTTTTTGATACACGAATCATTTTGCAATATTTGTGATCGATTTTATAATTTTTCTGCCACTGACTCACTGCACAGATGACTGATGTCAACAAACTGTCATCTGATAGGAATGAAAGCAAGCAACTGGCAACAGATAAAGACAAAACACGTGCATTGCTTTCATGTCAAATGATGGCCTAGGCCATCATATAATGTACTCTGTGGCCATCATTATCATTAGACATGAAAGCAATGCACGTGCCATCCAGGGACTTGAAAACGAAATGAATTTTGTTCCGTTACCATTTATGTTATCATATAACGTTCCAAAATTTGTAACGATACTAAAACCGAAAAATATCAATAACGTTACAAAAAAAAAAACGTTATAGAATATCATTTTCGTGGAACAATATTAAAAGTAACGTTATAGGTATCAGTAACATTATGCTTATCCGCTTGTAATAACGTTACAGGTGAAACGTTACAGGTTCAATAATAACGTTATTCTTAAGAACTTTACTAATTGAAATCAGTTATGACTTAAGTAATGTAAATAAACACGGCTAAATCCTACGTTGCCATACTGCGCTCGGAAAATCGTAGTAGCGTTTGCGTCGCCGCCGCCGGCTCGCTGCGCCCCGCACCGCACGCAGCCCAAGTTCATGAAGCCGGCAACGTCTCATATCGAAATGAATAACGTTATTATATCGTTATACTAATAACGATATATTGATAGTATTGTTATTGAACAGTATACGATTTCGTTCCGTTTGTCAGTATCGTTATATCCAAGGAATTAATTTTGTTACGATCCTGGTGGAACGGTAATAAAATATCGGTATTGGAACTACGCGTAACGTTATTTTGTGTAACGTTTCAAGTCCCTGGTGCCATGAAGGACGATTGTTAGTATCAAGTGCTATGCTGATCGGTTGCTATTACTAGCTCTAAGCTTTTTGTGCAGTCGGTTTTGGTCAAACTCAAACTACGCACGGAATGAAATACGCTCACGCTGATTGTATCATCTACTTTGTATGGAGGGGGTTAAAACGGGCTCGAACATCGGTTCGAGCTCGGGTCTATTCCTATATACAATTGACATACGCAGACACATAGACTACTATGCAGACATGTTCCATACGTAGTATCTCTATGTAGTCTGTGCATGTTCCCCATCCCGCGCTGGATTCACCTCAATTTGAAAGTCAGAAAAAATTTGGTAGCGGCTAGTTGCCTTTCAACCTCTTCTCAACTGACCGGTGCGGTGACTACGTATGTACACACGGCTACACATCAAGCTATAGATTTCCAGTATAAGCTGATCTCGCATTGTATAGGATTTTCGCACAGTGTGAGATCAGCGTAAACTGCAAATGTATAGTTTGATGTGTAGCCGTGTGTACCACTTTCGTGCTCTGTGACTTTAATTAACTTTCTGCCGCCCAAGACAAAAAATATGTGTTACTAATTCTGCCAATACAACCTTTTACTAACTATGTAGGGGTTGGCTTCCAATGTAACCGGTTGCAGCTGAATACCAGTATTTGACACGGAGCGACTGCCTATCTGACTGGTTGTCCGACTTTCGGGCTTCTGCCGACCCGTGACGATTGTCAAAGATCCACGAATGACTACCGGGACCAACGGCTTAACGTGAAACGTGTCACCCATCCACGGAGATTTGAGATTTAAGATTTGTCCTAAACAAACTAACATACATACATAAGTACCAACATTGCAAGTTAAATAATAGCTTGTAATAAGATGGCTGCTTGCCTCTTATTAAAAAGCTATTCAGTGTTAGTCAGTGTTAGTTCCGATTTTATCAATCCGCCGATACTTGGTTCAGCGATTACGTCTGAAAAGCTTCAACCTTTGTATTTTGCTACGATGTACACACGCAGTGACTTTAGTCTCCGGCGACTCCCTAGAGGCACATAGTGGCGCACATTATTATGTCTATGATAGACCAGAGAAAAAAAAAACACCGAAAAAGTGTGTAGGAGTCGTGGAGTGTAGGACGTAGTCCTCCCTGGAGTATATAAGTTCTGTGACGTGAGAAACTTCTCTGTCTACGGTGGTGTATCCGCTAAATTATAGTTCTCTTTGGGTGGTGTAGGACTACGAACAATAAAAGTTAATAGATAAAAACTCATCCCCATTAAGGGATAAGTTTTTACGCATGCGCCGAGTATTGATTTTAGCGGTTGCTAAGTTAGGTAAGTTTGCTTTTTTAGTTTTTCTCGAATAAATGATAAAAACAAAATTTCTACAAATGATTTTTATAAAATTTATTATTACGACCAATTAACGATTTAATAACTTTTCTTTTACTTTGTCTGTGAGACCTTGCTTCTTGGCAAATTTCTTGATTCTAGGTCAAAGGAAAGTACCCTACAGGTCTTAGTTTATTTGCGAGTGTCAATACAGGGTCAAATTAAATTAGCTGTCAATACTTTACCTACATATTGGGGTACCTACCCATAATTGAAAACGAATGAAACAAAAAACATCTTTTGACGGGCGTAGGTCATTGGTTAGTTAAAAAAAGGGTAGATAAGTATTTGATATACTTGAAATTCATGCTAATACTGATGATTTCCCAACCAAAAAAAAAATGCTAATTTGACACCTATTTTGTCAAAGAAATTTGACTCATAGGCTACGTTCCGAGTTGCGATAATATCGATTTGAGCGCGCTCACGCCCGTACCGAATTAGCGTGAGCGCGTTAACGATGTCGTGTGAATCGTCATAGATGACGTCATGACACGCGCCATCTTGTGATAATGCCGACCATGCGTTATAATAATATCACTGTGAACGCTGTCAAAGATGACAGTTGTCCTGTTTTGTTCTAAGGCCACATTCCGAATAAGAAAAATAGCGAAAATCAATTCAACAACAACAAAGTATTTTAATTATAAATGTCAACTTTCAATGTCATTAATGTCAACCCGATGTTTAAAAAAAAATTACTATCGCTTTCCGAATTAGAAAAATAGCGCTGTGAGCGCTCACATCAATAATTTGCGTTCCGATATAGATATCACGATTATGGCAGCAAAGAACTGTCATTTTTGTCAACAATACGGAACGCTCGTGAACGCGCTAACAGTGCTCACTTAATGTTAAAACCTATTTAAACCATATAAAACTTGTATACATCACAATTTCGTCTTATTTGGTTAGGTGGCGACTCTAGCCAGACGCACTATATCCAAGTTAGCTAAAGTTAGGAAACGATTCAAAAAACAAAACAGCACAACTGTCATTTTTGACAGCGCTCACAGTGATATTAATATTACGCATGGTCGGCGTTATCGCAAGATGGCGCATGTCATGACGTCATCTATGACGATTCACGGGATATCGTTATCGCGCTCACGCCAATTCGGAACGGGTGTTAGCACGCTCAAATCGATATTATCGTATATCGGAACGTAGCCTAACATTTATTTTGTGACGTTTTACAATTACTAACCAAAATGGTTTTGTCCTTTTTTAGCATGGGGATGGATCCACGGATGCTACTGCTACAAACGCTTATCAATAGTTGTGTAACAGTTTACGATCATTACTTTCTCATACTTGACATTGGCAAAATCATCGAACGTTACCATGGAGTCCCTCCGCGCGGAAGAAGTGAAACCGACTTACTCTGTTGTCTGTTGTGTCAGTTGCGTTAAACGTTTACCGCAACCTTGTTGGAAGTCGCGTAAGAAGTTTCATTTCAAAAATAGAATAGAGTGGCATCATAATTATCTTTAGCTAACTTAATTTATTTGAAATAGAGCTTCTATCAGGTCTATCTAAGAATAAGAAATGTATATGTTTTAACGTTGAGTAAACTCTGGTATCGTGTTCACGAGCGTTCCGTATTGTTGAAATGTTGACAAAAATGACGGTTCTTAGCTGTCACATCGGAATGTAAATTATTGATGTGAGCGCTCACAGCGCTATTTTTCTAATTCGGAAAGCGATAGTAATTTTTTTTTAAACATCGGGTTGACATTAATGACATTGAAAGTTGACATTTATAAATAAAATACTTTGTTGTTGTTGAATTGATTAAAAAATAAAAGTATTTTGGATCGTTATAAAAATGGTTTACCTACACTTTCCATCTAATTTAACTGAAGAAGAGTTAATGTTACAAGCAAAATACCAGAAGTTGAAAAAGAAGAAGAAGGCTTTACAAGCATTGAAGGCTCCCAAACAAGAACCTGAAAAGCCGATATTACCAAAACGGCCAACGGAAGCACGCGATGCTCGTGAAATTGCTCGCAAGTTGATAAAGAGTGGTGCTATCCAAGCAATAAAAAGTCCTCCGCCTCAGCCTCAAAATGCTACATTTAAGCGACCAAGAGCAGGTATCATGTTATTACTTCTGGATACACAGTGTGTTAAATTACTTACTTGAAGACAGGTTTTATGTAAGATCTTATTTTCATCCCCGTTGTCTGCTGTTCTGCTGAAAAATAAGATGAAAATATAATTATTACAATTCGATTTTGATACATCATTCATTGTCAATCATATTTATTTCAGGTAGGGAGCGGAAACTCAGTGGGTCTGCGAGCGCTGCAGGCGGTGTGGCCTCTTATCAACCATTTAGCGCCTCTCAAGAGCCCCCGCTTCCTGATGAAAAGCAGAGTCCTCGAGTCAAATATCTTTATGACTCATTTGTCACAGCAAGGGAGAAGTAAGTATTATGTTCACTTGAACCAGTTTGACCAGTTTGCTCATTAAACATCGGGTTTACATAAAGGATTTGAAAGAATTCACTGATGAAGAAATTACCAGTAAATATGCCTAAATGCATCAAAATAGTTGCTTTTTGTGAGGGATTTAATAACTCTTAAGTGACTATGTAAAGAGGACATAGATCACTCACTCTTGTATGTCAATTATTACAAACTGATTGCCATAGTTGGCCACCCTTAATCAAACTGTGATCATCACCAATCCATTACTCAAAAAGTGAACTTCTTTAAAGCATTACATTTCAGAAAATCTAACCGACACTTAACTTACCACTGAACTTGTGCATAGAAATTGCATTTTATATGTTGTCGCTTAACTGATTTACTTATAAAAATGTTTGTATGTGCAATGGCAGTTTAGGCAGGACATGAAAAATTAATAAAAAATGGGTGTATCATTTCATTAGTGTAATAATTATTTAGAGATTGTCAGCACACTTAATTTTTGCTGCGTGGCATGGTATACTTTTGGCAAATAGAAGATACTTAATTAACAATTAATGGACTTATGGAAACTTAACGGAAGTTAAGGAGTCTGTTAATAATATTGAAGGTTAAGTTAAAGATAATCTGTTACACAAAATGTGAAATGTGTTAATTTAATGGTCTTGTGCCTAGCTTTGCTGATCACAAATGTGCTTTCTAAGCACCAGTAGCATTCACCATCTAGACTATTTACTTCAGAGGTTTAGAAAGAGGCCCAGGTTCAGCAATTACTAAATCATAATAGCATTATACATAAATGTAGATCTGATATATCATTTTTATTACAGTCCAAGGGATGAGAAATCTCCTCGTACCCCTCTCCCAGCTGGTGCAGAAACCCCTGTTCCAGCAGCAACTGGTGGAAGCAGGAGTTCAGTACTGCTTGTAGCTGGTGCCCGCATCTCAGAGGAAACCATCAGAAGACGGTTGGCCACATATGAACCTTTCTCATTCACACAAGAGCCTGAAGATGATAAGTAAGAGATCATTCTAAGTAGAAACGGTTGTATTATCTGGTAACCTACTAGCTTTTTTAAGGTGTGATTGATCTAATTAAATTGAAACTGCATACTTTTATCACAGTCATGAATGCTTCAACCAATTATGTAAATTTGAAGTCATTTTAATTCTAATACTTTGTATTGGCTGTGCCCTTACAAAAAAAACTTTGTATGCTAAATGAAACAAACTTGCACAGTTCAAGTAAGTTATCAATAAGCAGTAAAGGTAGTGTAGCATTAATCCACTTATTATGCTTTTCTTATTATGCGTATCTGTGCTCATTGTGGTTGTTAGCACAGAACTGATTCACTCTGTTTCTAGTGTAGTGTATATGTTACCGGTAATCTGTATAATTCAGGTATTCTATACAATACCTGAATAGGGACCAGGTATTCTACAATACCTGAGGCATCCAGGCAATGTATCAAATATTATGAATATTATTTTCCGTTACATACTTTGCCTAGATAATATATACATTTCCCCGGGATTGTATAGAATACCTGCTGCTTCACCGGCAAAGTGTAAAGAAAATAGATTTGGTCTATGTTTATCATGTTATGTAAGTCCATGGGAAACCCTAACATCTATACACCGTAAGGACTATCTTGCTTGCAACACACGGCCGCTATAGTAATACTCGCTAACAGATGTGTTCATCGTGTGCACGTGATTTTTAACCGACGAAAATAGAGGGGGAGGTTCTCAATTCGATACGTATATTTTGTTTTCAAATTGGTCAGATGTAAGTTTCCTCTATACTTACCTATAAAATGACGGAAAAATAAAACGGCTCATGTTTGCTCAAAATTAACTTTATTAAAATTAACCATTACTCATTAAAAATAATCTTTATAAAAATGTTAGGTAATATAATACTTTTTTTTGCAGTAGTATAAGAATGATTACACTCAAAAATATTTATTTATTCTTAGGAACTAACTTTTAAGGCACTTTTTACTGCTAATCTTTATTTTATACTAGCCGACCCGCATACTTCGTACCGGCGATAAAAGATTTCTGAACTTTTTGTGAGATTAACAAACCAAATCGATCCAGCCTTTCTCGAGTTTTAGCGAGACTGACGAACAGCAATTCATTTTTAATCAATCAATTATTCTTTAAAATAATCTTAAAAAATAGGAACTTGTCTAATTTGCTTATAAATAATCAGGTAATAAGTATTGAAAACTTAGAAAACAAAACAATTCTGTAAAAATAAGAAGTAGTTCTACTGCCTACTCAAAATTGAATACTTAATAAAAAAATAATAATAATTATACTTACATGAGGAACTATTGTGACATCTTGAAGTGCATAAAATTTTACTTTTAACACATGAACACTTAGTATCGCAATGTTTTTTGCAAGTACATTTTAGAAATCTCTGACCTGTTCCCGTAGATTGCAGATTCGCAACTTTTCGTAGTGTCGTTTCTTGACTTGGGACATCTTCTTTTTTAAGTAATGCTTGATGACAAACTGTGAACTGCTGCCTTGATTACAATGTCTTTAAAACACTTTGTTTTGTTCCGAGTTGATAAAGTTCGTCATCTGTTTTTTGTAAGACTCCAGCTAGTATATTGCGAGCATCACCGCGACCTCTGTCAACTTCCGGGATACGAATTCTTAAAGTGGTACCCAATGGCACAGGCGGAAACTTTTTTCAGAAGTTTTGAGTATTTTCTGAGCTTGTTCTGTTAATTGCTCACGTTCTGCTACGAAATTCATGTCGTCTAACGGTTGACCTCAGAAGGAAGATGTTCAATATTCGCAGGCTCATCAAGAATCTCGAAATTTTGAATAGTCGTGTGTTCATCATTCGCAATTTGAACTTTTGAAGCTTCATTACGGATCTCAGAACTTTCGATGGCGGGGCTTTGTTGATGTTTAGCCTCTAGAGGTTCATTTTGTGTCCGAACTAGATCTATTGTTATGAATTCTGAAGCAATGTGAATAGTTGGTGAAGACTTAATCATATTTTCAAGATCCTCTTCACTTTCCAGGTTATAAGTAACATTGAGAGGCAAAGATATGCCAACTTTTATTTTAGATCCGAAAAGAGCTTCGTAAGGTGTTCTTTTGATACCCAGTAAATTGTATGCTACTTCCTCCGCGCGTTTTGATTTCAGTGCTCTTAATATCACAAAATTCGTTAGATGATCCTGATAGACCATTACAAATTTATATTCCTGGTTTGGATGAGATTGATAGTCAATCAAATCTACTTGACAGCGAGAATTAAATTCGGATGAAAGTATGGCCTTGACGAAAATTCCTTTTATTATTCCTTTTTGATTTTGCGGGCACGGTTCGCAAAGTTGCAGATATAGTTCAATATCATGGCGAGTTATATTTTTGTATCGTGCAGAAAGTTCCTTCAGCATTTGGTCTCGTCCTCCATAGCCGATACTCTGATGTGCATCGTGAAGTACTTGAAATAACTAATTATCAGCAACGTAGTATATAATATTGTTATCAGGAGTATTCACAAGAAATATAAATTTGTGTTTTTACCAACCGGTATAAGAATCAAAATTCTTCAATAACCAGTAATCCCGGGGAGACTTCGGCTGTTTTTGCAATTTTTATTACTTCTAACAATTGTTCATACCGTCGATCGACAATAAACGTGCGATTTTTAGTATTTGCTGCTTCTTTTAATTCGCAATTGTGAACAAAATCTTTCTCTCATCCAAGATACTCGTTGATCGGCCGCCATTTATAAATTCAATCACGAAACAGAACAAAAGAAAAGAAAAATAGTACGTAGTTAGTTACGCAATGAGCTGATTGCACGCTACGCACGTCCTCCCGTCCCGCCTGCGTCGCGTGGAGTTTACTGCCTGCTCGCACGTCTTCCCCTTCCCCGCTTTCGTCTTTTTCAAACATTGCCGGCTGCGCATTCGCTACTGTATCTAGAATGCCTAGGCAAAGTATAAAATAAATAATATTTTATACATTACCTAAACGTTTTAGATATTCTATACATTGCCTAGGTATTGTATAGATTACCGGATTATACAGATTGCCGGTAACATATTAACTGTATTACGGTGGAACAGTGTTCTTCGTTCTATAGTAAATTTACAGTAGCAGACTTGACTCAAAATAAGTATTTTAATAGCGAATTTTATACAGTTATTATTATTAATAACAAAGTTAAGCATAGCAGAAGTTAAATTAGTGTGTTATATTGACATAGACATCTACCTACAAGTTAACAAAAATCAAATTCACTATTTTGTATTTCCCTACACTAATTTAACTTCTGGGTTCATGTTAGGTGCTGGACCCATTGAATGTAACATCCACTTATCACATGAGTGTAATAAAATATTTGAGTTTGAGTTGTATGTTTAGTATTACTCTGTTCATAAAAACACTATGAAGGAAGAGATAGTGAATATATTTTCATCACACAACTTTTTATTTTTTCCAGAGCCTTTCTGTCTTTTGACACGCCAGAGATAGCTGCTCAAGCCCTGACATCACTAGATGGCCTGGAGGACGGGTGGCGTATCTCCGTCGCTCGCGGCAGGCCTCCGACGCAGGCGCCGGGTTGGACGCCCTCCCCCTCACCGCGCAACGCACCGGCGCCTAAAGACGCCAAGCGGACTCTACTGACTTACGACGATATATTTGATTAAATTATGGTTACATGAACGGATTTTGAATAAATAGTATAATATGTAAGTCTTCTAGAAAAAGCTTTCCTGCGTTTCCTTTACAGCAGAATTCTCGGTTACTATCCCTGCCTCTATCCTACCAAGTTCCTCTTAGGATGTCTGGGATATCATATGCTGAAGACCAGAAAGGCATGTGGCCAGGTAGGCGCTTTGCTCAAAGTATGGAAGGGTATGACGGATGCGCCTGACCTCCATAATGAGCTGATGGCTGATTCGACTCTACGCACCGAATATTTATCTCTGTAGCAGAAAACATCCACTGCTAGACATGCTTTCATGTCGGACAGCAGCCCGTGCTACGTGTCCCGTACCGCGCGCGTTGACCGCACTAAACAAGCTCGTGGAATCCAACCCGGACTGGGATCTGTTCGCTAATAAATTCGCCAATTTAATGGTTATGTGGCTATATTTTTGTGAGAAAAATAGTATTTCATTGTTGTTATTAGTTTAGGTGTTATGTTTGTACTGATTATGTATGTTTTGATTTATGTTATTGGTTTCTTATGCTGTGTAAACCTAATAAATAATAAATAAAAATGGTGATCACGCACGATCATAATAATATCAATGAGCTGTATCAATCAATAGGTACTTATTGCTAAATCTTTAAACTATAATTTAATTTAAATAAAACTATTTTCCCTTGGTAGCAGAAAAAGGCAGTACCTAGCATACTAATCAACTCAACCCAAATAACCCAACCACCAAAAGTCAATAGTCAACTAACTCATTTAGAAATAAATTCATCATCATTCATTCATTTATTTATCATCTATACATATAATAAAATTGTAACAGGCCGATGTCTGTACATTAAAGATATTGAAAAAAAAAATAGTATGGGGGGTCTTTATTAGAGCAACAGAAACCAAAACAACGGTTTTTAGAATTTTTGTCTGTCTGTATGTTTGTTACCGCATCACGCAAAAACCACTGCATGGAATTGAATGCAGTTTTCAATGATGTATTCCGAGAGGTCTAACTTACAAAATACGCTATATATTATAAAAAAAAAAATGATTATCTACTTGATTCTAAAGTCCACGCGTATGAAGTCGCGGGCAAAAGCTAATTTTTAATAAAATTATGCATCCCTCTACTATGCTATAGGTCGAGTAAAGAACCTTCTTTTGAGATGTAGGTAAAACAAATCTTACTGACACACCTTTTGACTGTCACAATTTATACTTACTTACTAGGACTTCGAAATCGGATCGATAACCACTGCGGTACACGCATGTACACGTACAAATATTTGTATCGATAACAATACATGAATGTAGGAATTGGATACGCGACCTTGACGCGCACACGGGAGGTCGAGGCCAAAGCCAGTATAGGTAAGCCTGCGCCCGCCGTATATACATATTGCCTATTTTTCTTACTGAACGACGTCTGAGTTGCAGAGGACTGGAGCTGATAGACTGAGATGGAGAATCAAGTCTGAAGTAACGTATTGAGAGAGTCTCTCAGTTCTCCCGGGGATGTCGATCAGCTGGGGATTTTAAAATTCGACAACCAAATCATAAATAAACCAGTCTAGATTGTTCTTATCTTGGCAACGCACAAGTTCGAGTAGGTATTATACCAATTCTTGGGTCGCTACCTAGGTAGGTACAGTCCGTACAGAGTCGCCGTCGGTAGGAACACGACCTTCATCTTGCCTAGCGTACCTAGTTTCAAAGGTTTGCAAGTCCAGCTTATGCTGGTTAAGTTACCACAGACACGAGGTGTCCTGTTGGTACAGACGCCAGCACATCAAGCTTAACTATCCCAAACTGTAAAATTTTCCCAATTGAATATGAACCTTATTCTTTTGTTGTAAAGTTGAAAAACTATCAAAGAAAATTGGCAGATTGGAGTAGCTTGATGTGCTGCTCCCGCAGGATAGGTACCAAAATATATTTTTGGACTTACAGTCACAAATTGAAGCTCCTTGACATCATCCAACGCTAGTCCTGTACTTTTAGTGCTATTGTGCTGGGCTGGGCAATAGTGCCCACCGGGCTGTGCTGGGTGCTGGCATAATTCACGACTCTACATATGAATACCTTGTGGCTAAGCAATATTAGCCGCACGGGTCGATTGATCAGGTTAAGCTACGCTTGCCGCGGTTAGTCCGTAGATGGGTGACCATTTTTACATACCAATACCCCTCCGTGCCAAAGCACGTTTTAAGCTGTTGGTCCCGGCTGTAATTTGTAGATCTTTGACAGTCGTTACGGGTCGTCTGAAGCCCGAAAGTTTGACAACCAGTCTTACCAAGGGGTATCGTCAGATAGGCAGTCGCTCCATGTAAAATACTGATATTCAGCTGCAACCGGTTAGACTGGAAGCTGACCCCAACATAGTTGGGAAAAGGCTAGGCAGATGATGATATTTGAGAGTACTTTATATATATGTTACGGCTAATAGCCGAAGTGCGGCTACACCTAGTTTTAGCCGGCTATTAACTAGGTGCAGCTGGACTAGCGCTCGCCGGCCGATTTGGTTTGGTCGCAATTCTAACCTAACCTAACCTAATCGGTCGGTAAGCAGTATGGTGCAGTTCACAATTTATCGACAGTTTACAATCTCGCGAGATAGATTATAATCTAACGGTATTTACAATTTTTCGGTGACATAAGTAGGATACATCTAAGTTTAACCGGCTGCACCTAGTTATAGCCGGCTAAAACTAGGTGTAGCCGCACTTCGGCTATTAGCCGTAACATATACACTATAGGTACACTATATATTATAGGTACACTATGTAACTACATAGTGTACCGCTGTAATTCTCAAAGGGTTTGGCAGTGGGTAACTACCCACTGCCAAACCCTTTGAGAATTACAGCGCTAACGGTAGTGCGTGGTCATGGACTAATTTAGAGAATAGAAAAAATAGGCATAAGTGTTTATTATGTAGGTAACTAGAAGCAAGAATGAATACCTACCTATTATATTATGTAGGTATGCTTTCAACAATGGTCTTATGAGTAATAATAATAGACTTGAATATAAATAAAATAGCAAAATAACTATTGATTTTAATAATTGCAGTTTGTTAATTAATTAAGGCTACCTATAAAGGTGTTGATTTTACCCAGTTAGCTAGTTACCTAGGTATTAATGACATACTTAATAAACTTGAACCTACCTTTATATGTTTACTGGGTCAAATTAAATTAGCTGACGAAACACAGACGTGATAGCTATGAATAAACTACTTTATATACCTACTTTAATTTTAAGTTTTTGTTTTTCATTTGTTTTGGCTTCAATAAAACCCGTCACGTCAGTACAATTTCACCATCTAATTTAGTTTGACCTAAGACCTAGCTATTCTATCTCAAATTTTCACTAGTAGGAAAATAAAACCCGCCCCGTCTCGCCTTAGTTCATGCCTCACTCTCTAGGACGAAAGGAGACGGGGATTTCTGGGCCTCATTGCAATAAGTTAAGGTAGTTTTTTTATTTCAGAATGTGATAAAACCAACCCAATTTACAATCTTGAAAATGAGAAATATAACAATTGAGGTTACGAATAAAATGGAATATTGATTATACGTAGTATAATCGATTAACGTGACTGAGTTCATACTATTTAAAAAAATGCTTTCGATTAGTGCAATCAATTAATTAAATCTATTATAATGAACGTATACAACGTTATAACAGTTAAATATGGTATCTACTTATCTACCTTAGTTGGGCCAGGCGCAAAGATAATATAGTTCTACCTGCACTACTTATTCCTAGATGACATTCTTAATAATAAATGAAGAATAATAAAAAGTACAAATATAAAACGATTTTTAATTTTAATAATATCATCTCCTTACCCATGACTATAATATGTAACTCTACAAATTTTAATATCATCTTATCTACAGCAAAAATCAGCTGTTAAGTTAACATAACAGCTGATCGTCACGTAACCTCACTTTTACTTAATGTCTTTTAACTTAGCTGTCAAATTGAGAAAATCCGTAAAATTTTCAGTGACGGCTTGAGAATATAGTAGCTATAAATTGACACCAATTTCCTCTTTTTACATCTAGGCCCAAGATTGTATGATAGCGTATCCATTTCCTTGCATAACCTATCTATTCATAGACGGTAGAACGTGGAGGTCAATCTACTCTTCCATCAAGCATGCACAATATGATATTCAAACGTAAATTAAGTAGCAAAAACCCTAATGAAATTTTTTTTAAACATAAAGGGCATACGCGTCTCATTTTTACTTCTTTTTGTGAACTCCAAGAAAACATTATACAATAAGGTAAGGGAAAGAGCACCGTTATGAAGGAGTGGCTGAAGAGACGGTATGACGTGGGTACTTACTCTCCAGCTGACACAGGTAGGTACTCTACGGACATGGGTACGGAGACAGGATCCGCATGAAAGTCCTACGTAGGTACCTTTGGGGAGCGTGACGAACTGTGCAAATCTTCCAGCACCCTGGCCAAAGGAAGTTGGAGAACACCGTGTGGTTTTAGTCAGTAGGAGTCTGACATACACCTAGGCCCGCCCCAGGGAGTACGACATCCAGGAGGATTTCTACACGCAACAAAAGAGTTATCTACAATAGGTACTAATAATAAAGTTGATGAGTTTGTTTGTTTGTTTGAACGCGCTAATCCCTAGAACTACCAGTCGGATATGTTTTTTTTTTTTGGATTTCATAGCAATACGTCGACGTACACACTGACGTAATAAAATCGCGGCGGATTTTTTTCACGCACTAGATTTTCAACTCTCAGTGTTGAACCGAGCATTGAGAATCCAACAGAGGGCAGTGCGAGTGATTTTCAACGAATAGAAAAAAAACACAGTGTTCGATTTTCTACTCTCGGCGCTAACCAGTGCATTGAAGATATAGTGGACGAAACACTCACGTCGCGATTGTATTACGTCCGTGGTAAAGTTACGGGCTAACGTTAAGGCCATAGTATCCTCATCTCCCGTTTGTATGCTAAAGCACGACTGCCACCCGCGCCCGCGCAGGGCACCTCTGAGCCTTTATCTCAAAATGGGGATATTCCTTTGATTAATTTACAATTGTGCTTCGGCGATTCTGTGGTACCTCTAACTATCTATTTTTCAGTGTATTTTTTTTTCCAAATAACGAAGCCGTTTAGTAGGAGTATGGAATAGAAGCCAAAATATTGCGTGTTGGAAAATATTTTTTACAGCAAAAGTATTAACCATACAAAAAAAGTACTTCGGGCAAAATGATCTATATGAATCTATAGCAAAATCATATATTTTTCAAATCTTCAAGACAAGCCGTTAATGAGCAGTACGGTTCATAATGTGACTGTGTTACGCTACCAAACGGGACGTAGGCCCTTAAGCGATGCGATGCGACGGGGGTCGGGGGAGCAAGAAATTTCACGCGGACTAAGTCGCGGGCAGAAGCTAGTGTATTTACATATATGCCTCAGATTGAATTTCAAGCTATAGGTACCTCTCCTATAGTTGGTAATTGAATAATAGTGCAGGAATTGGAATATTAAATGGAATGCAATTCTTTGGCATTGTGTGACGTGCATAAATGGTTGATGCTGCGATGTAGGTACGTAAGTACTTACCGGTGCCACAGAGTAGATAATATTGAAAACGCAACACAACGATTACCTACTACAGCTCAGTAGGAAAACCAGGCAGTGCGGCAGTGTGAATCAGAATACAAAATGGGATTCCATCGCTTGTAGGTATTTATTCAGGTCCCTACATTTAAAGCAAATTAGATTCATTATGCTAACGAGGTATGTGCATTGTTAAGCTGCAAGTAGGTCCGTCTGTACCTTTGGACTTATAATACTTAGAGAATGTAAGGGTAATGGTACCTAATGATGTCAGTAGGTAAATGATCAATTACCAAAATCTCAGAAGTATGACAAATACTGTGTAGAAATAATATAAAACTAGGAGAATAACGCCTATTATACCTAATACGTTTAAGTGACAATAATAACGTTCAAAGAGCCAAAGCACGTACGCCTAATCCATTTCATACTTAGTTGCGACGAATTAATTATTGTTTCTTAAATTAGTACAAATAAACTCGCGTGATTCATCTTTCCTCGAATCGGTCTTACCACAGAAGCAATAGCTGCATTACTCATTGAGTGAGTGGGTCGTGTGTGTGAGTGCGTATATATTGACTTGTCCACTGTCAACTTGAATGGACAATATATAAGGCTGCTTCTGTTGACCTTTCATCACATTGTGTTCGTCTATTTTTGTGCCGTAATACGTCGGTTATTTGTTAATTAGCCGTACAACAATAACGACGTTTATTTCCTTGTAGCAATAATAAGCGAACAAAGAAATAATGAATTTAAAGGCAGTAAATGTGTTTCTGCTAATTGCGTTATCGGCTTGTTTGATACAAACTGCGCTTGGCAAGCCGAATCCAAGGGATAGTTCCGTGGTGGAGGACCAGACTGTTGTGCCCATTCATAATGAGGACTTGTCTCGGAAGGAGGATGTCACGCCGAAACTAGAAGCTCCTACCACTCCAGGTATGCATTTTTTGCAGGTATTTTTTTTGTTTAGCTTTGCATTTAACTTGTGAATGTCATATCAATTTAAACCTAAAATCTAGACATCTAAAATTCTAAATATTCTTTTTGGTGATAGATCGCGAGTTAATGTAAGTTTTCACACTTGCGAAATGATTTTGTGATTAACCTTACTAGTTTCTGCGTTGCTTTGTTATTCATGCAATTCTAACTATAGCGACTGTGGCCTTGGTTTCGCCCGTGTTGTATAAGTCATCCTGGTTTTCCTGGGTTACAAATACCCTGTAGTTGTGCTAATCCGGTACCTACATTTTCTTTTATTATAATACGTAATAGAAATAGCCATCAGTCCCTATGTACCTACCTAATTATATTCAAATACGTTTACTTTCACATTTGACTTTTAGTCGGTAGGTAGGTTAGACAATGACTTGGACATAATTATATGCAATGTTAAGTAACTAGTACCTACCCGTAGGAGGTATTAAGGAAGAGTCAAGTATTTTTGCTGATAACTTTGCATTTTATATTTCAGAATCAAAGATCCCTGGTCGAGTGTCGTGCAATTTCGAAGAAGCTAACGAGGACGCGGTGTGCCAAGAGCATTGTCTCCCGAAAGGCTACACTTACGGTATCTGCGTTAGTCATACCTGTAGTTGTATATAAATTGAGGTAGTTAGTACTAGTAAATAGGTGAATAAACATGACGCCAATGATAATTTTAAGTTCGAAATAAAACATGTAGTCATCTTACAATTTTTTATTTTATTAAGTCTATCAGAACCTGGATGTCATTTCATAGGTCTGATCACAACTAATCACAAGCGCTTTATTTAACAACAAAAATATTCTAAACTTAAGTATTAACAATAATTAAATTAGACTTGATTTTTTGTGAACCCTAATTCTCTATTCATTACAGTTGCTTGTGTCCTAATCATCAAACAAGTAAAATGAATTCCAAACAACCAAGTCGGTACCTATTCGTATACAAGTATCTCCCATACACTGTCTTGATGTGTTCTTAAATTATTAACGTATTATTTAGATTTCTCACAAATCTCTCTCGCCACTATTTGATCGATAGCTGGTATTTGCGCTTTCGTGTGTATTTTGCCTGGACAAAGTAGATCGGCTTCATCTTTAATATGTTTCCAGCTGTAGTCTACATCTTCCTTCACCGTTAGACGCGAACATATAACAAACCTAATAACGTATCTGTCCCTGTAAGTACCAGCTACCATGAACACCTTTTTCTTCTCAGTTAATTTTTCTAGTAATATTTTCGTTATAATGTCTCCTCCATTTAGTCTAAAGCACACTAATCCCATAGACGGCTCGGGCTCAACTAAGAATCTTTCATCAGCGCGAACCAATTTAGCAAAATATTGAGCTAAGGATATTTGATCCCTCACGTGTTTCCTTAGACCTTCTGCTCCATAAATCCTCATAACAGTCCATAGTTTCAGAGCTCTGAATCTGCGGCCGAGTGGTATCTGCCAGTGGCGATAATCAGGAATCTTTTTTTCTGTTTTGACATCGTCCAAATAAATTCTCTGAACATCAAATGCCCTAACAAGGTCATATCCATCTTTCACCCACATAGCAGAACAATCGAAACTGACAGGCATCCATTTGTGTGCGTTCACATCGATAGAATCAGATAGTTCGATGCCTCTCATCAGGTGCCTATACTCGGGACACATGAACGCTGCGCCTGCATACGCGGCGTCAACATGGAGCCACACATCAGCTTCATTGCATACTGGTCCTAGTTCGTACAAGGGGTCAAACGCGCAGGTTCCAGTGGTGCCTAGGTTTGCGATGACATAGCACGGTATTAGACCTTGAGCCCTGTCTTCTTCAAAAGCGTTTTTGAGTGTGTCTCCACGAAGCCTGCCGTCACTATCTGCCTTTAGTAATCGCATTTTCATAGATCCTAGCAAGCCAGCTTTCTCCACTGACGAGTTACATTGATCAGACGTGTATGCTATAAGTTTAGGCTTTATTTCGTCCTCATCCAGGCTTGGGTCGTTCCTTATAAACTTACGAACCGTTTTGTCTTTGGCTGCTAAGAGTCCCACCAGTGTCGCTTCACTTGCCGAACCCTGTAAGATGAAGAAAATAATAAACTTATTACTACTGATTACAAGTCTACTATTAATCACTGGCAAGACAATAACTTAAGTATTTACCTGAATGACACCTCCTCCGCGTCCACTGGAACAATGCAGAAATTCCTTAGGGATTCCAAGCAGCTTGCCCAGCCAATTCATAGTAAGAACCTCTAGTTCAGTGCATGCAGGACTCGATAACTATTGGAGAAAATAATCCACAAGTTATTTTTAGGCACTGATTGAGTTATGCATTGTTCTATTTGGCGACTTATGTGGAAATAAGAGAGCTTCTTTCTTATTGTTTAAAAATTATATACTTTCTAATGTAGTTAATCGAACTTACCCAGCTAAATCCGATGACAGACAGGCCATCGGTCAGCAAGTTTCCTACCATGCTTGCATAAGATGTACCGGTCGGATAAAACGCGTGGAAACGTGGAGAATGCCAGTGTGTAATCTAGAAAAGTTTTATGTAACGTTAATGCATGTTACATAGAGATGGCGTGGCCTATAGAGTAATTATATAGGCACATTTTACATCATGTAGATACACAAAGTACCTAACCTTGATGGTGTATTATAGCAAAAGAATCCGCCACTTCTTCAGTGGTTATAGAGAAAAAAAGATCAACGGAATTCGGTAACAAAAAGTATTCGCTTTAGGAAATATGGTCGAGTTCTGGATCAAGGTCGCAGTCATACTAATTTTACACACATGATCGATTTATAAGTCAATTTAACACAGCCAAGAAGTCTAGTTATGTACGTACCTAGGTACATTATTATAAATTTATCCCGGTAATACGTTCCCGTGGGATAATTTTCGACGTTCACGCGGGGAAGCAAAAGGTAGTGTTGAGGTAAAAGCGACGAAGAAACAGAACCTTGGTCCGTGTACTCACCCCCGGCATTATCGATTGGTTAAAGTCTTTCAGAATCTCCTGCCAATCTTCCGGTTGCTCCGGAGCATCTTCAGGGAGTGTGTTTAGTAAGTAGCCAGGTTCCACCGAAGGTAGGACATCTCTGAAAGTTAAGTAAGTTGCTATTAAACTATCAAAGTGTTTATCAGCCAAAAAAGTACCTAACTACCAAGGTACCGATCGCGACAGAGGTACACTAAACCAGAGGGGTAATTGCGTAACATACTATTATGGAACGCTACACCCGCACCGTAATTGCGTAACATACTAATAGGAAACGCTACACCCGCACCGTAATTGCGTAACATACTAATAGGAAACGCTACACCCGCACCGTAATTGCGTAACATATTAATAGGGAACGCTACACCCGCACCGTAATTGCGTAACACACTAATAGGGAACGCTACACCTGCACCCTAATTGCGTAACACACTATTAATCAGAATCTGAATAATTTCGAAGCTAAACCACTCTTTCATAATTTAACTTCGAATAAATTGTCTCCTTAGCAACGTAAACAACGCCATGAAAGTTGTTGAACTGTCAAAATGAAAGCGATTCCTACTGATAGTGTATAACGCAATTACCCCTCAGTGGGCTTTCATTTTGACAGTTCAACAAAATTAATTGCGATAGTTACGTTGTTGTGAATATATTTTTTTCGAACATAATAATATGAAGCAATGGATTAGCAATATCCTTAAAAAATATTCAGATTATCAGGCAATTAGGGTGCAGGGGTCGTACATTAGGACAATTAAAACGGCGCAGTTAATCAATTCGAAGAAACCATTGAAGAATCTTAGGAGAACCTAGAAATTCAATGGAAAAGGATTCATGATCCAAAACCCAATCTGTGTTAAATTTAATCCCATTGAATGACTTTTTCATACATAATCAGCTTATAATGGTCCCACTGCTGGGAAACAGGCCTCCTCTTTGTGACAGGGAATAGGCCATAATCCACCACGCGGGCCCAGTGCGGGTTGGTAGATGTCACATGTATTCGTGTTTTTGGTTCTAGGACTTGCCGGCAATGTTGCCAACTAGGTGTCAGGTTTTGGGGCTTAATCAAGTTTAAAAAGGGTTAGATTAGCATATAAAAAAAATAGGGCTAAATTTCTAAATAACGAAGTTTGGTATAACTTTGTAAGCCCAGTTCGTGTTTCGTAATTTATGTTTATATAAACATAAATTATGAAACAGGATGAACTTTGAGTCCCTAAATTCCATACCATGGTTTTGACAGGCGATAATATTTAGGGCGAGATTACGGGCTAGGGGCTAAATCATTATATTCGGGGCTGAACAAGAAGAAAAAGGGCTAGATCTAGCCCCGAAGGGGCTAAATTGGCATCACTGTTTGCTGGTTTCCTCACGATGTTTTCTTTCACAGTTTTGAGATTAGTGGTGATGAAATAACATACCTACACAAAGTAAAGCGCCTGCCGGGATTCGAGTTTTTCATAAAATAGTTACCTATGTAATGGGATTAAATGAACTATTGAATTTCATGAACTGAAATAGGAATAAAGAAAATGTGAATTTCGCGGTACGTTAGCGCATCGACTTAAAGATTTATATGTTGGTACCTTACTATAAATTGTAATAAAAGGTAGAAAAAGTGCTAATAATATTCAGTCAATGACTGGGTATGCAATCACACTAAAAGATCGTTTAGTTTTTTTTCCGTGCACCTGTTTATAATATTCAAAGAAGATGTTGACCGAACAATAGAAGGAAAATTGCCTTTGTGGAGACGATCCTACTCTCATTGGTTTATTTTTATGTCATAACCTGTGGTTTAATTGTATAATTGATGGAATGTTTCGTGTCTGCAGTATTTTTTATGCGATTATCTTGTAGAATCTACCGATGACTAGGTATTGCGGCAGTGCGCATCGTGTTAATTAGCAAATTAATTGGTATTAGGTACTAAACACACAATGAAACTGAAAGGAAAATTATATTGATTTGCATAATTGTTTTGCAGTACTGCAATTTTAAGTTAAGATGGCTAAACCAGACTACGTCTAGTAGGTATACCTATGAAATTATTTTGAACTGCTTTCTTGTGTAGGTACAGGTTAATACTAAGTTTTTTGGAGAATGTACCAAAATGAAGCAAGACAGAGATACCTACTTAATTTCTTTTACTCCTTTTTTATTAGGTAGGTACTGTAAAAATCTAACCTGACCTGTTAAGTGTCAATGCCTAGTATTAGGTGGATTAAAGGCTAACCAACTTAGTACATACACAAAATTAACTTGCAATCATTTGTCGTATGTACGAGTAATTAGGTAACGATATATCTCGTTTGTATCTAAATTAAAGGAAGGCACAGCACTATACAGAGACTTTAAAGAGATATTTACAGAATAGTAGACCGCGGCAGTTGCTTTCAACGTCACCGGGAATAGAGGCCGCATTAGCTCTTTACAAAGACGTATGTAAGTCGTTTTATCGCTTTGTGCAAAGACGCTCACATACAATAGTGCATCGTTTTATTATTTTATTTCCCAGAAATAACTTTATTAAAAGTAAAATGACGTAAACATGCACAGCTAATGGTTTACCAACAACATGTTTATTTTTATTTAGCTGTTTGTTTTTTGCATTAAATGCAATTAAAATGACATAGGACATAAAAGGTACCTGCCTAATTATGACCAATGAAGTTTTTGCGTTTAATATTCATCATTAATTACAATATCTTCCAATAATAAAATAAATAAATATTATTACATTTAGAATTTAATACTTGCAAAAAATCGAATAGCGGTTTAGGTACCTATAGAAACTGCTTATTGGATCCCGCATTACATCTACATTAACTAACGTGGGAGCTTCTTATTTCCAAATTAAGATATGAAAACGGTACTTACTTATCTCTGATGTTTTCAACATAATCGGCCAACAGATCGATGGCTGCCTTGCCAAATTCCCGAAACTGCTGTGCGTCCATTTTTACACCACAGGCACTTTGTCCTAATTCATACAAAATACGAACTAACAAGTTTTATAAGATACAAGAAGAGGTTGTTTGAACTTGATTCTAAAACAATGGATAGTAATAACAATGGTCAGGTTGAATGATAAAATGACACTTGAAGTTAAGAGGACGATCAGCGAGACAATGGCGGTAGTGGCTGGCGTCAGGTGGATTTATAGGCGCAGATCAGCTTTCTACAGCTGCCGAGTGCCGAGGCGCCCGCGCACTTGGTAGTAATATTGAGTGTATCATAAGACGGGGCGAGACGTTGCGGCTGAGGCCAAGATGGACGAAAATTTTAACAATACCGGTTTAGTCTCGTTATCGGCGTCAATATTTACATGGTTTGTTGCTACGTGCATCTCTCGAAGAGTGAATAAAAGTGACATTTCAAAAAAACAAGTGCTGAATCTGTCAAACTTAACGAAAATTGGATATCTAAGTGTGCATCTTCTCAGATTTTTCTAGAAGAATTATTTTCCTTTTTGTAAATACCAAAGATGGAAGTAAGGGAAAGCCTTTCTTGGTCATGAACCACAGCAAGATAAATTGTAATTATAAGTTTGAATGTGGGGTATTTAATATTTTTACCTACTTTATGTATAATATCTTGTATTACCGAGTCTTGCTCGGTTTTTTTTTGGTTTTATATTTTCTAACAGTGAAACCTAGCTAGATCGATTTATCGTCCCCGAAAACCCCTGCATACTAAATTTCATGAAAATCGTTGAAGCCGTTTCCGAGATTCAGATTATATATATACATATACGTATACAAGAATTGCCTCGTTTAAAGGTATTAGAAATCTGATACAATTCCTGTTTATCGACTTCGAAGATGCAGTAGAGGGCGAATATTCACAACAACTTTGCATATTATGAATACGACAATAACTTGTTTTCTCAGCCTCTCTTACAACTTGCGGGATGAGAAGCAGTGGGTTAATGATATTATTTTGTTGTACTTAAATAATCCAATAAGACGGAAAGTGAGAATTAAATTAATAAAAGCCTTTTGCAAATTATATAAACTTTCGTCTTTGGCGATAACAGTGATGTTACGCAATGGATTTTTCATTTCAGTCTATAAATGTCTTTATAACACTACTGCTGAAAATGGGTCTCATAATGCTTACAGCGAGCATTGTCTAACAATCAAAGAGGAATAGAGCCTAAAGCAGATTTCAGCTAACCAAATAGTAGGGTCCGTACGGACTTATGTAGTTGTATTTTTGATGTTTATTCATTGAAACTCGCTATGTAAACAAATATTATGCGTACGCAAAAGGAACTCTCATTTCTCCTTTACGATCCTAGTGGGTTTTATCGTTTCTAAACCTGATTTTTGTAATAAAAGGATCTACCAGTTTAGCTTCACATTCATTTAAGTTCGATTTTAAATTAATAACTTCTGGGATTTCAAGTGAATAACCTAACGTATTCATGTTTTTTATTTTATTTTATAAATTATTTCGCGAGCCACTTACGCACAGAGTGTCCAGTAACGTCTCAGCCAGCCGGTTTTATGTTTAAAAATAAATGGGTAATAACCATTTAGTTACCACAACTTGATTTATAAAGCAAAACAGTGAATGCACTTGTCGTATTTTTTCTTCCTTATAGACCTATGCACGCAGAAATATTGTAAAGGTGAAGGACACTATGCACGCGTTTAACTGCACTTGGATATTTCAACAGACTAGTTAGATGTATTCGTTCAAGTTCAAAGATAAACTTTATGTGTGAGTGATTTTGTTGATACTCGTACGATCTGACGACTCTATGAAATTCAGTGTTATAGTCGAGTTTAAAATAACTCGGAACTAACCGATCGTAAGTTGAATTTGATAAAAGTTAAGGCCAATTACTGTGATTCAGTAACCTACACATCATCATCATCATCATCATCTATAGCCCAACTTCTCCAACTGCTGAGCATAGGCCTCTCTTCTCTTGTGCCAATCTCCAAGCTCTAGTGCCAGCCTCATCCAGGTAGTACCCTCGATGGCAACAATTTCGTCCGCCCATCTCGCCGGCGGACGACCGTTCTTAAAGTCTTTGGACGCTACTCTGGCAAGTCGGGCCAGGCCTTACTCCACCTGCCATTTATTCTAATATCTAATTTAACTATATAATGTAACTTAAAAAAAGAAACATTATTCTGTAACACTTCCTGAAATAGTTTAGCATTGAACAGAAATAATTACAGGCATACCAGTTCTGAATCCTAGGTGATTATTGAATTATGAAGGATCCATATTTTGACTAGGTACCTAAATTGGTTTTCATATTACAATACGAAAATCTCCAATTAGTCAAAAGGAAAAAAAAATAGAGATTGGGAACAAGTAAGTAGATAACGGCTGCAAAATTAAAATTGTAGGAATTTATAGATTTTCCTTATTTGTGACTATACTACTCGTAGGTCTTTTGTAGATTTAGTGACGTGCCTGTCATGGGAAATCAATTATTATATTATGATTAATGTTACGGTTTTTAATGTGCTTGTAAATATAGCCAGGATGTTGGATGCACTGTTCCTTGGCCCAGTATTAAGTAATGAAGGACCGACAGGAATGGACAGTACCTACTCCCCAATACTAACTACACTAGACTAGGAAGCCTAGTGTAGTTAGTACCGGGTAGGTAGTAAAGATTAGGAAATCTGTCGACGTATGTACAAAAACATCATCATCTTTCTGACCTCGTTGCATGTTACTTAGGGTCGGCGCAACATGTTTGATGTAAGCTAATTTCCCGTACGGTAAAGATTTCTGCGTGTTATGTGGCGTCTGCATGACCGGTCAATAGTCAGCGTGCCGGATGAGTGGCGCGGTCAAGGCGGCAGGCGAGGCGGCGCGGGCGCATCGCTGCTGCACGCTTCCGATGCGTTTGCGCATCATTGACCGCCCGCGCCATCGCCTGCTGGCGTTTCCGACAAATGCGGATGCTTCGGTGAAATAAATTATCAAATGATGAAAATAAAAGTACTTTCGACGTGAAAGATTACGAATTATTTTAGTAAAGAGAGTTGATTTGAGATTATTTATTAAGTATGCCTGGAAGTCAAGTTAAATTTGCTAACCAAGATTGGGTGGCGAAATTTTCGTAATAAGTATAAACAGGCCTGCCTACCCCTTTGGGGATTGTTGTCCCCTTGTGAGGATTTCACGTGTGCCTGTAATTGGTTTATTTGAAATAAATGGTTTGAGTTTGAGTTTATAGATTTCATTTTTATTCGGTAATATTAAGCAATGAGCACCCGTTGATTATTTTATTTTTTCAACAGATTTCCAAGAACACCAAAATAAGGCTACAGTTATACCTACTTTACACAATTTAGAATCTTAAATAACTTACATTCCTATCTTTCTAGAACACTTTTAGAAGATATAAATAAAATACTTGGTTACGAAGAATTTAATTTAATTTAAAACAAATGTACATTATATTAGAAAATAAATAAGGGTCAATCATGATCAAGTTCACTCGAATAAGTAGGTAAAGTATTCAATAAATTGTATAATTTTTACGAAATATCGGAAGTCCATTATAAAATCATTTATAATATGTTTGATAGTTTTGACTTCCGCTGCTTTAAAATAAATAATGCATACACATTATAAATAATTTAGAGCATCATAAATCAAATACGAAATAAAATGGTATTAAAAAAGTCAAACTAATAAAATACTTTATAAAATCCGTACTACATGGGAAACAATTAGAATAAATGTTAATTAATCTAGATAAAAGGTGTAGGTAACCTAACAGGTAAATATGGTAAATACATAATAACTAAATATGGGTATAGTTAAATATTAAGGCTAAATTTATATCTACGTAGGTAAGTAAGTACCTATTTGTTTTGAGTTTTATAGAACTCGCATTCTTTCACAGGAGCGTCGAGATTTGCACAAGAAACTGTCTCGTTGTGCTGGTTTCATGCAAGTAATAAAAATACACGTCAACATACATTTTATAGCACACTGAAAAAAGTCTTTGAACGAGAATCTCAATTAACGAAATGATATCTTTATAATTAAGTTACCACAAAATCGTCGCCGGATTATTTTTAATTGGATGAACGTGCACTAGATGACTAGACAATGAAGTGAAATTTTTGAGTGGATTATATTTTTATAAATATTCGACTTCTGTTAGTGAAACAAATATTTAAAAAAAAATCTACGGTAAATATAATGAGATGTGTGGATCTATTACGCAATATAATCACATCACATATCTACACTACGTTGTGTAAGAATTAACAGATTTTCTACTAACACATGACTCGCCTGTTGCACTCCCACTTAACTGAATGAAGAATATTCTATAATTGCGAATATCCATGCCACAATCTGAAGTTAATGTAACGGAATATTTCTCGAACTTCGATTTATTCGGTATAGTGACGGGCAATGGCAATATGGCATCGGTGTGATGGAACAACTTCACACGTTCGATGCGCGGCAGTAGAGCCCGCGATGTGATCCTGTACGAATTACTGTTACGAAGAATATGCATCACTTCTGTCATGGCGGTACCTCCTTCCTCCAACAACATCGTTAGAATTATTTTACCAGTCCTCGACTCTGCAAGTTAATAAAAAAAAAATACGTACTTAGGTAAGTAATCATTTGATTATATAATACGGTATAATACAGTTCGTAAACAATTTTAATTGATACATACCGATTAATTGATCAAATATTTGCATCATGGTGCTAGATGCATGTTCAAATAGAGCATATCGCAATGCTTTAATCATAAGTTCATTTTGATGCGGTATCATGAGGATTGTAGTTCTGTAGCACTCGCAAGCTTCTCCGCAGCTGCAGGGGTCCATCGGCCATGACTGTACCTTCGCATGCAAGCTGTCTATCGGTATGTCCCAGCGAGGTTGAGTCGTTACCCTTATGAAAAATTGACCAACGTCGCTTGTAAACCAAATCCATGTGTTTCCTACTTGAGTGCTAAGACAGATCATTTGTAAATAGAGCTTATGATCTGGGAGATCTTGTTGCTCCTTTGCGTCTTTTGGGATACCAATCAAATTGATTTCTTTATCAATTAAGTTCAGTCGGCTTAAGAAAAACCTCGGCTTAGACATTTCTTCAAACTGAACGGGAATCGTTGGTTCTACATCTGTGATATGGATTTGGAATGTAGATGGATTTACAAATGGTGACGCTACCTGCACGTCAACCTTATTCGGCCGATATATTGGCCCAGTCACTTTGCATTTTCTCAGTGGATTTAACATGCCAACTTGTCCATGGAGAAAAAATACAATATACGTGTCGAAAATTCGTGTTTTGTTGTATCCGTGTACTAGAAGAATACAACTTTCTTCAGTTACAAAATTGGCCGTATATTTGACGCTCAAAAACATTTTCTTGACGTTCTCCGCCGCAGGAGCTTTTTCAACGAGAAAGTTATTCCGCGTATTGTTATTAAGAATAAAAAAAGAAAAAATTAGTGATTCCTGACTGGTCGGACAAATCGAAACTAACCGCGAAGAACTTCTTAAAAGTGGTGGGTGAAATTGTATCGTATCTTTTGGTTCAAACATAGGCAGCACAACGTATAAGTGTATGGATAAAAAAAGCATTTGCAAATTATTAGGCTTAAAGAAGTCTTTAGTCGATATTGGAAAAAAGATTCTCAGAAGATTCATTGCTTCAATAATAAGACAAGCGTTATTAATGACGTCACCTTCTTTGCTTTTCTCTCGTACCTCACAGAACAGCGAAAAGTGTTGCATTAGGAATGGACAATAAGTCATTATTGCTGATGCTAGGGCGATGCCATCGGTTAAATCTGTCGTTATGTTGGTAATTTGTTTCACTGGTATGTTTTTTCCAAGAAGCTTGTCATGTTGGTTACGTATCTGTTGATTGAACCAATCCATTAATACTTTGATTATGTCTCTGGGTTGAGTACTGACGCAAAGACATTCAAAGAAGCAGCTGTCCATGACGAAAACTTTATAACTTTGTAAAATGAAGTCAAGCCAACTTTGTTTACTTAATCTCTGGAATAAATTGATATCCGATACTAATTTTTGTGTTAGTATAATATCCGCATTGCATTTCGGAGTGACGTTTTCAGAATATATGACAAATTGGTCATGACTTAGAAGGTATTTCGCTTGTAAGACCAACACATTTGCACCACGAGATCTCAATAAACCTAGTATCTCTCTATATGTGTCATGTATTTCTTTTACAAACTTAAATGTATCATTAGTATCATGAGCTCTGAAATAAATTTCTAGATTAGTAAATGAAGAGGTTATGAATGTAATATCTAAATTAATACTCATTATTGTACTTACGATACTTTTCGAATGTGTTTCATAAGTGGTCCTGCAATCCTTCTGACGAAATTCAAGTAGGAAGCATTAATTCCTTTTGTTTTTGTCGCACCTTGCGTCGATAATGCAGAAGATAATGCATGAAATGTATCAGGAATAACCGGGTATAAATCTCTACGAAATCCTTGCTGAAACATCCACTTTTCTAAAAATTTAGAACACCTCTCCATGTATTGATGAAGATCTCGTTGGCTGCTTAAAGGAAAGTATGGGTAAGGATTGTCTTCAGGTTTAACTAGATGGTCGGCATGTAAAGTAATTAAACAATAAGTGATGCAAAAATATACTTCTACATCACAGACAGATCCACTGTCATGATTAAAATGAAGTGTTACAATTCCTGTACAAGGAACCGTAGTCAACATTTTCAATGTAACAGTTACAATTGTATTAAATACTCCATCTTTTTCCGTTATTTCACGGTCAACAAATTCAACTTTAAGATTAACACCTTCTTTGTAAAAACATTTAAATGAATCCAAGTCAGATACGGCTTCCATATTAATAGTTATTTTTCTTGCGAGTTCCGTTCCAACATGGCAAGGTGGGAATATTATTCTGTGAGTACTGGGCGTCATTAGAGGTGACT